>CM042140.1:37533102-37550602 GCA_023376005.1 Doryteuthis pealeii | reverse complement strand
ATATAAATGTGTTCTAATAAATGTCTATTATTATTGAATGGTAATAGTTACGTGTAAATTATTTGTATTAGATATGAATACTTAATATCATATAATTGTAAATTATTTGTATTAAGACTAACTCCGGGTCAGAATGGACCTAGGAGTAATGGTGATAAAGGGATACTCCACATTATCCAGAGCTCCAGAATTGGAACTTCTCCATCAGATAGGTTTTAATGTCATTCACAGGACAATAAGACCCCCAGTCACCGCATTCCATCACATATACAATAAACAGGGTTAGGGCTTGTCATAAGGGGAGTAGAGTTGGGATAATTATATAGGTTCTAGAGCTTGATGTAACCAGCCGATTGATCGGAGGAGGGCCTCTCAAACTGACCGTCTAGTCTAAGTAGGGGCCATAGTGTTGCCTATCATGGATTGCTCGGCCTCCTTAATATCAATAATGGAGACTCGGTATTAATTTTTCTGTAACTGAAACTGCGTCACTGCTTACGTCATATAGCCCAAAATTCAAAATTTGAATATGCCACCTTAGATTGTTCTTATTGTCTTTTTAAAAACAAGTTTTAATAAAGTACATGCCTGCTTTCATATATTTTTATGTAGTTTGTTTATTTTAATATATATTTAAAGTTATCTAATGTATAGAATTTTATGAGAAAATTATTTACAAACAAGAAATAGTAATTTTTTCCGTATCAAGAGGTTAACTAAAAAGCTTACAAATAAATAGATACCAATGATTTTGTGTCAGTAGAGCGTATGCCTGGGAACCACTAGGTTCCTGGTTTGATACCGGCCCTCACCAACTCAACATATGAGTAGCACACCGATCTGTGCGGTAAAGTGAGGAGCTTATGGTAGGTGTGGCGCTCCACCTCAGATACTAAAAACAATTTCCTTGGTCTAGCGCCAGTGAAAAGGGGATAGACTCTCTTGCTGTCTGGCTGATATCGACTTTAGGCCACCCCGATGACTTTACTTTACTTTACTTATGATACAAACCCTCTGACATTGAATTTTGAATTCCCTCATCCTCAAAGAATATCTTTCAAAAATTAATTTTTACACCGCTCGGAGGGTGTTTTTTTTTGTTTTTTTTGTTTTTTGCTAGACCATAAAATGTAGAAAATCCGAAGTAGAAAACATTCAGTTTGTATAAGAATTGTAACACAAAGAGAAAGTTTAATTGTCTGTAGAAGAGGAAAAACACGCAGTCTATAAATTGTCAATCTGGGGTCCATTTGGCAAAACATCTGTTGTGTTTTTGGTGAGGGATGTTTTCACTTAAAACTTTCGAAAATGGTACCAAACAAGGTAATCAAAAAAACAAAAAAACAAAAGAATAAAAAGAAAGAAAAGAAAAAAAAAGTGAATACAAAGTCAGATTGTATGACTTTTTAAAACACTGTAGAAGAAAGTAAAAGAAAGTAACGAAGAAAATTGGAGGAACGGAACGTGAGACTGTTTAAACTAACTTGGTATTTTTATTGTTATTTTTCTTTATTTGTGGGATCTTTTTTCTCGACACATTCTTTTTGAGGATTGTCTTCAAAACTTTTGCCTATTGAAACAAAAAGTTTAAAATAAGATGATTCCCGTAAAGAGAAACTTTTGGAAGCGAAAGAAGATGAAAAAAGAAAAGGGCCTAAGAAATGAGAGGAAGAGGAGAAGGTTGAGGAGAAAAAGGCGGAGGAGGCAAAGAATTAGAAGAAACGAAAAAGTGTGAAGAAAGAAAAAAATACTAGAGTGCAAAGAGTAGGGTTAGTAAAGGAAAAAATATGAGAGAGAGTAAGAGTAAAAGAAGAGGAAATCGTAGATGATAATAATAATAATAATAATAATAATAATAATAATATAATAATATAATGAGAAGAAGAAGAAGTAGTAGTAGAAGAAGAAGAAGAAGAAGAGAGAAGAAGAAGAAGAACAACAACAACAACAACAACAACAACAAGAGAACTAGAAGAGAAATGAGAAGGGGGAAAAGAAATAAAAGTATAGAAATCTAGAAATAGAAGAAACATGGAAAGAAGAAGAAGAAGAAGAAGAAGAAGAAAAGAAGAAGAAGAAGAAGAAGAAGAAGAAGAAGAAGAAGAAGTTGGATTGAAAAAGAAGAGAAGAAGAAGAAGAAGAAGAAGAAGAAGAAGAAGAAGAAGAAGAAGAAGAAGTGAATGATGAAGGAAAACGGAAAAGAAGAAGCACGGAATACAACATAAAAAAATTGAAAGAAAAAAATTCAATAAGAATATAATAAAAAAAGGAATAGAAGAAGAAATGAAAGAAAGAATAATCAAAAAGGACGAAGAAGAAGAAGAAAAAGAAGAAGAAGAAGAAAAATGGAAAATTAAAAAGAAAGAAAGAAAGAAAGAAAGAAGAAGAAGAAGAAGAAGAAGAAAGAAGAAGAACAACAACAACAACAACAACAACGACAACAAGAAGAAGAAGAACAAGAAGAAGAACAAGAAGAAGCAGAATGGAAAATCAAAAAGGAAAAAGAATGGTATAGTAAAAGGAGAAGAAGGAGAAATGAAAGAATGAAAAATCAAAGAGGAAAAAGAAGAAGAAGAAGAAGAAGAAGAAGAAGAAGAATGGAAAATTAAAAAGAAAGAAGAAGAAGAAGAAGAAGAAGAAGAAGAAGAAAAAGAAGAAGAAATCAAAGAATGAGAAATCAAAAACGAAAAAGAAAAAATGAAAGAAGAAGAAGAAGAAGAAGAAGAACAAGAAGAAGAAGAAGAACAAGAAGAACAAGAAGAACAAGAACAAGAACAAGAAGAACAAGAACAAGGTAATAAAAAAAGAACAAAAACAAGAAGAAATAATGGAAAAATTTATAGGTAATAGAATTGCAAGTAGTAATGTGTGAAGAATGGTCCGAAATAAATGAAGACGTTTGAAGGATGAAAGAGATTTGGAAGCATTAGTGGTAGACAAATAAGTGAAAGAAAAAAGACCATCAATAAAACTGACTTGCAACAACACCGCACAACAAACAAGGAAGAAGAAAAAAAAGAAAGAAAAAAAACTATGTCGAACTCAACAAAAACATCGGAAAAGCCATAAACGACACAGATACGTCTACAAAGCTGCAATGTTTTCATCTTATCGCATTCAATCCTTTTCCTGAACACCTACACTGTTCTCTTCATTGCCCGACCCCCGCCGATCTCCCGAAAACCTGAAGAAAAGGAAGGAGAAAAAAAAAGAAAGAAATTCCCGCCCTTCCTAACCCACATTTAGCCCAGTACACCTCTGCACACACACAAACATTTATTTCATCATGTTTACTGTTTTTACATACTTATTCTATGTCGAAACTATCTTATCTGTAATTGGATAGCGCACGGCTAGAAACGCTGGTGTATATTATGTCTGATGAAGGCGATGATCATGGTGGGGGTGATAGCGGTGAGGTAATACGAGTTGGTGGTGAGGGTGGTGGTGGTGGTGACTGTTGAAGGGACCCGGGTGGACGGAGGTGCTGCCCACCAGTGCTATGGTCATTAGTTGTAATTTGAAACATTGAGAGGAATGCGAAATAGGTATTTTTTTCGTATTATAAATCCAGTCGTATTCAAGACATCAACGAATAAATAGAACCATAGATGGTTTGAAAGAGATATGTAATAAATGATTCATTAAAGATGACGCCATACAGAATGATTTAAAAAGATTAAAAATAAAAAATAAGAAAAAAACAAAACAAAAATGCAATGTTTCAGTTTGGGGGAAACGAATAGCGACATAGCCGGGCTTTTTTCGGATGTTATAAAATTACATTAAAACTGAACTTTCTTCTTTCTTTCTTACCCTCCTCTCTATATTTCCCGATTCTTTCTTTATCTCTTAAACCTCTCAATTTCCCTGTCTTTCTTTCTCTTTCTCTTTCACGACCCATACCCAAATATATCTATACTCATTCATTCTTTCTCTCTTCTCATTCACTCTTTCTCACTTTCTTTGTCTTTCTTTGTTTTTCTCCTTTCCCTCTCTTACACCACTCATACCTAAATATATATCCATTATTTCTTTCTCTGTTACCCCCCTCTCTCTCTTTCTCGTTCTTTATTTCTCTTTCTCTTTATCTCTCTCTCTTTCACTAATCATATCCAAATATATCTATATCCGTTCTCTTATTCTATCTTAACCCCCCACCTCTCTCTCTCTCTCTTTCTCTCTCTCTTTCTCTCTTTCACTACACAGACACCCATACCCCCACTCTTTCTCTCTTAAGTCCCTCACTTTGTCTTTCTTTGTTTTTCTCCTTTCCCTCTATTTCACCACTCATACCTAAATATTTATCCATTATTTATTTCTCTGTTACCCCCCTCTCTCTTCTCGTTCTTTCTCTCTCTTTCTCTTTCTCTTTATCTCTCTCTCTATTTCACTAATCATATCCAAATATATCTATATCCGTTCTCTTATTCTGTCTTAACCCCCCTCTCTATCTCTCTCACCCTCTCTCCCTTTCTCTCTTTCACTACACATAGCCGAATACACGTATTTCCAATCTCTCTTTCTCTCTTAACCTCTTCACTTTATCTCTTTCTTTCTCTTTCTCTTTCTCTTTCTCGTTCTCTTTCTTTCTTTTCCCCACTCATACCCAAATATATATATATCCATTATATCTTCCTCTCTCTCACCCTCACTTTCCTGGCTCTTTATTCTCTTCTCTTCTGTCTCTTTCTTTCTCACTCTCTCTTTCACCACTCATACCCAATATATATATATAGCCACCCTCTTTTCCATATATAATACTAAAATTCTCATGGCGTATATATTTTACTCGGATTGATTGATTGGTTACCTTAAAATAAGTCATCTGATTCTTATTTTGATGTAATTCAAATAATAAATAAGAAACACCTAAAACTGAGCCCACGGTTATACACAATAAAGATGAGGACAGCAGTACGAAATATCATAATTATTCATATCAAGCCTCATTTCAAACCTCAAATTTTAAACAGACTGAAATACAAGGACTACCACTCGCTTTTCTCGTTATTCTGTGATAAAAAATTTCTTATTACCTTCCATATACCAACAAATGCCCTGAAGATGATCTAATTAATAGATCGAAACACTGCAGCGTCGGCCAATAAACTCACAACTTAACTCATTTAAACCTGTGTTTTTTTCATTCTTTCTTAATATACTACATACCGTCGGATTCACTTCCTTTTCTTCACAAATATATCCATATAGTTGGTTTCTTTCCATTTCTGTTTTCTAGTTTTGTCGTGTTTGTCCATATGTTACAGTTGCTGTTACTGGCGTCTGTAATTAGTCTTTCTGTACGATATTTAGTGTATTCTTCAAGTCCACGAATTGTCACATCTACGCAATCCTCAATGCTGACAAGCCCCCGTACTGCCTTATTTTCTCGATAGGTATAGTATATCTGTCATCTCTCGGGTGTAATGCTTTGTGCATAGTCATCAATTTCCTTGTCTGTTGGTCCATTTGTCGGAGTTCCTCCCTTGTCCATTTTAAAAATGGTTCAGAGTATTTTACAAGGGGGACCGCCCAGGTGTTTATTGCCTTGACAAGGTTTCTGTTGCAAAGCTTGGTTTCTAGAAGTGATTGTTGTTCTTCTGAGAGACCCTTTTCTTACTTTTTCTTTCATCTATGTCCGTATGATGGTGTCTGCTTCTAATATTCCAAATTACTTGGGATTCTCTTTTTCTCCAAGTGTTCTTATATTTTCCTATTAATAATAATAATAATAACAATAATAACAATAATAATAATAATAATAATAATAATAATAATAATAATAATAATAATAAATGTAGACTTTGTGGTAATAGAGACTGTAAACCATATACTCTGCGAATGTAGCAAACTAGCACAACGAGAATACAAAACTAGACACGACTGGGTTGGGAAGGTGATCCACTGGGAATTATGCAAAAAATTAAATTTTGACCACACAACAAAATGGTATATGCATATGTTAAGTATCTGGTCGGCATCCTTAGTTCCAGATGTAATAAGTAAGTAAGCAAGCCAATAAGAATCCGGTGTTAGGGTATTCTTTGTAAGTCCGTCGTCCAAGATAATCCAAGTATCAATGACATAAGCTCAGAATATTGCCTCTATTAATACAGCACAAGCAGTAGCAGCAGTGCCTGTGATTGGACAATAGAAATGCCTTCGGTGGTCACGTGGTAGTCAACGAGTCTATATTTAGGAGTGACCATTTACCTCATGCCTTATATCAACAAACATTCAACAGCATAAAGCAGAATCTGTTCTTGAGAACGAAACGCATAAAATACTCTGGGACTTTGAAATAAAAACGGATCATCTTATCCCAGCAAGAAGACCAGACCTAGTGTTGATTTTACAAAAAAGAAAGAACTTGTCAACTGGTGGATTTTGCAGTGCCAGCAGATCACTGGGTGAAACTAAAGGAAAATGAAAAAATAGACAAATATCTGGACCTTGCCAGAGAACTGAAAAAGTTATGGAACATGAAAGTGAAAGTGATACCAATTGTGGTTGGTGCACTTGGAACAGTCCCAAAAGGATTAGAAAAGGGTTTGGAAAGTTTGGATATCAAAGGAAGGATTGAAACCATTCAGAACACTGCACTGCTGCAATCTGCCAGAATACTCAGAAGAGACCTGGAGACCTGAGGAGACTTGCTGTCACTCAGACTCCAGTGAAATACCATCAGCTAACACTGGTGTGAAAACTCAAAAGGAGTGAATAATAATAATAATAATAATAATAATAATAATAATAATAATAATAATAATAATTATTATTATTATTATTATTATTATTATTATTATTATTATTTTCTTGAAACTATATAATTGCTTGCAAATTATTAAGATTACATTGGGATACTTGAAAACATAAAATTGTGTGCATATTATTAGTATTGGATGAGAACTCTTGAAATCATACTACGGTGTGAAAACTATTAGTATTAAATATTAATACTTACAACTATGTAAGTGTGGGCAAATAAAAATTAATTATTCGTTTATTTACGCCATATACTTGCTTGAAAAGAAAAAGACTGACTTCGGCATCAAATAACCCACGAAAGTTTGACATGCCATAAAACCAGCTAACCAACATCCTCAAGTATATTTTAGTACAGTTTGCGAACCTAGGAAAGGCCGAATAGTAACAAAAACAGTAAAAACCGAGATTCATTTTTCGGAAACCTTATGAAATAATAATGACCATTCACAGAATTCCATAAATGAATCAGTGTATTGAACATAATCATTAACACGTTTAATCTATAAAGCTACTATTGTGGGAAACCTTACATGAAGTAATGGTTACCAAGCTGGATTATCAACCCGGTGTTAGTGAGTTCGATTCTCACTGGGAGACACATTCTTCCGACCGGGAAGATAGAAATAAAGATCAAAGCACAAAATAATGCTTAGCTAGTTACACTGTTTAGTAGGGAAAAAAAATCAGAAAGAAAACAGAAATAAAGAAATAAAGAAGACATATGAATTGGCTGACCCTCTCACCGGCTCCGTGCGTTTGTGTTTTCGGGCGGCCCCACCTCATCTTTCTTTCTCTCACAACATATATATACCTAAAGATTTTTGATTAACTAATAGTTTCCCTAATCCACCCGTCCACCTCCCTGTCAGCCCACAAACATCAGCTGATTCTTTACAGAACTTCCAAAAATGACCGCAATGTCTAAAAAACCGTTTATTCTCGGATGTTTTCATTCCAAAACATTTCTCTAGCATTATTAATATGTAAACAAACGTTTAGACTCGGATGTTTTCATTCCACAGTATTAATTTGTAAACATCAATTTATACTCGGTTTCAAGTTCAATGTTTAATTAAAAAAGAAATGTTAAAAATCAATAAATAAAATAAGTAATTGAGATACTCAATTATTTTAAACTTCCAATATTTGATGCGAGGATTCGAACTAAACCGAGAGAAAAAATTACAACATATACACATATACACATATATACACACAAACATATAGATATATATACACACATATAGAGGCGCGTGGTGTAATGGTTACCGTCGTAAGAAATTGACACGGCAAGACAAATTCAAATCCTGAATGAAGCTGTTTGTAATTCACATAGGGCTAATACTCTTGGAATAATAATCCTCCCTTCAGCTATGGGTAAATAGTAGGACCGACTGGGCTTTTAAACTTTGGTTAGGCAACCAGTCTGGGGGAAGGAAAATTCAGAATTCAAACCTACCACCAATTTTCCCTGTGAAATTTATCCCCCCTATATTTAACACAATGAAACTTGCAAAAGAATTAATATTATCTAAACTTTCTAAAAACAATTTCTTTTACAAGAAATATTCTCCTGATGATGACCTAAGGTCGAAACTAGTTGAGAACAATTAATAAATAGATAACATAAAATAAATACTCCTCTATGTCTTATCACTTTTTGTTTCATCTTTTGTTTGTATATATATATATATATATATATATATATATATATATATATATATATATATATATATATATATATATATATATATATATATATAAACGCGCGTTGTGTAGTGGTTATCGTAGTAGAGAACTGGACGCAGCGAGCAAAGTTCAAATGCTAGGTGTCCCGGGTATGGCGTTAAACTGCATTTAGTGGTGAGGTTCCAGCTGGAGAGTTTGGTGTACATCTTCATTCCCATTACTCCCAGGTCCACTCTGAATACCAGGTCAAATTTGAATACCAAACAATCAGAAATAAAACAAATAGGTCTGCGGCATAAAATAACCCAAAAGCTTGGCATGCCGTAAAATCCAATCCACCGTCATCAAATACTGGACTATTCATTTCATTACAGCATTCTACGTACAGGTAATATAGATACATTACAGCAAATGATAACATATAATGGTCGGTATCTGCACAGGTTCCAAATTAAGGGGTGTATCAACAATTACCAGGTGTCATTCACATCGTATACACAAAAAATAACGATTAGGAAAAATCCGACAATATGTGAGGAAATGAATTGGAAAGGAAAATAACGAAGACAAACAATTAAGAAAAATCCGACAAAATATGAGGAAATGTATTGGAAAGGAGAATAACAAACACAAACAATTAGGAACCATCCGACAAAATGTGAGGAAATGTATTGGAAAGGAGAATAACGAACACAAACAATTAGGAAAAATCCCATCAAATATGAGGAAATGTATTGGAAAGGAGAATAAAGAACAAAAAACAATGAGGAAAAATCCGACAAAATGTGAGGAAATGTATCGGAAAAGAGAATAACGAACAGAAACAATTAGGAAAAATCCGACAAAATATGAGGAAATGTATTGGAAAGGAGAATAACGAACACAAACAATTAAGAAAAATCCCATCAAATGTGAGGAAATGTATTGGAAAGGAGAATAAAGAACAAAAAACAATGAGGAAAAATCCGACAAAATGTGAGGAAATGTATCGGAAAAGAGAATAACGAACAGAAACAATTAGGAAAAATCCGACAAAATATGAGGAAATGTATTGGAAAGGAGAATAACGAAGACAAACAATTAGGAAAAATCCGACAAAATGTGAGGAAATGTATTGGAAAGGAGAATAACGAACACAAACAATTAGGAAAAATCCGACAAAATGTGAGGAAATGTATTGGAAAGGAGAATAGCGAACACAAACAATTAGGAAAAATCCGACAAAATGTGAGGAAATGTATTGGAAAGGAAAATAACGAACACAAACAATTAGGAAAAATCCGACAATATGTGAGGAAATGTATTGGAAAGGAGAATAACAAACACAAACAATTAGGAAAAATCCGACAAAATGAGGAAATGTATTGGAAAGGAGAATAGCGAACACAAACAATTAGGAAAAATCCGACAAAATGTGAGGAAATGTATTGGAAAGGAAAATAACGAACACAAACAATTAGGAAAAATCCGACAATATGTGAGGAAATGTATTGGAAAGGAGAATAACGAACACAAACAATTAGGAAGAATCCGACTATATGTGAGGAAATGTATTGGAAAGGAGAATAACGAAGACAAACAATTAGCAAAAATCCATCAAAATGTGAAAAATGTATTGGAAAGGAGAATAACAAACACACATAATTCAATTGAATTAATATTTCGTCTTTGCTGGTTTCAAAAACTTCATCAGAATGAATCTATTATTTCAAAACATTCACCTTTCCAATAGATTTTCTCATATAACCGAAAGCAAAATCGTCTTCCAAGGTGTTGCAATGATTTTTTCAGTTACATTATTTCCGGTTGTATCTTCATATAATATTGATAAATTTCAATTCCTCCAGGAAGTGTGTATTTTTTTTGGGTGGTGGGTGGGTGGTGGTGGGTGTTACAGAATTCGAAATATTTGATAAAATGCCAAAATTCTTCCGACTCCTAGATTGTCTCATTTTTATTTTGGGCTATCGGGTTAATTTATCTAGATATCTAAGTTACACGATTTTTGCACGGTAAATAAATTTCACAATATCCATTGAAATTTGATTTTTTCCGTTAGAATATAAAAGATATCAGTTGGAAAATTACTCATCTTTCTTTCTTTCTTTCTTTCTTTATTTATTTATTTATTTATTTATTTATTTAATTCTCAAGCTGTTTATCTAAAACATATTGTTCATAGTCAATTCCTCTATCTATCTATCTGTCTGTCTCTCTAGGGATATATATATATATATATATATATATATATATATATATATATATACTTTGGTGTGGTACCAAGTTTCTTGGTACAAGGTGATTCTAGGTGGGTCCTAATTCTCTACCAGTAATTTGTTGTAGAGTTCAGGTTCCGTATGAGAGCTCAATGTTTAATTATTGTAAACAGAGCAAAGTTATTTGGGAATAAAAGGCCTTAAATACCATGGGTATCGTGGTTATGGACCATTTCCACTCGCGAGTATGCTCACGAGCTTCTTCAGACCACTGATATATTTCCATAACCACGATACCCATGGTATTTAAGGCCTTTTATTCCCAAATATATATATATATATATATATATATAT
The DNA here is from genome assembly GCA_023376005.1 of Doryteuthis pealeii. Classification (NCBI taxonomy): domain Eukaryota; kingdom Metazoa; phylum Mollusca; class Cephalopoda; order Myopsida; family Loliginidae; genus Doryteuthis; species Doryteuthis pealeii. The sequence goes on along the minus strand of CM042140.1, from coordinate 37,539,572 downwards.
ATATATATATATATATATATATATAGTATGAACAAAAAGTGATAAGACAAACAGGAATATTTCTCATATGTTATTTATTCTCAACTAGTTTTGACGTTAGGTCATCGTCAGGAGAAGATTTCTTGTTTGAAGAAATTGTTTTTAGAGAGTTTTTTTTTGTTGAAAGGGAGCATTATAAAAGAATTATAGAAATTGAAATATTTTTGAGGGTTTGACATGCTATTATAATCCGGGTAGAGAAGTGTGTTAGTAGTAGCAAGTCCATCTGTTCCGTGTAAAAAACCTCTTTGAGGTGGGTTCTTTTTGAATACTCTTATACACGAATTGTTAATTATATTTTTTTTCAGAAATAAGGTCTATGTTAGTTTAGGGCCTGTTTTAGCTCAGTCGGTCCCCGCCAACTCAGACCATGAATAGCACAGCTGAGGTCATTTGTTGTGTGTGTGTGTGTGTGTGTGTGTGTGTGTGTGTGTGTGTGTGTGTGAGAGAGAGAGAGAGAGAGAGAGAGAGAGAAGAGAGAGAGAGTGAGAGAGAGAGAGAGTGTGTGTGTGTGTGTGTGTGTGTCAAGGATGATGATGATTAATATACCTCTCATTGTGTTGATAATCATATCTATCTATCTATCTATCTATCTAAGACGTTTTTAATCAGTTTGTTTCTTTATCACTCTAGCTTTGATTCTTTCTTTCTCATTATATCTGACTGTGTCTGACTGTTAGTCTGTATACATGTCTCTATTTTCTAAAACCTTTTTATTTTATTTTCGTGTCTAAGATTTTTCTATCTTCTTCAAGATACAAAAGAAGAAGATACATAAATCTGAAACACGTGTTGCAAACAAAAACAAGATAAAAAGGTTTTTGAAAAACAAAAAAAACAATAAAAAAACAAAAAACAAATTCATATTGCGGACATTCTTTCTTATACAATATCTAATTTTCTCCCATTAGAACCAAAACAGCACAATATATATATATATATATATATATATATATATATATATATTAATAAGTCATCCACAGACACGTGTTTCGGCTTTTCACGCCTCTTCAGTGTGGCTAGAAACAATTATCCTTGGTTAGTGTCGAACTCCGACTGACTGTTTGCCAGCCTGAATTCTTATCTCCTCGGCCACTGACAGCTGCTGTAGCGGGGGGCCGGTGTTTTAAACTATTAAATACATAGGTTTGTTTATATATTTTACGATCACAGAGAGATCGAGTTTGTGAGCAAACGATCATTCCTTATATGCTTAGTAGTGAAAGTTAATTTAGATACCCCTTAGAGAGCTCATATATATATATATATATATATATATATATATATATATATATATATATATATATATATATTATTTCTTCCTTTCTCTTATTCTTTGTATATGTTTCTCACATTATGTCAGTTTCTTTCTTCATTTTCTAACAATCTATCTACCTACCTACCTACCTATCTTCCTACATACCTATCTTCCTACCTACCTATCTATCTATCTATCTATCTATCTATCTGTAACTGTTTTTATCAGTTACTCTGTTTCAGAGATCTTTATTTGATGCAGATTCTTTCTTCCTTCCTTCCTTTTTTTTCTTTCTCATCGTATTTTATCTATCTATTAGCTCAGTCGGTAGAGCGTTCGGCTAGAAACCACAAGGTTCCTAGTTCGATACCGGTCCTCGCCAACTCAGCGTATGAGTAGCACAGGGATCTGTGAGGTAAAGTAAGGAGCTGATGGTAGGTGTGGCGCTTCACCTCAGATGCTAAAACAATCTCCTTGGTCTAGCGCTATTGAAAAGGGGATATACTCCCTCGCTGACTGGCTGATACCGACTTTAGGCCGCCCCGACGACTTTACTTTTTGTTATTATCTATATATCTATTAGATTCCATTTCCCCTTCTAAAAAAATAACTGCAATCAAATTATATTATTTTTTCTAAATAAATATAAAAAAATTTAGAATCATAAGATCAAGAGGAGAAAATAAAATTAAAAAAAACAAACATTTTAAAATGATAACACCTCTCTCCAAACAAAGAAAAAAAAAAGAAAAGAAAAGAAAAAGAGAAACCGCCATTGAAGTATAAAATTTAGCACGAAACCGGACACCATAAACAAAACGAAACCTTGAAAGTGGACCAAAATATCTTTTCTTGGTCCGAATTCCTTCTGTTTCCGGTAATTTACACAGGAATGCCGGGACGAGTGAAAAACGAATAGACGTGAAAAAACAAAACAAAAAAACAAAAAAATAAGGGAGATAATCCATAATGACATTCTCCGCATTCAAAGAGTAAAAGAAGATCTAATGTACAGTGGGATAGCTTAACGCTGGTCCTCATTAATCGTAGAAAATATTTACACTTTCGGCTTATTTAGTCGTTAACAATTCGAGTGAAATCACCGCGCAAACGAATAAATGAAATACAACAAAGAAAGAAAAAGAAAGAATGGAATCCCTCGTTTAATGTTCAGTGACATTGATAAATCAGAAGGGGGGGGGGGCAAATGAATAGGAGATTTTTGAAGTGATGAGTAAAGAATGAACAAAACATTAACAAAATCTAATTATAAAGGAGATTCGGTGTCTGTCTGTCTGTAACCGAACTACGTCCGGCTTACGTCACAATATCATCAGGAATTGCGTAAGTTTATCAATGAGTATTTAATATATAGTCAAAATCATTAATACATAGAATCTATTTATTTATTTATTTTTAACTATTATGACTATTTATTAACGAGGTCTTTACAAAAATCTGATTGGTTGCTTGGTTGTTTTTTTACGGCATATCAACCCTTTTCGGGTCATTTAATGCCGAATCAAGTTATTTTGATATTCGGTTTCTTTATTCCCCCGTGCCGTCTTTTCCCATAATGCACGGTTTCTCTAAACGGGAGGTCACTTCCTGACCTTACTTTCTAATGTAATCTGAGCATAACACTAAGAATTAGCCCTTATTCCCAACGAATTTATGATTCTCAAACTTATGATTGATATAAAGTGGAATCTTTAGAAGTTCAATATAAATAGACTAGATTTCTCAGTCGTCGCATTTGCTCAGTCGACAGAGCTTAGAATACACTGTAAAGGGATAATACACCCCATCTAAAAAAAAGAGGAGTATCCAATGATACTAAACTGCATTTGGTAATGAAGCTCTAGTTCTGAAACTTGAAGAGTGTGGAGTACCACTTCATTACCGTTACTCACAGTTCAACTCTGACTCTGAATGGGGGTATTTTTTAGGGTTATATCTATAGGCTAAAATATTTAATTGAAAATAATTAGTATTTGATAAGAATACGAAGAACCATATAACTTTGTGCAAGGCGCATTTTGTAATATACCATATAACTGTGTGGATGCGTATTGTGTAATGGTTACCGTCATAAAAATGGACACGGCGAGACGAGTTCAAATTTTGGATGCAGCTGTTCGTATTTCACATAGCGCTAATACCCTTGGAAAAGGTACGAATCTAACTATTCTCCCTTCAACAATGGGTAAATTATATGGTAGACTGGACTCTTTAACCTTGGTATGGCAACCGGTCTAGGAAAAGGAAAATTCTGAATTCAAACCTGTGAAACTTCGCTTAATTTTGTAATGTGACCTTTGTAGTTCTTTTAGATAATAACAAAATAAGTAGAATTATTCTAATTAATTATTATTCTGATAACTCCATTGCAATCAATTAAAATTGTATTTATTTTTGACCTGGAGACAGTAAGAAACTTGTGTGCATGTTAATCAGTATTAAAAGAAAAACATGTACCCAACTAATTCAGCACGGGTAGGATTCAATACGAGGTCACAAGTATGGGGCATCAAAGTTAGAATCGAACTCACTTTTCATTAGTAATAGAATTGCAAGATTAGCTTGCTAACCATACACCACAGCAGAATGTGTCCTCTGTGTATGTGTGTGTATATATATATATATATATATATATATATATATATATATATATATATGTAAAACAAAAAGAATTAAAAAAAAAAATTTCTGAGAACAAAATACATTTTGCGGACCTTCCTTTTTTATAAAATATTGAATTTTCTCCCGTTGGAACCAGAACAACATTTTTATACACACACACACACACACACACACACACACACACACATATATATATAAATATAAATATATATATATATATATATATATATATATATATATATATATATTTAGATTTTAAAATGAATTAATTGTTGGCAAACTTATAAACAATAAATTTAAACCTGCCAAAGTTGAATATGTTCTCTGCTGTATTAAGCAGCATACACATCCAATATAAATATTCACTAAGTTGAATTTAGATATAGCACATAGTGAGAATCAAACTCAGCATATCTTTAAAAAAAATTGATGCGATTATATTTTAGACAAATTATATTTGATATTATTATTATTATTGTTAAATTTCCATATGCCACAGTTGAATGAGCTATTTATCTTTATCAAATTCTAGTATGACTTGATTAGTTAAGTTAAGTGTTAGATTTAATAGGAAAATGACATGATGACTTCCATTTGAACAAAATTAGAAATAATTTATTATGAATATAAGCAAATATATGCACCCTCCGGGTGCAAGTATTTAAGTTGCAATGAAATAAAATATCGTATTAAATTAGAAAGGCTAATGAAACTAAATAAGAATGCAGATAAAAAGATTTGGAACAGATGGCGTATAATCGAAAAAATGGAACAACTGAAACTTACTCTTCCATCACTCCCGTCTTTCATTGTTATTCTTTTCTAATTTAAGTATTTAGTTAAAAGAGGAAGTAAAGAATAAAATTACAGTTATTTATTCTTGTTAATGGATTTCATTTAAGATTCACTGAAGAGATTTTTGCTTATATTCATTAAAATAAAACCAAACAGTTAGAAATCAATAATACTAAGCACATATTTATTAAAATCACATTTTTAATATCAATATGCAAATTAGCCTTCCCGTTCACACTGTAAACCGCTATTTTGTTGTATATATAAATATAATTGCATGTTGTTAGTATGTAGATATGGTTAACAGTATTAATAATGTAAAACAATTTTATTAATAATTGAGGTTTAGATAAAAAATAAAATCATGGAGAATGTGATGTCAATAACTAAGGGAATTGTGACTTGAGTAGTAATATAGTTTCGGTTACAAACAGAAAAACACACAATCTCCATTATAATAAGATAAGCAAATATATGCACCCCGGGTGCAAGTATTTAAGTTTTAATGTAATAAAATATTATATCAAATTAGAGGCTAATGAAACTAACTAAGAATGCAGATAAAAAAAATATTTGAAATAGAGGGGTGTATAATAAAAAAATAAAACAAATGAAACTTACTCTTCCATCACCCCCGTCTTTGATTGCTAAATTTTCCTAATTTAACTATTTATTTAGAATAGGAAGTAAAAAATAGAATTACAGTTATTTCTTCTTGCAACTCGATTTCTTGTAAGATTTATCCAGGAGATATTTCCTCATATTCATTAGAATAAGACTAAACAATTAGAAATCAATGATACCAAGCACATATTTAGTAAAATCAAATTTTTAATATCAATATGCAAATTAGCCTTCCCGTTCACACTGTAAACAACTATTTTGTTGTATATATAAATACAATTGCATGTTATTAGTACGTGGATATGATCAACAGTGGCTTCGGCCTCTGGACCATTGATATAATTAACGGCGTCGATCCCTGGGGGCCATCCCCCCAGGCAACACCTGCCCCCTTAATTTAAAGGGGCAGGGCTGGGTTTATTGCCCAGCGCCTGAGGCGCCCCCCTTGAGGGGGAATGCCGACGGGATCGACGCAATTTTTCACCTGCCACCCCATGAGTCTCGGCTTGTGGGTGGTCCCACATAAATAGGGTCTTTGTGCCTGACCCGTACAAGTGGGGTACGTGGAAAATATCATGTGGATATGGTCAACAGTATTAATAATGTAAAACTATTTTATTGATAATTGAGGTTTAGATAAAAATAAAATCAAGGAGAATGTGATGTAAATAACTGAGGAAATTGTGACTTGAGTAGTAATATAGTTTGAGTTACAGACAGAGAAACACACAATCTCAATTATAATAAGATTTAAATTTTTTATCAAGATATGAAAATGAATTATTTATATTATATCTACATCTAGATGATAAATGTTATGCTTAAGTAATATGTACCGGATACGTTTTTTTACAATATCACAATTTTTCCTTAAGGGACCCACATCCCCTTATCGGCATACATGTCCGGTATGTAAACTTTGTATACTTTTGTTTCTATACTTATCTGGATATGTGGCATCTGCTATTCTTCATGTCTGATATTCTAGATCGGAATAGCTGGGCCTGGCATTTTCCCCGTTCTTCGAGTCTGGAATTACTGGGGGGGGGGAGTCTTCTTCGCATGTACTTGTGTCTATTGGCAGTTCTTAGTAACGAACACAAGATGTTGT
>CM042140.1:37525602-37528102 GCA_023376005.1 Doryteuthis pealeii | reverse complement strand
TCGATTGGATCAGTACCATGATGTACAAATTTTACCCTATTATCTTTTCATATATATATATATATATATATATATATATATATATTGCTTTGCTAAGTATATAATATATATATATATATATATATATATATATACATTTGTGAATAAAAATTAAATACAGGCACATGGCCAAATTCATTTTATATTCATACATTTCTCCCCGCCTCCAGGGGCGATCTTATTGTATTTTTTCTTTTCGAGTGTCTTTTTGATTGGTGGAAATTTTTTTTCACATAAAGGAGGAGGAAAAACTCCTTTTTTCCTCCTTTTCTCACGTAAAGGAGGAGGAAAAAAATTCCACCAATCAAAAAGACACTCGAAAAGAAAAATACGATAAGATCGCCCCTGGAGGTGGGGGGAAATGTATGAATATAAAATGAATTTGGCCATGTGCCTGTCTAAATAAAAGATATACGTGGTCTGAAGAAGCTCGTGGGCCCGAGATACCCACGAGTGGAAATGGTCCATAACCACGATACCCATGGTATTTAAGGCCTTCTTATTCACGAATAACTTTGCTCTGTTTAAAATACTTAAACATTGAGCTCTCAATCGGAACCTGAACTCTACAACAAACTACTGGTAGAGACTAGGACCAGCCTAGAATCACCTTGTACCAAGAAACTTGGTACCACACCAAAGTATATATAAATATATATATATATATATATTGCTTTGCTAAGTATATATATATATATATATATATATATATATATATATATATATATATATATATATATATATGCATGCGTGTACATTGAAAACCTCTAATGAAAATGACTCGATAATGAGATTTTTTTGTTGTGTATTATTAAATGTTCCTGGTATCATTTTCTTCCTTCCTAAGCAGTAAATATGAACGTTTAATATCTTGGCACGTTTTGTTTATTACAGGAATATTAGAGACAGGAAACTCCCAGCATTTAGTGAGTGTAGCCATAAAACTAAGGAGTCGAATTTCAATCAGGATTTTGGCACTTATAACTAATTAGAAGTTATAGTTTATAATCGGCCCAATCTCCATATTTCTTGCTTATTCAAATATACAAAATATAAAATAATAACACACACACACACACACACACACACACACACACACACACACACACACATATATATATATATATATATATATATATATATATATTGAGTTATATAGCGTGCTATATTTATAAGTCTAATGGTAAAGTTCCAGTTTTGGTGTTCTGGGGAGTGTTAGTACTCCTTCATCGCTATTACTCCCAGGTCCACTCTGATCCGGTGTGGTAGTACCTCTTAGGGTCCCATCTATGGGTAATTAGAAAAAATAAGATAAAAAATGTGTTAAAATGTTGAATACCATCAAGAATGAATAAAACAAAAGGTCTCATTAAACAAAATGTCTCATAAAATAACCAAACAGGGGTTGCCATGCCGTAAAAACAAACCAACCAACCAAGTATATTTATACGTAAATAGAGCATGATATAGTGTATAAAGCACGTTTATTTAAGTTAGCGTATCTTGGTCGTGAAGGACTTGGTTTGAGAATTGCATAGGCGAGAAACTGTAAGAAACCAACTTGCACTTATTTCATGTCTACGCTATCATAACTATATATATATATATATATATATATATATATATATATATATATATATATATATATATATATATATCAAACAATTAGAAATCAATAGTACCAAGCACATATTTATTAACATCAAATTTCTAATATCAATATGCAAATTAGCCTTCCCTTTCACACTGTAAATTATTATGTTGTTGTATATATAAATACAATTGAATGTTATTAGTATGTGGATATGGTCAACAGTATTAATAATGTAAAACAACGTTATTAATAATTGAGGTTTAAATAGAAATAACATTATGGAGAATGTGACGTAAATAACTAAGGGAATTGTGACTTGAGTAGTAATATAGTTTTGGTTAGAGACAGAAAATAAACACTCCATTATAATAAGAATACAATAAAGTGTTTACTGAAGATTGTTTACTATTCATAACACCTGTACATATTATATGTGCAAATATTATAACTAGTAAACAAAGTTACATAAAAAACTTTATTATCTTAACTAAAATGTTTTGATTGGGCAATAGTTTGATACATTTAATACAATGTTCTTCATTAGTAAGTAAAAAAATCATATTCAACCCACCATGTTTAAATATAACACTGATTCAAATTAAGCGGTACCATTTTTTTAAAAAAGTACTATTTTTTAATTTAAACCAGAAAGAAATTGGAATACAAAAAATGTTACATTTTTAATTCTTAATATTTTTTTTATTGTATAAGATGAGAATGTTCATATAATATGTTATAAGGCTCAGAGTAACCTTCCAACGTGGGTACATCTATGTACATAAAATAATCCGACAAAGAAGTTATATATGATAACAAATGCAGACTTTATTTGTCTGAGCATGCAGGGAAGAACATATAGAGATGACA
>CM042140.1:37515602-37520602 GCA_023376005.1 Doryteuthis pealeii | reverse complement strand
TAGTTTATTTCCTAATTCCCAGTGTATCCCTTTTCCAACGCAGTTGCTAGTTTGCTACATTCGCTTTTATATATATATATATATATATATATATATGGTTAGTCGTCTCATCTCTATCCTTGCCTACCAAATTTTCCACACGGTTAGACCAAATTTTCTAGGTATTTCTTTTTACCTGTATGATGGTATATTTCAAAGTTCTCCATCTATTTACCTCAGAACTCATTCTATTCATATAAAGTGCTATTATTATTGTAATCTGAGTCCTTCTGTTCAATTATAATTAACTAATACTCAATTTTCGTACTTTCCATCACAGTGGTGAGAGAGCCGCTGTGAGCAGTTTAAAGTAGGCAAAAATTTAAATAAGGGTTGATAATACACACAATTCCTCTTGAAAAGATTGTGTTCTTAGATAATATTGACTGTAGATCGGATCTAGAGCAAAGTTACTTACATACTAGCGAGGCAGAGACGGGGAACAGCGGTGTCAAGTCTTCAGTCACAGTCACATATTTCAGAAATATAATTTTTGCTTCTTCCATATGAATTTCTCGAAGATAGGGATCAGCAGATCAATGATCCCTCTAACTAACAGACTCAGTTTATATATATAATATATATATATATATATATATATATATATATATATATATATATATAACCGAGTGGCATGTTAAACAACAGACGAAAAGGAGTGAAAACGAGAGGAAAGAAGCTGCCACAGAAAAGAGATCCAGAAGGAAGGATAGACAACAGCAACACCAACAAGCATAACTGTTTGTTTGCAGTCACTGCACCAGAGATTACCATTCAAAAATTGGCCTGTCCAGCCACTCGTGCAGATGCAGTTTTTAAAAATTGGACACTATGCCATTGTTTAGCAGACGGAAGGATGCCAACATATATATATATATATATATATATATATATATATATATATATGTTGGCAAATATATATATCTATCTTATATATATATATATATATATATATATATATATATATATATATATACCCTCCGCATCAGCAGCATGCGAGACAAGGTCAATTTCTTAAGCGGAGTTAAACATGTTTGAATTCAGAATTTTCGTTCTCCTAGACTGGTTACCTAGCCATGGTTAAAGATTCAAGTCTGCTCTACTCATAGATAGAGGGAGAGTATTAGCAAAATGTGAAATGCAAACAACCTCGTTCAGGATTTGAACTCATCTCGTCGTGTTCAATTCCTACGACTGTAACCATTGCACCACGTGGCTCCATCACGCCTCTAATAGATTGTGCTTATATGATGCAACATGTGTCTCTTTGATGATGTACAATTTTGAACAGTTGTGCATCTCCAAACGCAGCAATGAATAAGTTTGATTCCTGCCAACGGAAACATTTAAGAACTATCACCGGTCACCGAGGGTCAAACGGTCTAATTCTACAACAAGGTTATGTACAAGATGGTTGCAACCGCCATCCTTGGCCAGTTGAAAAGGACTTAATGTAAGTAAGTAAGTAAGTCCTGAGCTATAGAATCCTTTGGTAAATGAATAAGTCCTGAGTTATGGAATCCTACGTAGTGTCAAAGGTCCAGTGATATAATCCCATGTTCCGTCATCCACGAAGGTTCAAAGCATTGTGAGTAGCTAAGATCAGAACAGCCGATATATATTTACCAACTCCTCCACACGAGCAGGATACGACACAAGGTCAATTTCTTAAGCGGAGTTTAACAGGTTTGAATTCAGAGTTTTCCTTCTCCTAGACTGGTTACCTAGCCATGGTTAAAGAACCCAGTCTGCCCTGCTATTTACCCATAGCTGGAGGGAGAGTAGGATTCATACCTTTCCCAAGGGTATTAGCGCTAAGTGAAATGCAGTTACCACGTCCAGGATTTGAACTCGGGGCGACGAGTCCATTTCCCTTGACTTTAACCATTACACCACGGGCTTCCTACAGAACAGCCGATATAAATAACAATATCAGCAGCAGAGTACTGCCAGTGATTGGCCAAGAAGTTGGTCACATGATTATCGCCGAGTCTATAAATAGGAGTGGGCATCTAGCACACACCTTATATTACAAAAATCTCAACACTATTCCACTATCAACAAGAGTGACGTAACTACTAAAAAACATGTTTGGTCCTGTGTCACGGATGCCCGAAGAAACACTTGCACAAAAATCCCTAGAATTTTCTTTGATAGGGTCAAACAACTACCGGGTACGAAGGAGCCGCTACTGCACACACTTGATTGGTAAGCTGTGGGCGGCCCTTTAAAATGCAGAACTGGGAGCCCGAAGATCTGGCATGGACATCGTCTACTAAAATGCCCTAAAAATTCTCGTTTTTTAAAGGGTAAATTTTGCGGAAACGAAGATTTTTAGAGCATTTTAGTAGACGATCTTTGATGCTATTTCCTCAAACAATGGTGCAAGTAAAAGATCTCATTTTTAGTATCAGTATACTAACACACAACTTTCGCATAGATGCAAAATTTATTTTACATATACATACATATATATATATATATATATATATATATATATATATATATATATATGTGTGTGTGTGTGTGTGTGTGTATGTGTGTGTTTCTGCGTGTGTGTCTGCTCGTCTACAAACGTAAAATTGTAATTTATAATAAAATACTAAGAAATCAAAACCAATATAAATAAAATGCGATTATTGTCTTCCTGTTAAACTATCTCAATTGAGTCGACACCCACAGAATATCCAAGTTCATTAAGTTATAAAAAAAACCCTCTATTCGTAAGGATGGGTCCCAACTTGAAGGATGTAAATCTCGACTTTATGACAGCTTTATATTATTGGCAATATATTTTTTATGTGATATTTTTAAAAAGTGAAAAGTCCACCTACCCTAATGGACAAAGTGGCTTCAAATGTCCTGTGATTGGTTGGCTATGACGTAATGTGTTCCCATCTAGCCAATTATTAACGCCTTCTTTTTTAACCAATCAAATAACCTTTTTCCATTTCAACAAATAATGCTGAGTGGGTTCCAAGTTGGATTTTGACAATTTAAAAAATCTCCACTTGTCATCCATTAAATGGATTGCTATGCACGCATGCGCATGAGATCAGCTTGACTTTGATTGACAATTCCTGTCATCAACAATTGCATCACCATTTTATGACCTTTTCAAAATTACTCTTACAATTTTTTTTTTATTTTCTGATTTTGTTGAACTTGTTATAATAAGAAAAAATTTTTTTTTTTATCTACACTGCACTTAAAAGATAATTGACTTTTATTTATACCGAATGCTATTTCTTACCCTTTATAATAAGTTTTTCAGATTCGAGGAAAAATATGGGATTAACTTTTCTGAAAACAATCACATCATAAAACGGTCACAATTGTCTTCCTATCAATATGCTTTGAAGAAGATTTTTCTGAGAAAATCGAAATATTGCAATATCAGTTGTAGAAATAAATCCAGTTAAACAACATCTGTGTTTTGTCATATTCTCTCTCTCTCTCTCTCTCTCTCTCTCTCTCTCTATATATATATATATATATAATATATATATATATATATATATATAAGAGGTTTGGTTCGGGTCTCGAACCCAGCCAGAGGTAGCTGCTAAAAATGGTATAACTGTACTGATGAGAGGTGATACCTCGAAACACGTGTCTATAGTTTACTCTCTCTCTCTCTCTCTCTCACTCTCTCTCTCTCTCTCTCTCTATATATATATATATGATTTTTTAAATTTTTAAATTTTGTTATGATAATAAAACATTTTTTTTATCTACATTGCATTTCAAAAATAATTTACTTTTTATTTAATACCGAATGCTATAATTGTTTATTACACTTTATAATAAGTTTTTCAGATTCGAAAAAAGTCATTGATAATTCATACAATTAGTTGTTGGCATTAATCAGTCTGATAAAGACGATGGCGTAGTGTTCATTTTTTTAAACAGCATCTGCGTGAGTGGCTGATCAGGCCAATTTGTGAATGGCAATCTCTTGTGCAGTGATTGCAAACAAACATTGATGCCTGCTGGAGTTGCTATTTTCTCCTTACTTCTAGCTCCCTGCTCCGTGACGGCTTCTTTCCTCTTTCTTCGCTCCTTTTCATCCCTTGTTTGACAAGGAGGCGTCTGGCCGCACGGTTTTCTGCACCAATCTCCCATTAGTTGGTGCTGATGTGGCATGTCTTCATATCCTTCTTGCAGACGTCTTTAAAGCGAATTGTGTGGTCTCCCTAATACACAGTTAGTATATCATGCTATATGGGCTGGTTACTTAAACAGACTTGGGGATGACAGACTTCCAAAGCTGATTTTATTCTCTCAACTGAGAAAAGAATCACGTGGAATTGGTAGACCAAAGCTCAGGTACAAAGACAACATCAAGAGAACCTTAGAAAAATCGAACATCCCCATAGGCAGTTGGCAAGACCCAACCAGAGATCGAATCCAATCGAGAAAACAGATTCGCATGGTGTCATCATCCGATACGATGGGCAGCAAGTAATAAAAAATAATAGTATATACCGCACATCTAATGAGGCTATGATTACCACACATATGTTTTTGGAAGGTGTCTGTGTCTTTTAAGTATATATATATATATATATATATATATATATATATATATATATATATATATATATATATGGGTGCTATATTTATAAGTAAACAGTGGTCAATATAATTGATACACCATTTGTATTTAATTTAAGGTAGCGTGGACATGGAGACAGCGGTACCTGATTACTGACAGTTTCTCACCAATGTTATCTTCAGACTGTCCGAAGATAGAATAGGCGAGAAACTGTCAGTAACCAGGCACCATAAACTTATATATATATATATATATATATATATATATATATATATATATATATATATATATATGTGTGTGTGTGTGTATATATACGTTAGGGTAGAGGGAACATGAAACCAATGGTGCTTGGGTACTCTCAATCCTTCATGTCCACGCTACCCTAACTTAGATATACATCCTC
>CM042140.1:37488102-37508102 GCA_023376005.1 Doryteuthis pealeii | reverse complement strand
TATGGACACACATATATATGTATTTATATATACATATCTGTTTATTATATATATTGTTGGGATTTAGTAGGAAGTATTAGGTACGAAATATAAGAAACTCAGTTTTTTAATGTTAAGTTTCGCTTTATTTCGTTGAATTTTCGGGGCCCCCTTTTAAGTTAAGTTTAAGTTCCGATGAAGAGGTGCAAGCGGCCCCGAAAATTCAGTGAAATAAAACGAAATTTACATTAAAAGACTTTGTTTCTTATATTTCATATCTAATGCTTCATACTAAACCCCAAACAATATATATATATATATATATATATATATATATATATATATATATATATATATCAACTAAGAAGCATACGTGGATCCCTCTACAAAAATAGACACACGCACACACATACATATATATATAACATATCTATATACATATATATATATATCGGTTTTGTATATACTAACAAAGAAGAATACGTGGACTCCACAACGACAACACACACACATATATAGTGGTAGTACCTGTTAAAATCCCATCTACTGGTTAAATAGAAAAAATGAGTTTAGAAAATGCATTTGAAAAAGTTGAGTACCTCACAATAATAAATAAAGCAAAAACGTCTACGGCATAAAATAACCCAATGGGTTGACATGCCGTAAAATCCAACCAATCAATCCAACCCCAAATACTACCTTTACGCATCTGGCTTGTTATTTTTTTATAGGAGAATTTTTGTATACTGTGTCCTAGATTGAATCCATGGCTAACAAAAAGTCTGTAGGCTATGTTGGTTTAAGAAAATGATTCAAGAAAACGTCGGGGTACCATGTGATCTTCAGGTCAAGAGAAAAGTTAAACAGGTCGGACAGGATGACATGACATTTCCAACAAGAAAGACTCTATGACTGTACACAACTTGGAAAATATACGGCAATATAATTAAATTCAGATTATCTACAAATATATATTTGTTTCTTACATTGGTTATCGTCAAAAGAAATGGAATCGGCGACCAGAGTTCGTATCCAGGAGAAAACTGTCTGTGTTTCACAGCGCTAATATCCAAATGGGTGAATCCATCTGTTCTCCCTCCAGGTAAATTGTAGGGAAGACGTAGTTAGGAAATCAAACTATAAGAAAGAAAAGACTGAATTCAAACCTGTTTTACTCCACTCGAAAAAGTTGATCGTGTGTCACATCCTGACTGAGGCGGACAGTTTGGATAAATACGCCCATCGATAAATACATCCATGACTTGCAATAGTCATCCAGACAGTCCACATAATTCAAGTTCTGATGAAGGTTACAAAAACCGAAAGGTTATAACGTCGTTATAAAATGTCCTACATACTGTCGGATTTATTCATCAATTTACTTCCATAGTTTGAACCGTGTACACAGAGATGAACTGACCGAAACACATGTATAAGTGATATTGATAAAATTCATCTTTTATTATCCATTCTGTTCTTTATTCATTCTTCCTCATATATATATATATATATATATATATATATATATATATATATATATATCCGATTCCTCCGCCACGAACAGGATGTGACACAAGTTAAATTTTAAGCTGGTTAAAGCTGGTTGTTTTTTTCATAGACTAGTTGCCATAGTGGGCGGTGAGTAATACAGGGATTTATGCTTTTGACAAGGCGTTAGCATGAAATGAAATGCAGACAATCTCGTCCAGGTTCTGAAGTCAGGTCACCGTGTTTCATTTCCAACGACGATGACCGGTACATGACGCGCCTTCCTATGTCTATCCCCCTCTCTCCTATATATATATAAATATATATATATGCACATACACACATATATATGTCTGTATGTGTGTGTATGCGTGTATGTCTCCATTAGTCTCTGTTTCTATATTTCTATTTGTTTCTCCGTGTGCTCATATATATATATATATGCATATCTCAAAAACCGTGTTCATAGAATAAGAAAGAAAGAAAGAAAGAAAGAAAGAGAGAGAGAGAGAGAGAGGCAGAGGGTATAACTTTTCACACACACACACTCACACGCACACACACACACACATATATATATATATGTGTGTGTGTGTGTGTGTGTGTATGTGGTTCTCATCACTTTCCTATGTTCACATATGTGTGAGAGAGGTACATGAATTTTCATTTATCTCTCTCTCTCTCTCTCTCTCTCTTTGTATATATATATATATATATATATATATATATATATATATATATATATATATATATATATATATGTTTGTGTGTGTGTGTGTGTGGTTCCCATCACTCTCTTATGTACACATATGTGCGTACACCCGTGAATATGCGGAAAGCCATCTACATATAAGGTAGGAAAGGTAAATAAGGTTACAACTTCCATTTTGCGAGTCTGATAACGTGTACGTGTAACGTGTGTTTATTTATTGCAAACGTAAACAGACTTAAACAAAACTGGAAAAAAGAAGAAAAAAAAGAAAGAAAAAAGAAAGAAAAAAAAAGAAAGAAAGAAGGAAGATATCTCCGAATGGAGTCATGACTCTTTTTCATAATGCCTTCTACCTCCATTTTGAATAATCTCATCTGTGTCGTCATCATCGTCGTCGTCGTCAGAGACAGAAATCTGATGCATCTAAATGGCCACGCCTTGCTTTTTGAATCTTTGTCTACGTGCGGATATCAGGTTCCCGCCGTCTCTTTGTATCGCCAAAGCTAGAGAGGTGACGTCACAACTTTTGAGCAGAGTGGGTGTGGCACAGATTTGAATATTACCTAATAACAACCAAATGCCAACGCACCTCGATACCGGTCGGACATGATGCCATTTTTTTTCATAAAGGTTCTTGTTCGTTTTTTCTATCGTTGTTTTTTTTTGTTTTTGTTTTTATTTGCATCTTCTTTTTTTTTTAATTTTTCATTTGGTATTTTAAGAAAAGCTTTTTCTTTTTTCATTTATTTTCTTTCTTTCGTTCTTTTTTTCTTTCTTTTTTTTCTTCCCATATCTTAGTTTTTTTTTCAATCTTTTCTGGACATTTAATTCTTCTTGTATTGTTTCCACATTTAATTTCTTTCTTTCTTTTTCTTCCATTTTCATTCCTTCCATTCTTCCTCTCTTTCTTTCTCTGTTTTTTTTTTCTTATTCTATTCAGTCTTTTTTTCTTACGTTCTTTCTTCCCTTCCGTCTTTATTTCTCTTTCCCTCCTTCCGTTTTTCTGTCTTTGCTTCCTCCAATCATTCATTCTTTCTTTCTTACTTTTTCTTTCCCTTCTTTTTTCTTTCTTTGTTTGCTTCTATCTTAATTTCTTTCCTTCCTTCTTTCCTTCAATCTTTCTTCTTTTGCTTCATCCGTCCTGTCTTTTTCTCTTTCTTTCTTCCCTATCTTCCTACCGTTCTTTCTTTCGTTCTTTCTTTCTTTTGCCCATCTCTTGTTTTCTTTCTCTATTTTTTCTGTCCGTTTAATTCTTCTTGTATTGTTTCAACATTTCCTTTCTTTCTTTCTTTCTTTCTTTCTTTCTTTCTTTCTTTCTTTCTTCTCTTTTCGTTCCATACTTCCATCTTTTTCTTTTTTTCTTTCTTTCTTTCTTTCTTTCTTTCTTTCTTCTCTTTTCGTTCCATACTTCCATCTTTTTCTTTCTTTCTTTCTTTGTTCCTTTCCGTCTTTATTTCCTTCCTTCATTCTTTCTTTCTTTGACTCCTCCATTCCGTCTTTCTTTCTTTCTGTTTTTCTTTTTTTCTTCCCTACCGCCGTTATTTCTTTCTTTATTTCCTTCTGTCTTTTTTTCTTTGATTACCCCCTTCCTTCCGTTTTTCTTTCTTTTCCTTCTTCCTTTTGTCTTTTTTCTTTCTTTTTCCTTATCTCTCTTTTGTTCATTCTTTCTTTTTTTCCTTATTTCCCCGTTTGGTTTTTTGTCTCTCTTTTTTTGTTCATTTAATTCTTCTTAAGTTTATCTTATATCTAATTTTTTCCTTCGTTCTTTTTTCTTTTTTCTTTCTCCTCTCTTTCTGTCTTTTTTTCATTTCTTATTCATCTATTTCTTTCTTTCCTCCTTTCTCCTTTCTTCCCTCCTTTCTTTCTTTCTGTCTTTCTTTCCTTCTTTCTTTTCTTCTTTCTTTTCTTCTTTCGTTCCTACTTCCTTCTTTCTTTCCTTCTTTCTTTCCTTATTTCTTTTTCATTTCTAAATTGCAACTCACCACTTTTATTTATTTTTCCCCTTTACTATTAGCGCACGATCAGCCCAGACATTTTTGTTACCGAAGTTTAAACCAAAAAAGCAAGGGAGATAACTCAATATATTTGCCACGCCCCTTTAAAATGATTCATGACAGACCTGCGCACTGTTGACAGGAAGTAGCTATTCAGTTAGTTGAAAGTGATTTATCGTGGGGAATGTACACTATTGGCTTACCGCATATCTCTTCTGCCTTTTGAACTCATAGGAAAGGAATTTCCTTGCAAACCAATCCAGTAACAGAAGCTTCACATTTTGATACCTGTTCGTAATGACTCGGTATATATACATGCCGAAGCGTATGCTATCTCTCACCTCATCTTCCCTCCTCTCTCTCACTCAGTGTCTCTATCTGTCTAGAAAGACGCAGACTGAGATATACTAAAGTAGAACCTGATAACAACAATAATAAACCAGAAATCACATTTATTTTATAATTTATTTTATACGCACAAACTTATGTAACTGGACTCTATATCTATTCTATCTCTTTTTCTCCTTAGAGTCTGTTTCTATCTATCTATCTATCTATCTGTTCATATCTATCTATCTATCTATCTATGTATATATATATATATATATATTGTGTGTGTGTGTGTGTGTGTGTGTGTGTGTGTGTATGTTTCAATCTCTCATGGTTTCTATCACCGTTTAAATCTATCTAGCTCATTCTATGCATATCACTCTATTTATTCCAATCAGTTCCGGCTTCTGTCTCTGTCTCTGTCTCTGTGTCTCTGTGTCTGTCTCTCTCTCTGTCTCTCTTCTCTCTGTCTCTTTCTCTGTCTGTCTGTCTGTCTGTTTCTCTCTCTCTCTCTCTCTCTCTCTCTATATATATATATATATATATATATATATATATATATATATATATCAGTTCCTATCTATCTATGTCATTATATGCATATCAGTGAGATGTTTCCTCTTTTTAGCCATGTCCATGTCTAGTTTTTTATGTATTTCTGCTTGTCAATATTTTGTAATTGCTTCTTCTGGCTGCTGTCATTAGTTTTTCCTTACTTTTATTAGTGTATTCTTCAAGTGCCCGGATTGCCGCATTTACACAACTTTCAATATTGGCGAGACCCCTTTCCCCTTCTTTTCTTGGCACATATAGTCTGTCAATGTCGTCTCTCAGGTGTAATGCCTTGTAAATTTTCATAAGTTTCCTTGTCCTTTGGTCCATCTGTCGGAACCCCTCTCTTGTCCATTTTAGGAATGGTCCCGAGTATCCTATGAGATGTACAGACCAGGTTTTCATTCCCTTGATGAGAATTCTGATACAGAGCTTAGTTTCTAGAAGCTTTCTTGTTCGTTTGGAGTATTTAAAAAAAAATTCTTTCATTTCTGTTTGTTTGATGGTGTCTGCTTCCAAAATTCCTAGATATTTATAATTCTCTTTTTCTCCAAGTGCCCTAATTCCACTCATCATGAGTTTTTTCACACCAGCGTAAGATGATGGATCTCCTCTGGTCTCTGAGAAATTCTTGCTGATCTTAACAATGTTGTTGTCTGGGTGGTCTCAATTCTTCCTCTGATTTCCAGTTCCTCTAGTCTATTTGCTGAATTTTTGGACACCGTTCTCAGTGCATCAATTTCACAGTTTTTTAAGTTCTCTGGTGAGGTCCAGGTATTTGTCTATCTTTTCGTTTTTCTTCATCTTCAATCTGGTATCTGCTGGGACGGCAAAATCTACAGATAGGCAAGTTCTCTTTTTCTTGTTAATCAATACTAAGTCTGGTGTTTAACTCAAAGTCCTAGAGAATTGTATGTGTCTCATTCCCAAAACGGATTCTGGTTAATGCATATACCAATTTGTTGTATGGTCAAAATGTAGTTTCTTGCACAGTTCCCAGTGGGTCACATTTACAACCCAGTCGTGCCTAGTCTTGTATTCTCGTTGTGCTAGTTTGCTACATTCGCTTAATACATGGTTGGTCGTCTCACCTGTCTCCAGATATACTACATTTGCTGTTCTGTTTTATCTTATTAATTTTTGCTTTGACGTAATATGTTCTTGTGGCATTGTCTTGTGCTAGAATTATGAGATACCCATTTTCTCTCTTACGGTTTCCTTTTCTTAACCACGTCCACGTCTTTTCATCTATAATCTCTCGATTTTTTTAGTTGAAGTATCCATATAATTGTTTTTCTTCCCATTTTTGTTTTCTTGCTTGTGTTGTTTTTCTGCTTCTCCATATGTTGCAACTGCTATAATTAGCTGCTGCAATTAATCTTTACTCACCGTTTGTTATGTATTCTTTGAGTTCTTGAATTGTGGCATTTACGCAATTCTCAATGTTGGCGAGATCTCTTCCATCTTTTCTTAATACTATACGTATTCATGTATCTATGTCTTTGTGTAAGTGTTTGTGTGTCGTTATGTGTGTGTATTTGTGTGTGTTTCTGTGTGTATCTATGTGTATGTATGTATACGGCTGTCTCTATAATCTCTAGGATGTAACGCCTTGTGCATGGTTATTAATTTCCTTGTCTTTTGGTCCATCTGTCGGAGTTCCTCTCTTGTCCATTTTAAGAATGGTCCAGAGTATCTTACAATGTGGACAGCCCAAGTATCCATTCCCTTGATGAAATTTCTGGTGCAGAGCTTGATTTCTAGAAGTATTCTGGTTCTTTTGGGGTATTCCTTTTTAACGTTTTCTTTCATCTATTTGTTTGATGGTGTCCGCTTCCAAAATTCACGTCACGTGATACGATAAGTCAATGAGAGGCCCAATTTCAGATTACCTTAAGTTCAAGACTGTTGCCATCTATACATATATACAGGATAGTTGTGTCAATTCATGTATATATGTATGTATGTATGTATGTTTGTCCGGAGGAAACAACAAAAATAAAACAAATAACGACAAAGTAAATATATATATACACGTTCACTATCACCAAGCTTGCTTTTTGTGCAAAAATAACGAAGATTTTATATATATCTGGGAAGATATTTAAAAATTAGTTTTTGAATAGTAAGAAAAGGGAAAGTCATTGGTAGCGTTCGTGATTAAAACGTAAATCAATTATGTAAAACCAAAAAAAATCAATGGATCTGTGAGACTAATTTTTTATTATAACCCCTCTACCCAGGCAACGCGCGGGTAGCCGCTTCTAGTTCAAAATGGCTGACAGTGATTTTCCACGGCGTTATTTTAAACTATTCTACACTACTTGTTATCGGCTGTTTACGTCAAGCCCTATCATCTATATGATTGCCCCAACCCTATTGCCTTTATGGCCAACCCAAGCCCTTTTTATCATATGGGTGCTAGAATGCGATGACTGAGGGTCTTCATGTTCTCGGAATGACGTTAAACTCTATCTGATGGTGAGGTTCCAGTTCTGGAAGTTTGGGGAATGTCATCACCATTTCTCCTTGTTCCACTCTGACCCGGAGGGGAAGTACCTATTAGGGGCCCATCTATGGGTTACATAGAAAAATGTGTTTATAAAAAAATGTGTATCCATTAAGAATGAATTTATTTCAAAACTTTGTCGGCATTAAATGTCCCACTGAGGTTGATATGCCGTAAAACAAAGCAAACCAAACTACTTGCTAATAATGATAGGATATGCCTATCCATTATGTAAAAAAACCGCCTCTTTAATAAAAAGCGAACATCATTTCTTATTGGGATGACGCATAGGATGAGAACTAATTTACAAATTCTCTACGACCAATAAATGCAAGAGTTATTAAAATTCTCATCAACTCAGTTCGCCTAAGAATGAGGAATACTAAAAAGAATAAAAGAGAGGAAATGAATATAATCTACTCAGAACTCTCTTTCCATTCAACCTCATAACACAGATCACGCTTCGCTTCCTTTGCACCCCCCCCAAACACACACACACACACACACACACAACATATATATATATATATATATATATATATATATATATATATATAGATAGATAGATATATATATATATATAGATAGATAGATAAATAGATAGATAGATAGATATGAACTGTAAGATTGATAGATAGATAGATATAGATAGATATGAACAGAGATAGATAGATAGATAGAAACAGACTCTAAGGAGAAAAAAATATAGATAGATAGATAGATATGAGCTGTAAGATTGATAGATAGATAGATAGATAGATAGATAGATAGATAGATATGAACAGAGATAGATAGATAGATAGATAGAAAAAGACTCTAAGGAGAAAAAATATATAGATAGATAGATAGATAGATATGAGCTGTAAGATTGATAGATAGATAGATAGATAGATAGATAAGATAGATAGATAGATAGATATGAAAAGAGATAGATAGATAGATAGGTAGATAGATATGAACAGAGATAGATAGATAGATAGATAGAACAGAGTCTAAGGAGAAAAAAAATATTTATGTGTGTGTGTATGTGTCTGTTTGTGTTACTGATATATACACATTCGCTCACGGCTGCACACACATGGGTACACACGCAAGTACACATACATACACATAGATACACACACATACATAGACGCTTACACACTGACATAGATACATAAATGTATAGATAAACACACATAGATACACACACATAGATACACAAACATTTATATGTACACATACACACTGACACATATATATATATACATATATATATATATATATATATATATATATGTGTGTGTGTGTGTGTGTGTGTGTGTGTGTGTATGTGCATGTATTTCGCCTCCTTTGCACATACACAGACACAAACACACACATATATATGTGTGTGTGTTTGTGTTACTGATACATACACATTCGCACACTGCTGCTCACACAGGGGTACACACGCAATTACTCATACATACACATAGATACACACACACACACACACACACACACACACACACACACATACACACAAATACACACACATAAAGACACACAAACACTTACACAAAGACATAGATACATGAATATATAGATAAACACACTCATAGATACACACACATAGAGACACACACACACATATATATACATATATATATATATATATATATACATACATATATATATATACACACATACTCACATATATATTTGTGTTTGTTTGTGTATACATGTGTGTGTCTATGCGTGTTTATCTATATGTGTGTTTATGTATATATGTGTATCTACGTGTGTGTGTAAGTGTGCGTGTATTTGTGCGTATGTGTATCCATGTGCCTTTGTATGTAAGTGCGTGTATGTGTGTGTGTGCCCCTGGAGGTGCAGCCATGTGCGAACGAGTGCATGTATCACTAATAGTCTGCTGCTCCTGCTGTCAACCGTGACTGGATTTAATTAGTAATTAAAAATTAGTCATATAATAGCCTGTGCATTAACTTATATATATATATATATATATATATATATATATATATATATATATATATATATATATATGGTGTTCATACCATCCTGAGAAGTTTAAAATGTATGAAAAATCATGCCAGTCATGTTTAACTACGATAATCAAAATGTACATACAGAATAAAACTTCAAGTGCTGAACTTTCATATCTGTTTTGACTATCTGGTTTTAGCATTTGTACAACGTAAATTTGGGAATTTATTCAAATCTTGTACACACATACACACACACACACACACACACACACACACACACATATATATATGTATATATATATACATATATATATATGTGTGTGTGTGTGTGTGTGTGTGTGTGTGTGTGTAGTAAAGTTTATATATATCTATTATTATACTGAAGCGGAGCGAATCAATCGTTGTGTCCTAAAGGCTTGTCTACTCTTTAGTTTAAAGACACAAAAATCATACTAAAATATTCCCTAGTTCTAGGTTCGTTTGCCAAATTCACTTGTCATGGCTATTTTCTATAATTATCGAATTTTATACGATATACGCATTGTAATTGCCTTCAAGCAAAAATATAAATAATAATATATACTTTGTTCAACAATGCTTCTAAAAACAAACATCCAAAAATCTTATCATATATATATTATATATATATATATATATATATATATATATATATATATATATATTCATATTCATATTCATATTCATATCTTAGTTTGCTATATTCATAAGTAAAGATTGATCAGTATAATTAATATAACATATATCTAACTAAGGACAACTTTGACATAGGATCAACTGCTTGTTATAACTAACAATTTCTTGCGATCATCAGACCATCATTTGGTCTGAGAGTCTGTCATTCACCTAGTACCGTTTTCTATGTGTCTACACTATCCTAACACAGACACACAGACAACACACACACACCACACACACACACACACACATATATATATATATATATATATATATATATATATAATACCATCATTTTCAAAAAAAAATTCATTTAAAAAGAAATGCCAGAACTAGACTGCTTCAGTTCCAGTGATCTTTTGAAAAAGAGATATTATCTCGAAAATTCAAGAATTAAATACAGGTTAACACACAACATCATTTTTAACGTATTATTATTTTTTCTTTACACCTGCACTGTGATAGCCTTCTAAATCAACCTCCTAACCAATATATATATATAATATATATATATATATATATATATATATGTGTGGTGTGTGTGTGTGTGTGTGTATATATACAAAAATGCCAGAGATATTTAAGTTTCAATATAGTTTTATATCATTCCTTATCAATGCACTTAATTTAATGGTGAATATTAATCACGTGGATAATGAAGAGGGAAAATTATCAACTGAGAGTTACATGTTAGGCTTTTAATTTAATCATCAACATCTTTATATGTACATACAGGTTGATTGAAAATTAACTCTCTTAAAATAGAGAGTTCCCTTTCAATCACCCTGAATATATAAAGGGACCTATATTAAAGAATCGAGAAAAATGTAACTGTATATAAAAAAAATTAGAAATAGTTTAACTTTCACTATTTATAATTTTTAAAATGCTGTTACATTTTTCTCAATTCTTTTATGTATGTTCCTTAATATATACAGAGTGATTGAAAAGGAACTCTTTATTTTAAACTATTTATAAGTTTTCATATGCAATTACATTTTTCTCAGTTCTTTAATATATGTTCCTTAATATACAGTGTGATTGAAAAGAAATTCTCTATTTTAAACCGTTTATAAGTTTTCATATGCAGTTACATTTTTCTCAATTCTTTTATGTATGTTCCTCAATATATACAGGGTGATTGAAAAGTGAGTCTCTATTTTCAACTATTTATAAGTTTTCATATGCTGTTACATTTTTCTTAATTCTTTTATGTATGTTCCTTAATATATACAGGGTAATTGAAAAGGAACTCTCTATTTTAAACCATTTATAATTTTTCATATGCAGTTACATTTTTCTTAATTCTTTTATGTATGTTCCTTAATATATGCAGTGTGATTGAAAAGTTAGTCTCTATTTTAAACTATTCATAATTTTTCATATGCAGTTACATTTTTCTCAATTCTTTGATGTATGTTCCTTAATATATACAGGGTAATTGAAAAGGAACTCTCTATTTTAAACCATTTATAATTTTTCATATACAGTTACATATTTTTTTTTCAATTATTTAATGTATGTTCCTTAATATATGGTAATTAGTTAAAGCAACAATTCTTCCAAGCCGAAGTTGTATCAATACTATCAATATGCCTGCACCACTTGGACCCTAACGAAGCGCCGAGAGAATAAACTAGATAGGAGCTACTCAAGAATGCTGTGCACGATATTTAACAAATCGTGGAAACAACACCCAACAAGAAATCAGTTGTACGGACACTTGCCCTCTATCACACAGACGATCCGAGTGAAACGAACAAGACATACTGGGTACAGCTAGAGAAGCAAGAATGAACTTATAAGTAACGTTTTCCTGTGGAAACCAGCATATGGACACGCCAGTATGGGTCGTTCAGCAAGGATCTACATTGACCAGCTGTGCGCGGATACTGAATGCTGCAGAGAAGATCTCCCGAGGGCAATGAATGATAAGGACGGTTGTCGAGAGATTGTCGTGGATATTCGTGCTACTAGTGCGACATGATGATGATGATGATGAAATGTGTGTTGTGCAAGATTGTGCTCCTCCACATTTTGCCATTGTTGTTCAGGAATGGCTGAATGACCATTTTGCTGGGAGATGGATGGGTAGACGTGGCCCGCATGAGTAGTCAGCCAGTAGCCCTGATCTAACACTCTGCGACTTTTTGCATTGGGGTTAGTTGAAGGAGCAAGTCTACTCTACGAATCCAACAACTTTGGAAGAACTTGAAGGTTGAGTACGAGAATTTATTTCTGCCATTCCACAAGAGTTCCTGGAAACATCAATTGATGTGATTCCCGAGCGGCTTGAGAGGCTGAAGGAGAGTGCTAGTGCCCATAAAGAATTTGAAATAAAACATCGTTATATGTGTTATGCTCATAATTATTTTTGTAAAAATAATGATTCAGAAATAAATTATAAGATTTTTAAAATAGGAAAGGGAGTTACTTTACAATAACTCTCTCTCTCTCTCTCTCTCTTTCTCTCTCTCTCTCTCTCTCTATATATATATATATACATATGTGTGTGTATACGTGTATATACGTGTGTGTGCGTGAGTGTGTGTGTGAACGTGTGTGTGTGTGTGTGTGTATGTGTGTGTGTGCATGTGTGTGTGCGCAAATGCACGCGTGTGTGTATGTATAAAGATGTTTTGTTGAATTACACGGAATATTTTCAATTGCTTAAGTTCAAGCCCTCGTCTAATTTTTCTTTCATATGGGTCAAAATACAAGAGAAGACGTCCTAAGCGTTTCTCTACCCTTTAAAGGTACAAAAAAATACACGGGGTCTTGAACGGAAGAAATTGAAAATCACCAGGAAGTAATATTCCGTGGTATTCAACCGAAGATTTTTATATAATAACTTGCTGTCGTAAAATACTCTGATGCAAGTATATATATATATATATATATATATATATATATATATATATATATATATTATCCATAGAGATTATATCTCGTCGTATCACGTCTCCTCATTGTAGCTAGACTTTGTCAGCTTGGCAGTCCGGTTTCATATGTATATATATATATATATATATATATATATATATATATATATATATATATGTGTGTGTGTGTGTGTGTGTGTGTGTGTGCGCGTGCGCGTGTGTGTGTGTATACTTCCAATGAATGAGAAAACTCAAATACCGTTATTTGGCTACTATAAATTTATTTCAACCGGTACATCTATGAAAGAGACAAAAATCCCAATCACACAAAAAAGAAAGGTGTGTCAAAAAAGTATCGAGATTTTTTGTACTTTTTGCAACAAGTTGAATTTTTTAAAAAACTTCATTCATTCTTCATTTCTATCTTGTTAAATACAGCTTTAAACTTGGTACTTTTTTGACACACCTTATATTTTGAAAAAAATTAATGAATGAAAGGTGTGTCAAAAAATATAAAAAGTCTCGATTCTTTTTGACACACTTTGTATATATATATATATATATATATATATATATATATATAGATATATATATATATATATATATATATATATAGAGGGTCAATATTTCCTTATCATTTCCCGTTATTATTACCTGAATTTTTTCTGAAATCTTTAATCCATAATATTTGACGTATTTAATTAATAGAGAAATTCTAGACTGAATGTATTGATAAGGAAAGAGATTATGTTAAAGACTAAATATTTATTGGGTAAAAGATACTTTTTCTAATGTCTCTTTGGACTGATTTAAACCCACACATACACACACACACTTATATATATATTATAATATATTATATATATATATATAAATATATATATATATATATATATATATATATGTATAATATAAGTTTTCTTGGGCAGTATATATATATATATAGATGAGTGTTTTTGTTGTTGTTGTTGTGTGTGTGTGTGAGCATGTGTGCGTGTGTGTATTTCTATAAGTATAAATAAACGTTTTGTATATTAGGGTAACTTCTGGCGTGGTTTCGGTGTCAGGTTTCTGAAAATATAAACAATAATGTTTGTGTAAAAGTTTATCTTTTGCTTCCAGACCTTTAAAATCCTCCACCTGGACCTGTCCAAGGATTTTTGTCATTTAACCATTTGGAGTTGTTCCTGACTTTCCCGCTGAAATAATTGAAATAAATAAATAGATAAAATAAAATAAAAGAATTAAAAAAGGGATTCAATTTGTTTTCGTATAAGAAAACGCAATTACAGAATTATTTCGCAAATAAAGAAGTAATATCTTTTATATATTAATTGGGCGATCCCTTAAGCAACAGCTTACTGTAAGTAAAGTAAAGTCGTCGGGGCAGCCTAATGTTGGTATCAGACAGACAGCGAGGGAGTCTATCCCCTTTTCAATAGCGCTAGACCAAGGAGATTGTATTTTAGCATCTGAGGTGGAGCGTCACACCTACCATCAGCTCCTTACTTTACCGCACAGATCACTGTGCTACTCATACGCTGAGTTGGCGAGGACCGGTATCGAACTAGGAACCTTGTGGTTTCTAGCCGAACGCTCTACCGACTGAGCTAACCCGGCCCTTGAACTAACCCGGCATTAAATGACCCTAAAATATTGATATGCCGTAAATCAAAACCACCAACACCTAATACCCCGCCCAACCTACCAAGACTTAATTTTCAATTCAGTAATGCGTCGTTGTTTAGTAATTGGGATTAAAAGATAATCTCATACTTAACAGATAGAAAGGATTAAATCATATTGATCTTATTTATTGTATACAATCGTGTATAGAAAGAAGAAAATCAGTGTTTAGAAAAAAGATGAATTTATTTTATGGTAAAGTCAACGTTTGAATGTTTCGGTTTATATTAAACCTTTATCAGGACAATACAAAAGAATGGAAACAATTATTGTCAAAACAATGATGAATGTTTTAAAATGGCGAGAATTAAGAAATGTATTTAGAGAAAAGGCTCATGGCCGTATTTTGGAAAGCGTTCATTTTGAAAGTTCAAGATGTAATTAAAGAAAATCAATCGTTCATGACCAAATGTCTTAGCCCATATCTATAACTTTTTAGTGAAATCTATTCGATTGTTTGTGTTCGTTATTCCCCTTTCCAATACATTTCCTCACATTTTGTCGGATTTTTCCTAATTTTTTGTGTTTGTTATTTTCCTTTCCAATACATTTCCTTACATTTTGTCGGATTTTTCTTAATTGTTTGTGTTCGTTATTTTCCTTTCCAATACATTTCCTCACATTTGATGGGATTTTTCCTAATTGTTTGTGTTTGTTATTTTCCTTTCCAATATATTTTCTCACATTTTCTCGGATTTTTCTTAATTGTTTGTGTTTGTTATTCTCCTTTCCAATACATTTCCTCATATGTTGTCGGATTTTTCTTAATTGTTTGTGTTTGTTATTCTCCTTTCCAATACATTTCCTCATATTTTGTCGGATTTTTCCTAATTGTTTGTGTTTGTTATTCTCCTTCCAATACATTTTCTCGCATTTTGTCGGATTTTTCCTAATTGTTTGTGTTCGTTATTCCCCTTTCCAATACATTTCCTCATATTTT
This sequence comes from Doryteuthis pealeii, assembly GCA_023376005.1. NCBI lineage: Eukaryota > Metazoa > Mollusca > Cephalopoda > Myopsida > Loliginidae > Doryteuthis > Doryteuthis pealeii. The sequence goes on along the minus strand of CM042140.1, from coordinate 37,492,364 downwards.
GTCGGATTTTTCTTAATTGTTTGTGTTTGTTATTCTCCTTTCCAATACATTTCCTCATATTTTGTCGGATTTTTCCTAATTGTTTGTGTTTGCTATTCTCCTTTCCAATACATTTTCTCACATTTTGTCGGATTTTTCCTAATTGTTTGTGTTCGTTATTCCCCTTTCCAATACATTTCCTCACATTCTGTCGGATTTTTCCTAATTGTTTGTGTTTGTTATTCTCCTTTCCAATTAATACTCGTGTTCCTTAACTGTACGACCGTTCTAATCTTGCAATACCCTCTGGTTCAAAATGAGACCGTCCAAATCGTCTAAGATGAAGTGTAAAAAATGTAAATCATGATTATCTGGTGTTGGTTATCCATCGAATTCTTATTTCTCATGAGTATCGTCATCTCAGCTAAATAATGAAGCATTCCGTTTTTATTATAAAGAAAGTAAGGTTGAAAAGAGATATGCTACACAGAAAAATATAATAAGAAAGAAAGAAACAGAGTATGGGGAAATATATAGAGTGGGGCGTGAGCACGCGGTAGCGATAACGTTAATCAGTTTCAATCGAACATATTGAAAAGATGAAAAGATTAAAAGAAGGAACGAAAGAAAAAAGAGTAAGAGAGCTAAATCAAGATTATCATACTGTTTACATATTGAACTATTTTGCAGTTGCTCTTAAGTAAACATATCAAACATTGTATTAATTAAATCATCATACTGTGGTATATCCACAGGTCCTGCTAGTACTAAAATGATAATACTAACTTTTAGTATTATCAATGTAGTACTAGCAGGACCTGTGGATATAATACGCAACCAAAGCAAACACTGATAATAGGCAATAGAATAGCAAGTGTAGGTTATTTGGTAATTGAAATGAATCAGTTGATCACACAATAAGCGAATGCAGCAAATTGGCACATACAATTCTAGGCTATTGCTGGGTAGGGAACTTCCTCCTCTAGGAATTATGCAAGAGATTAAAATTTGCCTTCTATCAAGCCAATTTTCCTGCTAAGTTAAAACTCAGCGAATAACAGCGATAGAACAGCTATTTTCACACCGCTTCGCAAAAATCTTCCTTCCTGTGGGGTCTCAATGTTAACCCGATCTTTTGTCACATTCCAACAAAGTGTGTGTGTGGAGAGTAAATAACTAGATTCTCAGTGAGAATTATATATTTTCGTATTATATAATTTATTTAAAGTATTAAGATGGTGAAAATGCAGATTAGCGCGCAAGAGATACTATCATTGAAATCGCATTTTACATGTAAACAGCATTAGATTATGGAAATCTCCGAAGTAGCCTAACACTAACACTAACACTGATCTTAACACTAACCCTAACACTAACCCTAACCCTAATCCTAACGTCTCAAAGGTTTCGGGTATTTCCGTGAAATGTAATGAAAGGTAATGCTTTTTATACGTAATCTAATGGTTGGCTGGTTGATTGGTTACGTTTTACGGCATGTCAACACTTTGAGCTATTTTATGCCGAATACGTTTTGTCGTATACATGTTAGGTATTCAATTTTTTTCAAACTTTTTTATCACAACTTTACTAACTACATTTTAATGTATTTAACCCATAAATGGGATCCTAACAGGTACAACCGCTCCAGGTCAGAGTGGACCTGGATGTGATGGTGATGAAGAGGTACTCCGTATTCTCCAGAGCTCCAAAATTAGAATTTTCTCACTAGATGCAGTTTAAAGTCATAACCAGGACTCCCCATAGATGGGACCTTCACAGGTACAGATTGGACCTGTGAATACAAGCGATGAAGGAGTACTCCACACTCTTCAGAGTTCCAGAATTAGAACTTCACCATCAGATAGAGTTTAACGTCATACCCAGGACACTAAGACCCTCAGCCGCTGCCTTCCAGCACATTATGATTAAAATGGGTTGAGGTTTGCCATAAATTTGGGACAATCATATAGGAGCTAATGTAATATAATTAAGAGGCTCGGGGGTAATTAAGGGTCACAAAACAATCATTTTTAGTAAAAATAAATTATTAAAATAATTAATAAAGAAAAGAGAATCAAATATTTTAGAAAAAAAATTTCTGAAAGAAAAAGCGTTTTAGAAAATGAAAAAAGATATTTTGAAAGGAAAAATAAATATGTTAGAAAATATTTTGAAAGGAAAAAAAGGTCGATTAATCGGAGGGAGCCTCACTGACCGTCCGTCCAGCCTAAGTAAGGGTCAAAGTGGAGTGTTGCATGTCATTGACTGGATTGTCACCAGGATTCCGTCCTTAAGAATCACGGGTAGTCACATATGACCAACAGGTGGACCAATTGGAGGAATTCTACTCCTCTACAGAGGTGCAGTCGATGTATTTTCCAGCCCCAGCCGACAAGGCGGTTTTCTAGCTGAATCTCATCAATTTGTTGTTAGCCAACTATATATATATATATATATAGGGTCATCCACAGACACGTGTTTCGACTTATCAAGTCTCCTCAGTGTGGCTAGACATTCTGTAAGCTACCTACAGCCGGAATTGAAATCCGATCGGTTGGGTGTCAGTCCGGCACCGTAACCATTAGGCTGTCTTCACTTACAGAATGGGAAGGGGATTTTAACTGTTTTAATACACACATCGCTTTGCGTGTAAAGGCCGTCACAAAGTGCCGTCACAAAGTTCTCCATTCCTTAGAAGATATATATATATATTTACCAACCCCTCCGCACGAGCAGGATGTGACACAAGGTCAATTTCTTAAACGGGGTTCAACGGGTTTGAATTCCGATTTTCCTTCTCCTAGACTGGTTGCCTCATCAAAGTTATAGATGCCCTACGATTTATCCATAGTTGTAGGGAGAGTAGGATTCATACCTTTGCCAAGGGTATTAGTGCTAAGTGAAATGCAATTACCACATCCAGGATTTGAATTCGGGGGACGAGTCCATTTTCCATGGCTTTAACCATTTCACCACGCGCTGTTAGCCAACTATAAAAGCCTTTACCATCCGCTAATCGATCCCATATTCTATAACATCAGTCGAAATCAATGAAAATTAATGAAAATCATTTGATATTCTCAGTTCTGCTATCATAATGAAAAAAAATGGACTCTCTCATCGATTTCGACGCATGAGGGTTCATCCAACGAACATCACACACATAGTTTTGTTTTTAGTGTTGAAGACTTGTGTTGGACCATCCGCACTTTTTTGGCACATCTCGATATGAAAGAATTATTGCACAAGGAATGCCACAAGCCCAATCAACGACTGACCTCAGGTTTTTGAAATTCAGTGTTTTTCTTCTCCTCGACTGGTTACCCAAGGTTAAAAAGCCCTTCCTGTCCGACTATTTGCCAATAGCTGGAGGGAGAATATATGGATTCATACCTTTCCCAGGAGTATTAGCGCTATGTGAAATGCAAACAACCTTGTCGAGGATTTCAATTCAGATCAACGAGTCTATTTCATACGCCTGTAACCATTACACTACGCACCTCTATATCCTATCATAATAAATATCGTATTGATATGATTGTGTATAACGATATATCTGGAGGTGTACATCGTGTAATGGTTATCAATGTAGGAAATTGAATGGGTGACCAGAGGTCAAATCCTGCTCAAGTTTGTGTGTGTTTTGCGTTACGCTAATGCCATCAGAAAAGGCAAGAATCCATCTGTTCTCCCTCCATCTATGGGTAGGGCAGAGTTAAATTGAAATTTTGATGGAACTATTGAAGCTATTTTTGGCACCGCTCTCCGGACATCTTACTTCCTGTGAGGTCTGAAAGTTAAATCAACCTTTGGTTATGTTCCAACAAAGTGTGTGGGTGAGGGTAAATAATTCGATTCTCAACGGGAATTATGTATTTTCGTTGTATATATACTATTTAAGGCGTGTGGTGTAATGGTTATAGGAAATGGACTCGTCGACCTGAGTTTAAATCCTGGACCAGGCTGTTTGCATTTCACATTGCGCTAATACCCTTGGGAAAGGTATGCATCCAACTACTCTCCCTCCAGCTATGGGTAAATAGTAGGGCAGACTGGTCTCTTTAACTATGATTAGGTAACCAATCTAGGAGAAGTAAAATTCTGAATTGAAACCTGTTAAACTCTGCTTAAAAATTTGACCTTGTGTCGTACGCTGGTTGTTAGGAGGGGTTGGTATATATATATATATATATATATATATATATATATGTGTGTGTGTGTGTGTGTGTGTGTGTGTGTGTGTGTTCTGTTGATATTTTGATTGCAGATGTTGAGTAAAAATA
>CM042140.1:37475602-37483102 GCA_023376005.1 Doryteuthis pealeii | reverse complement strand
CCCTGAATTACTCACCAAATCCTCCCACACCCACCTACTTTTTCTTCTATAAATACAAGTGTATGTACAGTGCTTTAATAAATTGACTGAAGAAGTACCGCTTAACGCGGAACGAAATATATCTCTCCACATCTATTTGTTTTGAGTTATTCCTTTTTGTCTACTTTTCCTTTACCCTTACCATACACACACACACACACACACACACACACACACACACACACATATATATATATATATATATATATATATATATATATATATATATAGGTGAATGGTAAAAGTGTCTCTTTGACAGGATCCAACCAAAATTGAGAAAATACTGTGTTGAAAGTGGCAAAGATATATATATATATATATATATATATATATATATATATATATATATATATATATATATATATATATATTTACCAACTCTTCCGCACGAGCAGGATACGACACAAAGTCAATTTCTTAAGCGGAGTTGAACAGGTTTGAATTCAGAGTTTTCCTTCTCCTAGACTGGTTACCTGGCCATGGTTAAAGAACCCGGTCGGCCCTGCTATTTACCCATAGCTGGAGGGAGAGTAGGATTCATACCTTTCCCAAGGGTATTGGCGCTAAGTGAAATGCAATTACCAATATATATATATATATATATAATATATATATATATAAGGGATAAAAATGGAAATGGATGCGACAGATATGTTTAAAAGATAAATGGAAGAAAAAAAATGTTGGTATAGATTAAATTTATTATTGTTATATATTGACACGTATTTCAAACAAAATTTGCTTACTCACACAGTATTCTTTTGAAGATTATTTTAAATATAGAATAGAATGAAATAATGATATTTGAAAACACAAAATTAAGCATGTAAATAAAAGGCCATCATCAGGGCAGAGTGTTTTGATTTCTAAAAGAAAGATGAATAATACAGGAGAAATATTCGAAATTGATTACATCGTAAGATCAAAACTATATATATATATATATATATATATATATATTATATATATATATATAGAGAGAGAGAGAGAGAGAGAGTGCGTGTGTGTGTGTGAGAGAGAGAAAGAGAGAGAAAGAGACATCCATAGACACCGTGTTTCGACGTATAACGTCTATTCAGTGTGGCTAGACATCAACAAGCTACCTCCAGCCGCATCGGCACTTACAAAGTGCAAAGAGTATTCTAACTGATAAATACATACATCCTTATATATGTAAAGGACACCAGAGAGTGCTCCATCCATTTTATAGGAGAGTGTTGCCTATGGGGTAAGTGGGGGTCTACAGTCTAATGACAAAGCCTTGGTCAAGGCATCCCTTCTAGAAGAGGTTGGCTTAAAAACCAACACTGGAAAAAGAAACACTGACATCAGACCACCGCTTACTTGTAGGTATCCTTTTACGGGAAAGGTTCAAGAGAATGTACTCTGAAATAAAAACCTGCAGTTTGCATAGTAGGGTAGATCGATTTTGGAACTGTAACGTCTCTCGCGTGCCGAAAGCTGAAAATTAACATAAACAATTACTACAAAAAATATTCTTCTTCAAAACTTTGCCTTCATTTGAGGAATTAGATTTCAATCCTTTAAAATGTTATCCCTGTTACAGCTTAATTAACGAAGTAAAAAGCAGCATATCGGAAACATCAGTGGTTACGGGGGATATTTTAAATCTGAATTCTAGTTATAATATCTTATTCATTTCATCTTAGTAAAATAAATTTCTGTTTTAAATATTGAAACTGCTAAATTTTCAAACCAATTTCTGGACCAAATATTGCGAAAAAGTGGATTTTTAGAGCATTTTTAACTGACAATATTGATGCTATTTCCTCTGTGGGGATTATCTTCCCTTTGCCAGGAAGAGTTATCTTCCCGCGGTGTTGCCGTATGTTCCCACTAGGGGACCTCTGGTATTTAAGCGCCTAGTTAAAACTTCGCTTCCTCTTTTAGCTACAGCTCCTCGTAGGTACCCACATGGGTTAGACAATTGTCATTCCCTTCTCGTTGGGGCCTCGACCCTCAACTCCGGCTACTGGTCACTGTAAGTGATTTATACAGCATGGACTATTCTTAGTCTCATGTCTGTACCTTTATATTATGTGTATTTTAATATTATCTTGTCAGTGACTTTTATGTATGTATGTTTATGTACACTATACTATTCTACACTATCTTGTATTTTATGTATCGTTTCCATGTGATGTTAAAATATAAAGTGTTTGGTCTCAGAAATGTGTCGGAGTTGTATGTTCAATTATGACATTGAATCTTACACCTCAAACAATTGTTGCAATATATCCAATTTTTGGTATCAGTATTTACTATATCAATATACAACTTACGCTCTATGAGAGAATTTGATATTTTTTAAAAAAAGTGAAAAATCAACCTACCCTAATGCATAGTCACTAGTTATCCTGCTATACTTATCACTGTGCTGTAGCTATGTAGACCTAGAGCGGCATTACTGTCGTACAAGAATATGTCACCATAATCCAACGAAATAATGATGTATTACTACATTATGCTAGGGCCAGTTTAGCTCAGTAGGTAGAGCGTCCGCCTAGGAATCACAAGGTTCATGGTTCGATACCGTCCCCCGCCAGCTACAAATACTACATATGAGTATCACAGAGATATGTGCGGTAAACTGGTGCTCCACCTCAGACGCTAAATTAATCTCCTTGGTATAACGTTAGGGAAAAGGGGATAGACTCCAACGCTGTATGAATGATAACGACATTAGGCCACCTCACCATCTTTACTTATTTTTTACTACCATATCATCTAGTATATTTTGACACAGGTTGGATTAATTAGGATGTGTGAGTAGGAATTCTGGTGATATCATCTGTCATCTTCATATATCTATTAATAATGCAGATTAAGTCCCTATTTATAACCGAGTCGCAGTTTGTAACCGAAACTACGTCACTGCTTACGTCACATTATTCAAAACCATCATCATCATCATCATCATCATCATGTCACGCTGTCAGCACGGATATCCATGACAATCTCTCTCCATCCATCCCTATCGCTCATCATTCTCGGGAGGTCCTCTGTGCGGCATCCTGTATCCGCACAGAGCTGATCAATGTACGTCTTTGTTGGTCGGCCCACACTGGCGTGTCCATGTGCTGGCTTCCACCGGAGGACGTCGCTTATGAGCTCGTCCTTGCTTCTCCAGCAGTGTCCCGCGTGTCTTGTCCCTCTTACTCGGATGGTTTGGGTGACATGTGGCAGGTGACCGTACAGCTGTTTTCTCGTGGGGTGTTGTTTCCACGTCTTGTTCAGGATCACCCGTAGCATTCTTGAGCAGCTCCCATCTAGTTTATTCTCTAGTCGCTTAGTTAGGGTCCAGGTGGTGCAGCCATACAGCAGCACTCAAAATTTGAGCATGCAAACTTAGACGATCCTCATTGTTTTTTAAAACAAATTTTAATGCATACATGCCCGCTATATATTTATATAAAGTTCGTTTTATTCTGATATCTTCTTATTATAATGGAGATTGTGTGTTTTTCTGTCTGTAACCAAAACTAAATCACTACTCGAGTCACAATTCCCTTAGTTATTGACGTCACATTCACCATGAATTTATCCTTATTTTAACCTCAATTATTAATAAAATTGTTTTACATTATTAATACTGTTAACCATATCTACATGCTAACAACATGCAATTGTATTTATATATACAACAATATAGCGGTTTACAGTGTGAACGGGAAAACTAATTTGCATATTGATATTAAAAATGTAATTTTAATAAATATATGCTTAGTATTATTGGTTTCTAACTGTTTGGCTTTATTTTAATGAATATAAGCAAACATCTCTTCAATAAATCTTAAATGAAATCCATGAACAAGAAAAGATAACTGTCATTTTATTCCTTACTTCCTCTTTTAACTAAATACTTAAATTAGAAAAAATAACAATGAAAGACAAGAGTGATGAAAGAGTAAATTTCAGTTGTTCTATTTTTCGATTATATCCCCCTCTGTTTCAAATCTTTTTATCTGCATTCTTATTTAGTTTCATTAGCGTTTCTGATTTAATACGATATTTCATTATATTAAAACTTAAATACTTGCACCCGGAGGGTGCATATATTTGCTAGTACATTTAAAGTTATCAGAAGTAAGTTTCGATTTCAAATTGTTTTTTTTGTTTTTGTTTTTTTACTCCTTTAATAAATTTGCTTATTTTACTTATTTATGGTGCAAACTCTCTGGCATTGAATTTTTAACTCCTACCCACACAGGCAATATGTTTCAAAAATTAAATTTTACACCACCTCTTTTTCTTTTGCAAGTGTATATAATGTATATGTAATGTATGTATGTATTAGTTTAGAATATATACTGTTCGTTTTAAATAAATAACAACGTCAGTTCAAAAACTAAAACAGGAGGGCCAACAGTAGCAAATAAGATATTCCTCAACATGAAAATATCATTAAGCAAATATAATGATTTTATTTTAAGGAGTTACGAAATTCCTGCCATTATATGTACGTACATACGTTATATAAAGGCGAGCTAAATATACAATTAAAACCGAATTGTAAAAATATAGGACGGCTGAAGTTTCTTGTTAAGGTACAGGAACAAATCATATATATATATATATATATATATATACAGGGTGTTCGGGATAAATTTGACAGTTGGTAACTACAAAATTTAATGGATTGTAAAGAAATACAACAGACATGGAGATTTCACTACTGTCGACAAGTTTCACTCAAAATAACCGCCATTAGCGTCGATCACAGTCTTAATCCTGCTCCGGAACCTGGAGTGAGCTGATGTTACAGTTTCCCTGGGTGTCGATTAACTGGGCTTTTGTAGTACTGGCATGGCGATTGGTGTCATTCTCAACAGCGCCTCATACATAATGATCCATGGGGTTAAAACTTGGGGAGTTCGGAGGCCAAACATTGGGAATAGTGTAGTCGTAAAAATACGCCGACAACCATTTTTGACTTTTCCCAGTGGTGTGCCAGGGGCGCCGATTCCTGCTGCCATACATATGGTCTACCCTTGGCTACCCTTGTTATTCAGGGCTTGACTACAGTGTTTAGCAACTCCACGTAGGCACCTGAATTCAACCTGATACCCTCTCTGAAAAAATGCGGAGGCATCACATCACCCTCAGAGGATACACATCCGAAAACCATCATAGTTTGGGGAAATTTAGTCTGCATGATACGTTAAGTGTCATTTGGACAGTATACAAGCCGTCTGTTATTCTGCATGTTGTGCTTTTGATCTTGGCAAAAGTTTTTCTCATGGGAAAAAAAACCCAGATTGTTTGTGGTTCAGTAGGATGTTTCACTTTGTTTCGAAGTTTCTTCGCCTTTATCAGAAGATTTTCACGATCCTTTTCTGGGAGCAGTTGACCTCTGCGACGCTTGTATGAGTAGTAGCGAAGGTCTTTATTGAGTGCAAGCTTCATGGTAGAGGCTAAAACACTCAATTCACGTGACAAAGCTCGAATTCCAATGCCAGGGTTCTCCAACACTTTTTTCTGTAGATTTTCGAGGAATTCTGCTGTACGAACGCAATCAGATCGTCTGTTATTCTCTTCCAAGATTCAGGTGGGTTCCAGATCATCATGATACAAGTTATTCTCTTCCATGATTCAGGTGGGTTCCAGTCATCCATTCTATCTGTCGTCACGTATATGAATGAAGAAGTGTCCAAGCTTTTAAATGATGCGTAGTGTGCGTAAATACCTCCAACCTACGGAGAAAAATAACCAGATATAAGTATGTCAATTTTTCCCGAACACCCTGTATATATCATTATAATCGTATATATAGACATATATATACCATTATAATCGTGTGTGTGTGTATATATATTATATATATATATATATATATATATATATATATATATACGTGTGTATAAACGCATGCATACAAGTTTGTGTAGTTTGTATATATATATATATATATATATATTATATATATATATATATATATGTATATATACACTAGACTAAACTTGACCCGTTGGGTCACCCATTGAGCTCGCAGTAGATAATTGGGATTAGATAGGTATTGCAAAAGATAACATCAAATCCGTATTTTACAAAATAAATCTAATGCCCCAAATTGAAAAGTATTTACCAAAAGTCAGAGAATTATCCAATTTTAATGAAATTTTCAGTGTTGATTTATCAATGAATGCATGTTATAATGCATCAGATATATTATTTCAAAACTTTCTGATTTTTTTCAGGTCACTTAATTTTGACCCCCCCCTTATTTTGGGGGCACAAAATATCGGTTGAGGTTATATAAGGGTAAAACTAAATACAGTATTAAAAAAAGAAACAAAAGAGTGAAGGTGTGAATAGAAGAAAAAAATGAAGGTAGTGATTCTGGTAGAAATAAGTACCGAAAAAATTTTCCGATTTTCGGTACTTATTTTCTACCAGGATAACTCCCTTACATTTTTTTCTTCTATTCACACATTCGGTCTTTTGTCTTTTTATTCATACTGTAATTAGTTTTGAAAGTATATAACCCCAACGATATTTTGCGCCCCCAAAATAAGGGGGGGGGGCAAAGTTAAGTGACCTGAAAAAAAATCAGATTGTTTTGAAATAGAATAAGTAATGCATTATAAAATTCATTCATTGATAAATCAACACTGAAAATTTCATTAAAATCGGATAATTCCCTGATTTTTGGTAATTTCTTTTTTCAGTCAAATTAAATTCATTTTGTAAAATACGGATTTGACGCCATCTTTGGCAGTGCCTAGTATAAAATGTATTAAAAATAAATTACATGTGTAATATTATATTGCCTTTTTTAAATCTTTTTTACTAATGCTCATTATGTTACAACTCTTCGACTTAGACAAATAGGTGCATATCTCATACATGCGTCCTGGCTTCCTGCCCTAAAAAAACGCTGAGCGGTAACTGCTGAAAATCCGACCTGTGCTACTTACGAACCCCCAGCTGTTTGAAGGCATTTTTCCTGAAAAGTTAAGGCGATATAAAAGCGCGATTTCACCCCCCACCCAGCAATTCTTTTCTCTACAAGTAAATGTAAATATTTTAACACCATCAAATCTTTAAAATATTTTTTTAGCGGTTTGAAGGCGTTTTTACCGACAAATAACCTTTTTTTAGTGGTTTGAAGGCATTAGAAATAAGCCAGCTCCAGGTTTTTTTATCGACAAGTAAATGTAAGTATTTAACCCCCCTTTAAAATATCTTTTTTTCGATATTTTCATTTTATTTTAATTCAAAACAACTGTCATGAGTTGTTAAATGAATACGACCGAGTTTCGAAACAAAAACAATCAATACATTATTAAACAAAAACAAATAGAAAATGTTTACATTTACTTGTTGATAAAAAACTTGGGGTGCTGTTTAAAATATCGCTTTCATATCGCATTAACTTTTTGGAAAAAAAAACACCTTCAAACAGCTAGGGAGTTCCTAATTTGCACGGGTCGGATTTTC
>CM042140.1:37433102-37470602 GCA_023376005.1 Doryteuthis pealeii | reverse complement strand
CTCCAACCCTTTTTTTTATCTTATCTGTGCTAGAAGGCGGTGACGAAGGGTCTTATTGTTCAGGGTATATCTGTTGTTATCCAAGGCATTTTTACTTGGGGATAAAATAAGATATGAGCTCAGCAAAAGTAAGAACGTCTTGTGTTTGTGATTAAAAGATATCCTCAAGAAATTCCCAAGTTGTTCCAGACTCAAACAACGAGAATGCCATCCAGCAAAACAACAGATTGACCAACGGACACAAACAGACCCAACCATATCCAGCCAAGAGAATAGTTGAACAGTAAGAAGATAAGTATAGAATTAGTACGATTGCAACTATCTCCTTTTAATCGAGCCCGCTAACGTTATATAAACGCACGTCATTCGAGCGGCATTTAATTGCTTTTTTTTATAGTTTTATATTTTTCCGATTAAGAGGTTTAAAAAAAAAGGACACACCTTATAAGTATTTGTGCAATTTAATTTTGGGTTGCAAAATTTAACTCTTTGCCGAGTTTAGGCCGTTCAGAACGGCTCTCACAAGAAGAGACTGTTTCTACGCATACCACACTCAAACAAATTAAGAAAACTAATGGTTAGTTCATTATAATTGAACAGAAAGACTCAGATTACAACAATAATAGGACATTATTTGAATAGAATGAGTTCTAAGGTGAATAGATAGTGAACTCAGATATATCCCATCATAAATATATGCTCGATTTGTTTAGCCTTACATTTGAACATATATATCCGCCTAAATTCATTGATTATTAACTAATTAATTTTCAAAATTAGATATGACTTCAATTAAGCACATATCCTCCAAAAATTGTCGGCTTAAAGCCATTTAAAAATAAACACATTTGTTTGTTTACTTAACCTCATACTGTCGTGTAGCAAGTCAATAAAAAGTGGAATATAAATAAGTTTCAAAACAAACGAAGAATGTGGGAATGGCGAGCTAGTGTAACGGTTAGAGACTTCGCCTGTCAGCTTGACAGTCGAGGTTTCGAGTTACACACGGAGCAGTCTCCCATGTCTATAACCTTGCTGATGAGACCTAATAGGTCGAAATGTACATTCAGGGATTGACATTTTCTCGATTTGTTTAGCCTTACATTTGAACATATATGCCCGCCTAAATTCATTAATTATTAACTAATTAATTTTCAAAATTAGGTATGACTTCAATTAAGCACATATCCTCAAAAAAAAAAATATATATATATATCATGTGGATAATATGAGTGCTATATTTATAAGTAAACAGTACTTAATGTCATTGATAGAACATTGATATTTAAGTTAAGGTAGCGCGGACACGGATTTAACGGCGCATGGTTACTGACAGTTTCTTACCTACGACCAAGTATTGGTCTGAAGATCGCACAGTCGATAAACTGTCAGTAACCAGGCGCCGTGGACTCAATGCCCACGCTCATATATATATATATATATATATATATATATATATATAACATGATGAAAATTTTATTCATGTGTGTATATTTTCTTTTTGCATGTGTGTGCCTGTTTGTCTATGGGTGTGGTGTATGTATTGCGTGTGATTGGTCACGCGTATCTATGTACAAGGTGTGTCAAAAAAGTATCGATATTTTTTGTACTTTTTGACACACCTTGTATTCTGAAAAAAAATAACATTCCATTCATTCTTAATTTCAATCTTGGTAAATACAGCTTTAAGCTTGGTACTTTTTTGACACACCGTGTATTCTGAAAAAAATGACGTTCCATTTATTCTTCATTTCTGTCGTGGTAAATACAGCTTTAAACTTGGTACTTTTTTGACACACCGTGTATTCTGAAAAAAATGACGTTCCATTCATTCTTCATTTCTATCGTGGTAAATACAGCTTTAAACTTGGTACTTTTTTGACACACCGTGTATTCTGAAAAAAATAACGTTCCATTCATTCTTCATTTCTATCTTTAAGCTTGATACTTTTTTGACACAACTTGTAATCTGAAAAAAATTAATGAATGAAACGTTATTTTTTTTTCAGAATACAAGGTGTGTCAAAAAGCACAAAAGATCTCGATACCTTTTTGACACACCTTGTATGTGAATGGTTATTGCTCGCGTATCTGTCCGTGCATGTCTCTATGAAATCTAAGATACTGTTGTTCAGTTATTCAACACGTCACGTTCTGCACCCGATTTCAGTGTAGTCTAAACAACTTGTCAAACGATCAGCCGATTTTTTTGGTACATAAAAATTGTTTTCTTATATCAATGCCACCAACCTTCTGATATTTCAAATTAAAAAAAAACACTTAAAATAAAATGCTTGACAAACTCGAAAAAATAAAATATTCTGAAAATCATTTTTTTTTATGTTAGTTAGTTGGTTGCATTTTACGCCACATCAACACCTGTTAGGTTATTTTATGCGGAAGATTTATTGAGGTGCCTGGTGTAATGGTTAGGGTCGTAGGAAATGGACTCGTCGCCTAGTGTTCAAATCCTGGAAGAGGCTTTTTTGTATTTCACATAGCGCTAATACTCTTGGGGAAGGTATGATTTCAACACTCTCCCTCCAGCTATGGGTAAATAGTAGAACATTGACACATTAAAAGCTTACAAAAAAGAAAAAATCATGACTTCATTATTCTTCAGATCTTGTTCTATCTGATTACCATATAATCTGGAGTCTAGTATGGAGGCGCGTGGTGTAATGGACTCGTCGACCCGAATTCAAATCTTGGATGAGACTGTTTGCATTTCGCATAGTGCTAATACTCTTGGGATAGGTATATATTCAACCACTCCACTTTCCACCTATGGCTGAATAGTAGGACAAACTGGGCGCTTTAATCATGGCTAGGTAACCAGTCTAGGAAAAGGAAAACTTAATTTAAAAATTTAAACCTGTTAAACTCCGCTTAAGAAATTGACTTTGTGTCACATCCTGCTCATGCGGAGAGGTTGGTAAATATAGTATAAATGCCGAAGACTTTGTTTTAATTATTCTTGATGGGTATTCAACAGATTTTTTAAAACTCAATTTTTAAAAATAAATTTTCAAACTAATTTTTTCTACTTAACCCATAGTTTGATTGGTTGGATGGTTGGTTTGATTTTACGACATGTCAACCCTTGTTGGCTTATTTCATGCTGGAGATGTTTTGTTTGATTCATTCTTGATGGGTATTTAACTATTTTTTAACTCAATTTTTTAACTCAATTTCTTAAACTTATTTTTTTCTATTCAAAACATAGATTGGACCTTACTAGGTACCACCAGTCCGGTCAGAGTGGACCTGGGAGTAATCCTCAGAACTCCAGATTGGAACTTCACCACAAAATGCAGTTTAACATCCCATGACTCCAAAACCAAACAAAAATATTTACCTACAAACTATTCGCTTAAAACCTATACATAAAGAGAAACAAGATTAGACATTAAGTAGCCCACAGAGGTTGATATGCCATTAAACAAAATAACCAACGAAGAAAAGAAATGAAATAAAACCATGTAACGTACGAGCTATTCGACATGTTTATCACATAATTCAAAATATCGTTTCTCATTTTTTTATAATTATACCCCCACTATACTATAGATAGATAAAGGAACAGACTGAGATAGATTGTGATAGAAAGATAGTAAGAGAATGAGATAGATAGATGAGAATATAATGATATATATATATATATATATATAATATATATATATATATATATATATAGGGAGAGAGGTGGGGGAGGAGAACAGAATATATATATATATATATATATATATATATATAGAGAGAGAGAGAGAGAGAGAGGAGAGAGAAAGAGATAGATAGACAGATAGATAGAGAGATGAGAATAGAATGAGATAGATAGATAGATATGGTCAAATTGAAATATATTGATATGAACAGGTTGAGTTAGATCGATAGATAGTTCGATAGATAGGTAGATTGCATTTATTATCTGTATATGAGAGGGTGCTGAAAAGTTCTTAACCAAACCAAGAAGGGAATAACCTCGAGTCATAAAGTGTGTATGCTATCAAAATATTCATCTTAAAGTTGGACACACTTGGCACATAGTTTCTCAGGTTTATTTTATCGTTCAAAAAAAAGAAGAAGAAAAAGGAAAGAAAGAAAAAAGAAAAAGGAAAATATAAAAAAAACCCAATAAAAATTGAAGCAAAGGTTATTCTTGCTTAGACAGATAACTTTTCTTCAGACCAACTACCAACTACGTATATTCAAATTAATCGGAATATCAATATCTAGAAGGTGTGTCAAAAAGGTATCTAGATTTGTTATACTTTTTGACACACCTTGTATTCTGCAAAAAAAAAATAACGTTCCATTCATTAATTCTTTTCAGAATACAAGGTGTGTCAAAAAAGCACCAAGTTTAAAGCTGTATTTACCAAGTTAGAAATGAAGAATGAACGGAACATTTTTTTTCAGAATACAAGGCTGTGTCAAAAAAGTACCAAGTTTAAAGATATATTTACCATGATAGAAATGAAGAATGAATGGAGCATTTGTTTCTTTTTCAGAATACAAGGTGTGTCAAAAAAGTACCAAGTTTAAAGCTGTATTTACCAAGTTAGAAATGAAGAATGAACGGAACATTTTTTTTTCAGAATACAAGGCTGTGTCAAAAAAGTACCAAGTTTAAAGATATATTTACCATGATAGAAATGAAGAATGAATGGAGCATTTGTTTCTTTTTTCAGAATACAAGGTGTGTCAAAAAAGTCCAAGTTTAAAGATATATTTACCATGATAGAAATGAAGAATGAATGGAGCATTTGTTTTTTTTTCAGAATACAAGGTGTGTCAAAAAGTACCAAGTTTAAAGATATATTTACCATGATAGAAATGAAGAATGAATGGAGCATTTGTTTCTTTTTTCAGAATACAAGGTGTGTCAAAAAAGTACCAAGTTTTAAAGTTATATTTACCATGATAGAAATGAAGAATGAATGGAGCATTTGTTTCTTTTTTCAGAATACAAGGTGTGTCAAAAAAGTACCAAGTTTAAAGCTGTATTTACCACGATAGAAATGAAGAATGAATGGAACGTTATTTTTCTTCAGAATTCAAGATGTGTCAAAAAGTACCAAAAAACCTCCATACTTTTTGACACACCTTGTATCTCTCTCTCTCTCTCTCTCTATATATATATATATATATATATATATATATATATATATAGAGAGAGAGAGAGAGAGACATTGCAGTATAATAATTAGTTAAAAAAAGAAAAAGAAAAAAGAAAAAAACAATAGCAAAAAATCCAATAAACATTGAAACAAAGAATATTCTCGGACGGATAACTTTTCATACCGCCCTCCCCGCACCCTACGTATTGATCGGAATCGTTTCAGCCACCCCCCGCAACGATCCATTTTAATCTTCTTTAAAACGTTTAGCTTGATCGATCACCACTTGAAGTGAGAGAGCTTTTTCAAGATTAATCTCTATTGCAAGTGGGACCGATTGATTGATTATTTGAAAGAGACATGATTTTCGACTCACACACACACACACACACACACACAGAAGAGAGAGAGAGAGAGAGAGAGAGAGAGAGAGAGAGAGAGGGGGGGGGGAGAGAGAGAGAGTCACGTGGATCGCCCTTATTGGTCCCACCTCGAATTCATTACAACTATTTTCGTATAATCTGATTTGTCTCCCCTTGTAAGGTACCCATTCATGTAATTTGAAAATTAATAGAGAAACTACTTGACTGTTCTTTAAAAGAATCTTTTAAAAAAGCTAGAATAAGGATTTGGCTGCTTTGAAGTCAAGACAAAGTTGAATGGTGTCATGGTTTCAATGATACTTGTAAAAAGTTGTACGTGCGTGGTGTAATGGTTAGAGTCGTAGAAAATGGACTCGTCGACCCGAGTTCAAATCCTGGACGAAGCTACAGTTCACATAGTGCTAATATTCTTGGGAAATGTATGAATCCAATTACTCTCCCTCCATCTATAGGTAAATAGCAAGGCAAACTGGGATATTTAACCTTAAGCTAGGCAATCAGTCTAGGAGAAGGAAAACACTGAATTTAGACCTGTTAAATCCGCTTGGGGTGGTCACTACTAGAATATACTCAGTTCTAATTAGTGAGCTATTTTTAAAAAAAGACATTTGATTATCAATTTCTGAGAAGCTTTTCATTTCGGATGCGGAAGTAGAATAATGGTTATCTTAATCGAAAAGTAATTTGACGAGCCGAGTTCAAATCTTGGATAAAGCTGCTATCCATCTCTTTCTCTTTCTACAAAGCTATAAGTTTTAAAAAATTCAGAACCACTGGTTCACCAATTAAAAGAAAGCCACTTTGACGACCTTGAAGCACTCGAACCCCAGATTCCCGCTAATTAAGCTGCAATGAGACTGTTTAATACTTAGATGGGAGACACTTAAACAACAGCAATACTATAAGCAATCTGATACCTGTGTGTCATATCTAAGCAAACTTTGATAAATGACAACTGCATGTTAACTTTCATTTGCTCTAATAAGGATATCCATGGTGGAACATGATTAATATGGAACACAAAACAACTTTTCTACTAATAATAGAGATTCGGTCTCGTTTAGTATGTGACCAAAACTAAGTCACTGCTTACGTCACAGTAATTCTTTTTAGAATTCTATGAAAAATCATTAACCTTTCACGAAAATTTTGACATTTATTCACCTTTAGATGAATTTATGTTTAAAATAGGTTTTACCTAAAATACACACACACACACACACACACACACACACACACACACACACATATATATATATATATCTATATATATATATATATAGATATATATATAAGTCAATCACCCTCTTCATTTATTTTATGAAATATGAACAAAATATATCTTAATTGAACGATTTTTAAATTTTTCTATAAAGATAAGAGTCTGAATAATTAAATCATAAACTTTTACAAATGTTTTATTTCTTTTTTAATATCAAACATTTTATTTTATATAATCATTTATTTTCCTACTACCATCATACAATATTCTTCAAGATTGTTTTTACACCGACCGGAGTGCATTTTTTGCTCGTTATCCTAATGTAGATTATGTGTCTGGCAGTATCCGAAACTACGTCACTATCGACGTCACAATTTCCGAAGTGATTTCCGGTATATGCTCAGTGATTATTAATACGTGGCTGGTTAACTACCTAATCGCTGATACTGAGAAACGTCCATTTGTAATCATTGACGAAGGACCTGCAAGACTGAGGATAACCAAGGAACAACCAAAGGATTCTTTACTAAGGATCGCGCACTGCTTAACACCAAGCATCTCCACTTGACAGCGCTCTTGATTGAAGCCTAAAGGATAGCCACAAAAACCGTAACACTGTCTGAAATTTTGTTCCATGATTTCATCACCCAAGTATTTCTTTCGTCTGTCTACCGCTCTCAACTAGGGGTTATTTTAAGGGAAAGGCTTATATTAAAATCATCCTGAAAAATCACGCTAGGTCTTATTTTGTAGGTAGGTCTTATTTTCGGGGAAAACACGGTAGTAGTAATAACATTTATTATAAGAAGGAATGGTGACTCTTATTGTGTAATATTAAATATCTATTTCCTCATCACTTCTGCTTCAACTTGTATACAGACATATCATAAATTCTGGGTAAGAGAAAAATGAAAGACTCAGGATTAAGTAATCTTTACTTAGTTTTAGCACATCGACAGAAGTATGGGACACTCAATGAGAATCAAAATCATACAATATTCCGAAGCCGACCTCGCTAAAATGATAAAGTTTATCTAAACAGTTTTTATGGGTTAAAAATTTAAGGATTGCAGCCATAAGCGGATTCATCCTTAATAAGAATTCTTTGTTTTCACCTGGGTTTCACCAGAGGATTATCACAGAAAGAAGAACTACTATACTTTCTTGAATTCTCTATAGTAGTTATTTTTCCTGTGGTAATCCTCTGATGAGACTCCGGGGAAAACAAATAACTCTTGTTAAGGATAAATCCGCTTATGGCTGCAATTCTCAAAGTTTATCTAACATTTTCACTCATGCTTTGTTTAACACTTAAACTTTAAATGAAAAATATTGAATTAACTTTAAATTACAAATTTTAGATAAACTTCCAAGACCAAAATGACATTTTAGTAGTTAATTTTGGATTAAAATGTCTGTTTTTTACAATAAATGTAAAATGGTATATTTAAGTCTATAACATATGAGATAAATAGATTTTATATATACTTCAAAAACTTCTTTTTTTTTCTGAAGCCGACTACAGATGCACTCTGTCGGTTGGGGCAGAATCCACCGACTGTACCTCTACAGAGGTGTAAAATATCCCCAATGGGGCCACCTATTGGCCGTGGGTGGCGACACGTGATGCTTAATGATGGAATCCTGGTGGATGAGCAGTCCATGACATGCAACACTCCACTTCGGTCCTTAATTAGGCTAAACGACCGGTCTGAGTGGCCGCCTCCGATCAATCCGCTGGACACGCCAAGTCATAGCAACTATATGATTGTCTCGACCTCGATGCCTTTATGGCAAGCGCCAACCCTTTTTATCATATATGTGCTATAAGGCAGTGGCTGAAGGTATTAGTGTTCTGGGTATGACATTAAAATGCATCTCATGGTGAATTTTCAATTCTGGAGCTCTGGAGAATGGGGAGTACCCCTTCATTGCCATTACTCCAAGGTCCACCCTGACCCAATGTGGTAGTACCTGGTAAGGTCCCATCTATAGGATAACTAGATAAAAATGAGTTAACAAAAATGTGTTTATAAAAAATTGAGTTTTAAGAAATTTTCAGTAACGATTAAGAATAAATTAAAACAAAACGTCTTCGGCATAAAATAATCCAACAAGGGTTGACATGCCGTAAGATCCCGCCAACTACAGACGAGAACTAGGGAAACATCAATAAGGAAGTAAATTGTCAGTCTCCAGTTTTCGACTTTACCTGTACGGTGAGTCGGCCTCTTAATATAGAAAGACATGTGTCATGCCTATTACGCCCCTTTTTAGTGCGTTCTTACCCCCTTCAGAGTATTCTAAACCACGCCGACAGGGCGTTGGTTTAATAAACGTATTATATGTATAATATAAATAGTCCAGGGAATTGTAGATATGCCCAGGACAAATTGCATTATAAATGAAACAAATTGTGTTTTGTAGTCTAATGTGTAGTGCATAAAAATGTCAAATTATAAGTTTCTTTTTTTTCTTTTTTCTTTTTCTTTCAAAACATTTGATAATGTCGGAAAAGACGGTAGGATTTTATCAACCGGCACGCGTCTGGGGCTAATGAATTAGTCGGCATTGGTTTATATAAGTCTTTCTGACATGGAAAATCAGAGGTGGCTCGTTCTACAGGCTATATTACAGGCATCAGGCGAGCGAACAAATAATTGCCAGGTGGGGTAAATTTCCCATCATTTAGGTGATATGAGAAACCAGCGACATCAGTCTTTGTGCTATCTTGTAATATAAGTATATCGTCCTCTCTCTCCCCCTCCCTCTTTCCCTCTCTCTCTCTCTCTCTCACACACACACACACATACACACAGAGACATAGACACAGACACACACACACACACACACTCTCTCTCTTCCTCTTTTGCCTTTTCTCTCTGTCACACCTAATAGACATATATTCTCTCTCTCTCTCTCTCACTCACAAACACACACACACATACACACACTCTCTCTCTCCCCCTCTCTCTTCACATACACACACATACACAGACATAGACACACACATACACTCTCTCTCTTTCTTTTGCCTTTTCTCTCTGTCACACCTAATAGACATATATTCTCTCTCTCTCTCTCACACAAACACACACACACACATACACACTTCTCTCTCCCCCCTCTCTCTCTCACATACACACACACATACACAGACATAGACACACACATACACTCTCTCTCTTTCTCTTTGCCTTTTCTCTCTGTCACACCTAATAGACATATATTCTCTCTCTCTCTCTCTCTCTCTCTCTCTCTCTCTTCTCTCTCTCACACACACACATAAACATAAAACACACACATTCTCTCTCTCTCTCTCTCTCTCTCTCTCTCTCTCTCACACACACACACACACACACACACATGCCTTTCCTTTCTGTCACACCCAATAGACATATATTCTCACATACACACACATACATACACACTCACACACACATACATACACTCACACGCACACACACTATATTTATCCTAACATTTCCTTTTTTCGCGGCTTCCTTCTTGTTCTTCCTAACGGCTTTTCTTTTGTTCTTTCTTTCGTTATTTTTTCTTTCTTCTTCGAAAATTCATTCCCCTTCTATTTTCTCATTTTCTTTCGCTTCCTTCTTTATTTTTTTTCATTTTATGCTTTCCTTTTCATTTTCTTCCATTTTTTTCAATTTCTTCGTTTCTTTATTTTTTCTTTTTTTCTTCATTTTCTCCCTTCATTCTTTCGTTGTTTTTCTTTTTTCTATTTTTCCTATTTTTCATTTTTTTCCTTTACTTTTTTTTTCTTTTTTCTTCGTTTCTTCCTCATTCTTTCGTTGTTAGTCTACGTTTTTATTTTCTTCTTTTGCTTCCTTCTTTAACATTTATTCTTTTTTTTTTCATTTTTTTTTCTTTTTCTTTTTTTCTTTTTCTTTCTAATTTTCAATTTTCTTCCTTTCTTTCTAAATATTCTTTTGAATTTTTCCTCTGATTATTTCATTTTGCTTAAAATTCTATTTATTTCGTTTTCATTCTTTTTTCTCTTTCTTTCTTTCTTTCTTTTGTGGGAGAGTCCCCTTGTCATAGTGGCTAACGTGCTGGTCTGCGACACCGGAATGAGCGAGTTCGAAATCCAATCGCGCTATTACGTTCATTTTAGACTAATTATTCTCGGGAAAAGTATGAACTCCCTCATCCCCACAGCTATGGGTTAAATATTACCAATACTGTTCTTCTACGAGGATAGTTTTGGCATTAGATGATCCACACTGTTTGATATGCCATTAAAGAAACCAAGCCAAATCTTAGTTTGTTTTTCTTCTTTCTTTCCCTTATACTAAATAATTTTATTTTAGCTTCTTTCTTTCTTTCTTTCTTTCTTTGGTTTAGTTTCTTTCTTTCATTGTTTTGACATATCATTCTTAGTGTCAAGTCATCCTTGTATAAGAACAGTAGTAATACCATTTCAATTCATAGCTGGTAGATGAGGGGTTTCATAGATTTTCCAGGGATATTCCGAAAGTGAATGGAATAGAGCTTCATGAGTTTAAACTCGTTTACTAAAGTGTCACACACCTACCGGTGTCGAACGGGCTTGGTAACTACCTACCCTCGTTATGTGACTGATCAAGAATAATTCTTGGCTGAATTCCAACCATTAGTCTTTGATTCTATCTTTATTGCTTCCTTTCTCTTATCAATTTTTCATCTTCTCCTTTCAACACCTTTTTTTGTTGTTATCCCACTAATTATTTTCGGATTAGTGTCCTTATCTTTAATATTTTTTATATTGCTATTATGAACGATATTAGGAACAATATTAATTTGATATTTGAATTGATATATATTGATAGTGATTTATTTATATTTATTTATAATTAGTCGGTAGAACGTTCAGCTTGGAATCACGGGGTTCTTGGATCGATGCCGGCCCTCGCCAACCCAGCCTATGGGTAGCACAGCGATCTGTGCGGTAAAGTGAAGAGGTAATGATAGGTGTGGTGCTCCACCTCGGACGCTAAAATAATCTCCTTGGTCCAGCGCTAGTGAAAAGAGGATAGACTCCCACGCTGTCTGGTTGATACCGACATTATATCGCCCCGACGACGATAATTATTTATTTATTCTATTTAAATGATTAATTGATTTATTCATATTTATTCATTTATATTTAGTTATTGATATAAATAATTTGATATTAATATTTTTGATATTGACATCATGAACAATATTTTTGATATTACTAACAAATTAGTATCTTTATTTTTGTTATTTTGATTCTTAGTACAGCGCCTCAGTTGGTATTTTGCGTTATCATTACGTATATGTTGCATACGCTTGTATAATCTATATATTAATACGCTTGTACCTCCGTGTGTCTCACCCTGTCGTAACCACATATAAATTATAGACCATTCCGTTTTGATTTATAGAATATGAATGCATGTTCAAACGTTAAATTCTGTCATCACCTCAGAAAAATAATGAATCATTCTGTTGTGATTGTAGGGAAAGAAAGGGGAGAAAAATAAAGTTACTGGGGAAAATCAAAGAAAGAAAGAAAGAAAGAAAGAAAGAAAGAAAGAAAGGTGAGAGAGGAATCGAGAGCGCTTATTTTCTGCTTCAATGTAATGGGGAAAAAGAAAGGAATACATTAAGAAAAAGAAGAGAGAAAAATAAAAGAAGAAATAAATGAAGGGAGAAAAGAAAGAAAAAAACAAAGAAAGAAAGAATTTAAGTTAAGAAGAATAAGAAATAAAAATTCAGTATTGATTACTTATTTAATGGCCCCCTCCGATCGATCCTCTGGTCACGTCAAGCCCTAGCACCTATATGATTGTCTCACTCCTATTACTCTTGTGGCAAGCCCCAACTCTTTTTATCATATATGTGCTAGATTGCGGTGGCTGAGCGTCTTAATGATCAGAGTATGACTCAATCTGATGGTGAAGTTCCAATTCTGGAACTCTGTGGAATGTGGAGTGCCTCTTCATCGCTATTACTCCCAGGTCTACTCTGACCGGAGTGGTAATACATGTTAGGGTCCCATATCTGTGTTAAATAGAAAAACTAAGTTTACAAAAATGTGTTTAAAAAATTGAGTAAAAAAAAAAAATGAGTACACATCAAGAATGAATTAAAAAAAGTTCTTCGGCATAAATTAACCAATGGGTTGACATGCGGTAAAACCCATCTAAATCACCGTGTTTAATTCCGAAATCTTTGAGCTATTCTTTGAAACATATAAATTTCACTTTCTCAATGGTATTAAGGATTATTATGCTTTTTCCATATTGAATTATTTCGCAATAGCCCTTAAGTATACATATCAAACGTTAGATACAAAGACCGCCCCGTGTGCGATTCGAAACCTGATTGTCAAGCTGACTGTCAAGCGTATTTACCACCACACCAAACGGACTTAGCAGATTTCTTCGTTTTGTTAAGAGGAATATAAATACCTACTCCTTAACAAAACGAAGAAATCTGCTAAGTCCGTTTGGTGTGGTGGTAAAGACGCTTGACAGTCAGCTTGACAATATCAAACGTTGTAATAGTTAAATTATCGCACTGACTCGCTAGTAATAATAATCTCCGTTAGCTATTATAGCTTTTCTTGCTGATGGAAAGGGGGAAGAAGGTGAATGCCTTTTCTATGAGTATTAATACCAAGTGTATATATATATTTACCAACCCCTCCGCACGAGCAGGATGCGACACAAGGTCAATTTCTTAAGTGGAGTTTAACAGGTTTGAATTCAGAGTTTTCCTTCTCCTAGACGGGTTGCCTAACCAAGGTTAAAAAGCCCAGTCTGCCCTACTATTTACCCATAGCTGGAGGGAGAGTAGGATTCATACCTTTCCCAAGGGTATTAGCGCTAAGTGAAATGCAATTACCACGTCCAGGATTTGAACTCGGGACGACGAGTCCATTTCCCATGACTTTAACCATTACACCACGCGCTTCCTATATACCAAAGTGTATATAAGTAGATTTAGTCGAAGTTCGAACTGAATCCGTTTCCGGGCTGGTAACCGTTACGTCACCCTACAGATTCCAGCATTAATCACCTGTATTTAAAGCCAGCGTATCAATGTACAGTGCCGAGTGTAAAGAAATCACTCTAGCTTATCACAGATTAGAGCTTACAATTACAGCTTTATATATATATATATATATATATATATATATATATATATATAGAGAGAGAGAGAGAGAGAGAGAGAGAGAGGAGAGAGAGAGAGTGAGAGAGAAGGGTTTTCTCCTCTTCTTTATCGAATTTACATTTTCGTTGTCTTGCTCACTGCTCCTTCTCTTCCCATCCCCCCTCGGCTCTCCTCTTTCTTACATGCCCTAAAAATCACCACACCCCTTTCCCGGTCTCATGATCTCCCATCTCATTAATTCATTACTCTCCAATACGCAAGGCATCGGCTACTATTACATCAAGTCTAATTACTTACAGCTGGGTCCGACGCCACCTGGCATGAAAAGGCTCCGGGAATTAGGGTCTATCACTGACGAATTGCATTTTATAGAATATTCGTGACTTCGTGCTGATTGGATAGACTTGGAAATTGATGTTTATATTTTCTGAGCAAAAATTGTCTGGAAAATTTTCTGTAAAAGTTCTATCCCAAATGACAAATTTGACCAGTTCGTCCCTTTAGCAGACGAATGAGTCAACAAAACACGCAAATAAACCGCATGTATGAATCGACATTATTATGTTTGTTATGTCTCCTATTTGTTCTGTCTTCTAACGAGAAAAATCTTTGCCCAGAACATATATACTTGTTTTTTGTTTTGTTTTGTTTTACGGCATATCAACATCAGTGGGTTATTTAATGCCGATAAAGTTTTGAAATAAATCAATTCTTAATGGATAATACATTTTTTTATAAATACATTTTTCTATTTAACCCATAGATGGAACCCTAACAGGTACTACCACTCCGGGTCAGAGTGGACCAGGGAGCAATGGTGATGAAGGGGTGCTCCACATTCTCCAAACCGCATGTATGAATCAACATTATTATGTTTGTTATGTCTCCTTGGGCATCTCCTATTTGTTCTATCTTCTCACGAGAAAAATCTTTGCCCAGAACATATATACTACTGATAAAAAAAGCGCGTGGTGTAATGGTTAAAGTCATGGGAAATGGACTCGTTGCCACCAGTTCAAATCCTGGACGTGGTAATTGCATTTCACTTAGCGCTAATACCCTTGGGAAAGGTATGAATCATACTCTCCCTCCAGCTATGGGTAAATAGCAGGACAGACTGAGTTCTTTAACCATGGCTAGGTAACCAGTCTAGGAGAAGCAAAACTCTGAATTCAAACCTGGTAAACTCCGCTTAAGAAATTGACCTTGTGTCGTATCCTGCTCGTGAATTTTATTATTATTGGTATATATATATATATACTACTGATATGATACCAGCAGGACATGTGAATATACCACAGTATGATAGTTTAATTATTACAACGTTTAATATGTTTACTTAAGAGGTATTTGAAAAATAGTTCAATATGTAAAAAGTATAATAATCTTGATTTAAGTCTCTAACCCTATTTTTTCTGTCTTTTCTTTAAAAAAATCTTTTTATTATGAATGATTGAAACAGATTAGCGTTATCGACCCCTCTCTCTACCTTTCACCTACTCCCTTTCTTTCTTTCATTCATTCTTTTTCTTTCCTTCTTATTATAATTTTTCTATGTAGCATGTCCTTTTTATCCCTTTTTGTCTTTATGATAAAAACGGAATGGTCCATTATCTAGCTGAGGAGACAACACTCATAAATAATAATTCTGCGGATAAGCAACACCAGATACTCAGGATTTACATTTTTGCATTTCATCTTGAACGATTTGGACGATCTGATTTTTAACCAGAAGGTGTTGCAAGATGATATAAGTCGGAAGATTAAGGAACAAGTGTACTATTGTATACTTATAATGCCTCCTTGGGCATCTCTTTGTTTTATGTTCTAATGAAGAAAAAAAAGGAATATTTGTACAGAACATATATAATATTAGTTGGTGCGTGGTGTAATAATTAGAACATTAGGATGGGAAAAGTGTTGTCCGAACAGTGATGGATGTTTTAAATAATGGTAGATTAGAAAGGTTCATAACAGTTTTGCCTGCGTTCCTTCTTTCAGCGTGATCAGTACAAGTGAGGACGTTTAAATTATGTGACGTATTTTTTAGAGATACAAAAAATGAGAAAAGTATTAACTGTTTAAATTTTCTTCACCATCAAGAATAAATTCACGTTTTTTGGAGTACTTTTATTTTCAATTACTGACAAATGTATTTCCATATTTTACTCTACTATATATATATATATATATATATATATGTATATAATAAACAAAAAATAAACAAATAAACAAAAGCTCCAAATACTAGAAGCTCTATACATAAAACAATACAAACCATCCTTAAATAAAATTAATTTCCAATGCAGTACAGGCACTTTTAAATGCCTATAACATCTTTCTCATCAATTCTTCTCCTTCCAGCCTCCACATTAATATGATTTAAAAAAAACTGAAACACATCAACCCTGATGATGGCACTTCGAAGTGCCAAAAGTACTCGGGACCTGAACTTTAGTCGACTTATCCACGAATTCCATCCACATATTAAAAAATTGGCCAGAAAACTCGAAAAGATCAAAAATAAAATTTTTATACAGATGTGTCTTTTGTTTGATTCTACATGTATAAATGAAAGAATGCTGCACAAATAAACACACACACACACACACACACACACATATATATATATATACATATATATATATATATATATATATATATTATATATATATATATATTAGTATATTTTTATTTGCATGTTCCCATGTAAATGAATATATACTAAAATTATCAACGTTCTATCACAGATATTGAGTACTCTTTTAATAATACTGTACTTTGGATCACTACTACCTCTTCAAGTGTAATAGTGCCAACCATACACATTGATATATATATATATATATATATATATATATATATATATATATATAATCATCATCATGATCATCATGTTGCGCTAGCAGCACGAATATCCATGACAATCTCTCGCCAACCATCCCTATCATTCATTGCTCCTGGGAGGTTTTCTGTGCAGCATCCAGTATCCGCGCCAAGTTGGTCTATGTACGTCTTTGGCGTGCCCATCTGATGGTTTCCACTGAAGAACGTCACTAATGAATTCATTCTTGCTTTTTCAGCAGTGCCCAGCGTGCCTTGTTCGTCTCACACGGATGGTTTGTGTGATATGGGGCATGTGGCCGTACAGCTGTTTTCTCGTGGGATGTTGCTTCTACGTCTTGTTTAAGATTGCACGCAGCATTCTTGTGCAGCTCACATCTAACTTATTCTCTACGCGCTTCGTTATATATATATATATATATATATATATATATATATATATTAATAAGTCATCCACAGACACGTGTTTCGGCATATCATGCCTCTTCAGTGTGGCTAGACACAACTATCCTTGGGTAGGGTTTGAACTCAGACTGACAGCATGGTAGTCCGATATCTTATCCCACTGACAGCTGATGCGGGGACTGGTGTTTTTAAACTATTAAATACATAGGCATGTATATATATATATATATATATATATATATATATATATATATATATATATATATTACGAGAAGGAAAACTCACGTTATGAAAATCCTACGAGTAACCTTGCGTCATTAAAACGGAGAGGACAAATTCGGCCTCGCCACAAACCCACCACCTCCATAATCATTCAATAAGGAACATATGAGACAAGTGCATCATCTTTTTTATTCGTATAGTAATGTATAGTAATGTATAGCGATTAGTAAATGTTTGTACCTTACTTTTGGGCATCCTTCGTAGGTCATTTTGTATCATCTCAAATGAATTCGCAGCTGCTACTACCTCTTCTCAAAGAATTCGGCAATTGTCTGTAATGAATATTAGTGAATGTTTGTACCTTACTTTTGGACAATATCTCTGATACCCTGTGGCTATAAGATCTCTCTAGTCACTGGACATCAGACTCAGATGGTGAAGACTATTATACAAGGTGGGTGTACAGCAATACGGATAAATCCAAAAGCTGAACCACGGTGCTTATAGGTCAACAGTCACTATCAAACAGTTCAGTCAGGAAATTACTGCTATTCATCTCTAAGAGTGGCGTCTATTGACGAGAGAACAAAAACATCTACCGAAGATATTATATATAGAAAAATACAGATTATTCAACCTTATACACGATATCTATTTTACAATTGTGAACGGAACGAAACAACACACACATACACACCCCACACACCCAGACTTCTTTCTCTTCTCTTAATATAAAAAATAAAAAATTCTCCTGACGCCCATGACACCTCCCTTCCCCTACCTCTTACCAACACACACACACACACACACACACACACACAACTTTAAGGTTTATTCCCACTGTCGTTCATCGCAAAAAATTTATAAACACACACACACAACCACACACCTAAAAAATGCACAATGTTTCCTTTCGATACACACACCTACACCGTGCCATACTCACGCCATAAAATAGAATATTTGACATCATATTTCAAAACCGTCCATTTTTTCAAACCTCAAAATTTCTTAAACAGACTGAATAACAATAACTACCACTCGCTTTTCTCGTTATTCTGTCAGATAATTTCTTATCACCTTCCATATACCAACAAATGCCCTGAAGATGATCTAATTAATAGATCGAAACACTGCAGCGTCGGTCAATAAACTCGCCACTTAACCCATTTAAACCTGTGTTTTTTCATTTTTCTTAATATACTACATACCGTCGGATTCACTTCCTTTCTTCATATATATATATATATATATATATATATATATATATATATATATATATATATGGAGGCGCGTAGGCTAGTGGAAAATGGACCCGTCGATTCGAGTTAAATTCCTAGACGAAGCTGTTGGCATTTCACATAGCGCTAATACCCTTGGGAAAGGTATGAATCCATATATTCTCCCTCCACCTATGGGGTAAATAGTAGGGCAGACTGGGCTCTTCAGCCTTGGGTAGGTAACCAGTCTAGGAGAAGGATAACTCTGAATTCAAAATTCCTGAGGTCGGTCGTTGATTGGGTTTGTGGCAACCCTTGATGCACCACTTCTTTCCTATCGACTGTGCCAAAAAATGTGGATGGTCCAACACAAGCCTTCACCACTATAAACAAATCCCTGTGTGGGAATTCATTGTGTGTATGAACCCCCATACGTCGAAAATCGACGGGAGAGTCCATTTATATATATATATATAGATATATATATATGGAGGCACGTGGTGTAATGGTAGTCGTTAGAAATGGAATAGTCGACCCGAGTTCCTGGACGAGGCTGTTTATATTTCATATAGACCTAATACCCTTAAGAGAGTTATCCATCCAACTACTCTCTCTATAACTATGGCTAAATAGTAGTGAATACCGGGCTATTCAGCCTTGGCTAGATAACCGGTCTAGGAGAAAAAAAACTCTGAATTCCATCCTGTTAAACTTCGCTTAAGAAATCGATCTTTTGTCACATCCTGCTCCTGAGGATGGCTTGATAAATAAATATATATATTATATATATATATATATATATATATATATATATATGTGTGTGTGTGTATGTGTGTGTGTGTGTGTGTGTGTGTGTGTGTGTGTATATATGGTAGGTGTCTATGATAAATGATGATTAGTTGAGATTAAACCCGTTTCAGATCATATCAGTGAGCAATTTTAAATTAACGGAAGTAATTTATTACAACTACTTACTAAATATTTTAGAATATGTTAAATAAGATTAGCAAATACATGATTCAACCAATTACAAAGTAACACATCAATTACTTAACGCGGAGTAAAATAAATAATGCCCTGAACTGAATACGATAACTACAACTTAACATAATTTTACTATCTCATTTATCTATATAAAGGAGTTGCATTCATCTTGGCATGTACGTGTCGACTTATATCCCAGAAAAAATGTCATTGAGCATTAAAATCGCGTATACACATTAGTAGGCTTATAATAAGGAAAAGTACAAAATTTAGTTTTTGATTTTTACTGATTAAATTATATGATTCAATTATCGAATTCTTAGCTTCTTTTATGGTTAAAATTAACTTAATTTACTCTCCTCTTCCCCCTTTCTCTTTCACACGCTGTTTGATTGGTTAGTTGGATCTTACGGCATGTCAAACCTTGATGGGTTATTTTATGCCGAAGACGTTTTGTTTCATTCATTCTTGATGGGTAATTAATTCCTTTTAAACTCAATTTTTAACACATCTTTTTCAAAACTCATTTTTCTCAATTTAACCCATACATGGGACTATAACAGGTACTACCACTCCGGGTCAGAGTGGACCTGGGAGTAATGTTTATTAAGGTTTACTCCACACTCCCTAGAGCTCCAAAATTGGATCATCACCATCAGATAGAGTTTAGCGTCATACCCAGGGCATTAAACCATCAGCCACCGCATTCTAGCACATGTATGATAAAAAGGACTGGGGTCTTGCCATGAGGACAATAAGTCCAGAACAATCATATGTGCTAGGGCTTGACGTGACTAGCCGATTGATCGGAGAGGACCTCTTTGACTGCCCTTATAGTCCAAGTAAGGGTTGAAGTAGAGTGTTGCATGTCCTGGGCTGCTCATCCACCAGGATTCGGTCTTTAAGCATCACGGATCTCCACCTTCGACCAGCAGGTGGTCTCATTAAGGAGTCTAACCCCTCTGCAGAGGTGTAGTCGGCGTATACATCTTATGAACGTTTATCGTAAGCATAATATCCCAGTTAAAGGGCGTCCTATCGTGGGGTCGATTGTGTGTTTTTCTGTCTGTAACCGAAACTATATTACTATTCAAGTCACAATTCTCTTAGTTATTTACATCACATTCTACAGGATTTTATTTTTATTTAAACCTCAATTATTAATAAAATTGTTTTACATAATTAATACTGTTGACAATATCTACATATTAATAACATGCAATTGTATTTATATATACAACAAAATAGCAGTTTACAGTGTGAATTGGAAGGCTAATTTGCATATTGATATAAAAAATGTGATTTTAATAAATATGTGCTTAGTATTACTGATTTCTAATTGTTTGATTTTATCTTAATGAATATTAGCAAAAATCTCGAAGATAAATCTTAAAAGAAATCCGTTAACAAGAAGAAATAACTGTAATATTATTCTTTACTTCCTATTTTAACTAAATAGTTAAATTAGGAAAATTTAGCTATGAAAGACGGGAGTGGGGGAAGAGTAGGTTTCAGTTCTATTTTTTGATTATACCCCCCTCTGTTTCTCATCTTTTTATCTGCATTCTTATTTAGTTTCATTAGCCTTTCTAAAGTAATCTAATATTTTATTACATTAAAAATTAAATACTTGCACCCAGAGGGTGCATACATTTGCTAGTATATTAAATTTATTATAATTTTCACGAATGGCAGCTATTAGATCTTCTTTGTTAGAGTCTTTTTATGGAGTTTTGTTTCAAATTTCACCATAAATCTTTAACTGAATTGATTTTATATGTTTTTCCTGAAGAAAATCTTTAATTCCCTTTGCTCTGTGACAAGATGCATTATGATCCTGAAAAAATACGTTATGATCACCAAACCAATTTTTTAATCAATGGAATGCAAACAAATATCCACAATTTAAATGTACACATCATTATATATATACAATATATGCCAAAAAAGTATCGAGACTTTTTGTACTTTTTGATACAGCTTGTATTCTGAAAAGAACGTTCCATTCATTCTTCATTTCTATGTTGATAAATACAGCTTTAAACTTGGCACATTTTTTGAAACACCTTGTATTTAAAAAAAAAAAAAAATTAATGAATGGAAAGTTGTTTTTTTTCAGAATACAAGGTGTGTTTAAAAGTACAAAATCTCGATACTTTTTCCCACACCTCATATATATATATATATATATATATATATATATATATATATATATATATTATCTATTCACCTTGGTACTTACATATTCATATTATTTGTTACAGACTTTCAGTGCTGTAGAGTTTGCTAACAGATAATATCTAATAATATCCGTTTTTATTGCACAATGTTACATTAGAAATAATATCCCGATAGTTTATAGGGGCGGTTTAGCTCAGTCCGTAGAGCATCCGCCAACTCAGGGTATGAGTAGCACAGGGATATATAGGGAAAAGTGAGGAACTAATGGAAGGTGTGGCACTACATCTCAGACGCAAAATCAATCTCCTTGGTCAAGCTCTAGTGAAAATGGGATAAACTCCCGCGATGTCTGACTGATGCCGACTTTAGGCCACCCCAACGACTTTATTTACTTATTACTAGTTTAGAAGAAAATTGACATTGTATAACAAATTCACTTATTTGCAGGCAATAATATTTTCATCAAAAAAAGAAAAAGATAATGATATGAATCATAATTTAAGATGAAAAGAAATAGTACAGTAATTTCCATTGTGTATTCATTTATGCCAGACAGTTAACTGCAGATACAGGAAGTCAATTGATGAACAACAGAAGACAAAGAAACCATTTTCTTTTAGTATTATATATATATATATATATATATATATATATATATATATATATATATATATTACTGGCACTACTGTCCATAAAATCATGTCTCGACCCAAAATCTTGCAAGATGAGTCCAATCTAAGAATCATTAGGGTTGAAAATTAAAGTTTGAAAGGAAATTTTCAGAAGAGAAAGTGTCAATGACCAAAGTTGGATTCAATTCCTCTAATTCAGTTCAAATGGAATATCAGTATGAACAATGTTATATTCTGACACATCAACATCTAAATGAGTCATGTAGAACTAAGTGTCTTATACAGCAAACAAAATGGAATGAGAAAAATCTATCCAAATGGGTTAAATAAACAGAAAGTTTGAAGTTCTGTGAAGGCTCCCGAGTTTGACAAGAAGATTCTAGAGTTCAATAAAAAAAACCTGAAGAAGGCTGGAGGGCACATTAGCCAAAACGTTTAAAAAATGTAAATAATACAAACAAAACAGAGTTATAGAATTACAGTTTAAATTAAGAAATAGTCTTTTCTTCTATTTCACTCTGTTCACTTGGACTATGCATAATTCTCACCCTGTAAAAGCGCAACATCCTATCAGGATTTTTATTAGAGCAATGCACTTAAGAATTCCCTTATAGGATAATGCAATTTAAACCTCCTTTTGTTGCTGAATGATAATTTTGTCAGATCCACATTCGTCTTGAACGTCATTTATTTATCATCTAAATTCTTGAGATAACGAAGATAAATATGAAATGCTAATTAGAATCATTCACTCCTTCCTAAATAGAAGTAACTATATAATCATGAACCGTTCCTAGTCACATTTAAGAAACATATCGTTTGACTCCAAATACAAATATGGCCAACTATCACCGTGAAGATCTTGTTCTTTATAATCTGTGTAGTAATGTTTCAAAAATGTTTTCAAACTTTTTTTATTACTTTTCATATAACGCATGTTAATATGACGCATGTTTTGTAATTAGGTTTTCTTAATTTCATTTCTTAGAGTCCAGTCATTTTTTTTGGATTCCTGCCGAGTTTTTTAAAAATATGCCATCGAATATTTTTTGGCTAAAAATGTATTCACAAAAGAAAGAAATGTGAGGGTCATTCAATAAATAAGGTGAATATTGGCTAAGGAGTTGGCAATAGAAAGTACTGTTTACAGTTGCTCCTTTTTTCAAAGAAATCAATAATGATGGGTTCTTTCATGTCTCATAAGAGGATCCCTCAGTAAATAAGGTAAATATTGTCTAAGGAGTTGGCAGTATTAGTAATGTTTACAGTTGCACCTGTTTCAATGAAATCGATAATGATCGGTCCTTTCTTGTCCTAGATGAGGGTCATTCAATAAATAAGGTGAACATTGTCTAAGGAGTTGGCAATAATAATTACTGTTTACAGTTGCACCTTTTTTCAAGGAAATCAATAATGATGGGTCCTTTCATGTCCCATAAGAGTAATCAGTAAATAAGGTGAATATTGTCTAAGGAGTTGGCAGTATTAGTAATGTTTACAGTTGCACCTGTTTCAATAAAATCAATAATGATCGGTCCTTTCTTGTCCCAGATGAGAGCCATTCAATAAATAAGGTGAACATTGTCTAAGGAGTTGGCAATAATAATTACTGTTTACAGTTGCACCTTTTTCAAGAAAATAAATAATAATCGGTCCTTTCATGTCTTAGAATTAGAATTTTTTTACTTACCGCTACATCCGGAATTCTTTCTTTACTAGATAGTCAATGTGTTTCCACTTCATATGATGTAAGAAAATATGAACATAAAAGGAAAACATTTTCACACGCCCAGAAAACTTGACTGTCTGTTATCTAACCGAAAAGGGGATATTAAAAGTGAAAAAAGGAGGAGTAAAAAAAACAACAAAAACTATTCCATGCACTTAAATGGTAACAAGTAAATTTTACCCAAATATAGTAAATTGAATACTAATTTACTGTAAAGTCATTATTACTGAAAAGCGAGTTCGGTCTTCACTAGATTTCCCATGCTGGTGACCTTGTTCCACATCCTACTCGTCCCGAACGGGATGGCTACAAGAAAGGCCGTTCCGTCGTGGTGTAATTGTTAACAAGTTAGTCTCACAGATCCATTATTACTGAAAAGAGAGTTCGATTCTCGGTGGATGGCCCATACTTGCAATCTTCTGTCACATCCTACTCGTGGCGAAAGGGTTGGATAAATACTTCGTATTCTTGGCGATCGGGTTGGGTACATACCTGATACTTATGGAGAACAGCTTGGGTACACATATACTTATTTGCAGCAAGATAATTTATTCTCGTTTTGTAGAAATAATATAGGGTGATTAAAAATATGTTAACACACTTATGAGAGCACCTTTATGCTAAAATTTCAAACAGTTTCACATGTTCACATCCCCGTGAACACATTCTTGGAATCTCCCACAGGTGATTAAAATGTTTATTTCTATGAGAGTATCTTTACGAGCAAAGCAGAACTAATATTACGGATACCACCTGTGTAAGATTCCAACAATGTGTTGACAGAGATGGGGAACAGATGGAAACTTTAAAATCATTACATCATAAAGAAATTCCCATAGAAATATTAATATTTTTTTAAAAAGTACATCACAATGTTTTCTTTTTGATTTTTTATTGTGTTGTAATAAGGTAAATTAATTACCGTGTTTCGCTGAAAATAAGACCTACCTGAAAATAAATCCTACCTACGTGTGATTTTTGGGGAGGGTTTTAATATAAGCTCTCCCATTAAAATAAGTCCTAGTTGGGAGCGGCAGACAGACGAAAAAATAAGCATTCTTCACAATAACAATTCAGAAGATGATGGTTTGATTATTTTTGAATGAATTGTCGTTAATGAGTTTTTAAATAAAAGAACATGTTAATGGTAAATAAATGTAGATCGTTCTTCGTAATTTCTGTTTATTTAGAAATTTCGTAATTTTATACTTGTATTTTATGTTGTTTTTCGATATATGAAGAATACGACATTCCACGAAAAAAAGCCGAAGTGTTATATTTCGGAGTAAAAATCAACATTAGCCATGTCTTATTTTCGGGGAAATACGGTATGATTTGCTCAGAATTTTCAAGGGTTTTACATTTTAGCTATTAGATTTCCATATGAGCTGAATGAGTTGAATCAGCTGTCTATGAGCTGTCCTGCTCAGCCACCAGGGTTCAATCCTGAAGCATCACGGGTCGCCACACATGGTCAACAGGAGGCCCCTTTTGGGGATTTCTCCCTTCTGCACTGGTGCAGTCGCTGTATTCTTTCGGCCCAGCTGACAGAACGGTGGATGGAAGAGGGACATGAATACATTTTGAACCTCACCATTAATGGGGCTTACGGTCAAATAACGTTGAGAACACTTACTAGATCACCGAAATTAAACAACGATGAGCCTGATCAATACTTAGATTAGAAACCATTTAAGCAACAACTGGTACTGTGAAAAACCGGATATCAAAATGACTTGATTCGGCATTAAATGATCCGAAAAGGGTTGATATGCCGTTGAAACACCATTAGACCCGACCAACAAGCCAATAGTGTTACCCAGGACCTGTCGCCTGGGGCTTTAGAATACACGGATTGTACCGTTGTAGAAGGGGAAGACACCCCCAATGGGGCCACCTATTGGCCGTGGATGGTGACCCGTGATGCTTAAGGACTGAACCCTTGTTGCTGAGCAGTCCATGACATGCAACACTCCACTTTGGCCCTTACTTAGGCTAAACAGTCAGTCGGAGAGGCCGTCTCAGATCATTCGACTGGTCACGTAAGCTCTAGCACCTATACGATTGTCCCAACCCTATTGGCCTTTTGACAAATCCCAACCCTTTTCATCATATAGATATTTACCAACCCCTCCGCACGAGCAGGATGTGACACAAGGTCAATTTCTTAAGCGGAGTTTAACAGGTTTTAATTCAGAGTTTTCGTTCTCCTAGAATGGTTACCTAGCCATGGTTCAAGAGCCCAGTCTGCCCTGCTATTTACCCATAGCTGAAGGGAGAATTGGATTCATACCTTTCCCAAGGGTATTAGCGCCATGTGAAATCTAAACAGCTTCGTTCAGGAATTGAACTCCCTTTTAATCATATATGTGCTAGAAGGCTATAGCTGGGGGTCTTAATATTCTGGGTATGACGTTAAACTCTATCTGATGGTGAGGTTCCAATCCTGGAGCTCTGGGGATTGTAGAGTACTCCTTCATTATTATTACTTTCAGGTCCACTCTGACCCGGAGGACCTGTTAGAGTCCCATCTATGGATTAAATAGAAAGAAAAATGTGTTTTTAAAAATTGAGTACTCATCAAGAATGAATCAAACAAAACGTCTTCGGCATAAAATAACCCAACAAGGGTTGACACGCGGTAAAATCCAACCGACCAACCTACCAGGGTCATGTTTGGAACTGTATGTTCTATCTAAAGTGTTAATTACTAAAATATTTGTATAATTCATGCAAGTAATTTTAAAGCTTTTGAGTAAAAAAAATTTCCGGGCCTCTTCGTGAACAGTTTTCGGCACACCCCGTCAAGTGGCGGATATTTCCAATTAGCACTCAATAAGACTTGAAGCACTTTTAGCTCTCTGTAATTCAGTCATTTAAACTTATGTAAATATAAAACTTTTGAGCATTGCAGTAAACGCACATATCCTCATATCTTTCACAGCTTCCTCTTTTCTTTTTTTGTTAAATAAAATTTAAATAGAAATCTCTATCTTATATTATAATCGTGTGTTTTTTTGGAACTTTTTTTGTGACACGTTTATTGCCCCCGGATTTATAAACTGGGTAATGATCAAAGGTGAATTAATTTGGTCAAATTTGAAGAATCCAAATATCTGGCTGAAGTAATCTATTATGAATTCTTACATTTTGGTAGGCGTCTTTGAATAAAATTCTAACCTCTTTATATTGCCTGGAGCAGGTCTTCTGTGTGGGCCAAGTTTTCACTTCTGGTTATTTTATTAAATTTATACACCCCTCAGCAATTTGGTGAGTGTAAAATCTTCTAGATACTAATGATAAATGAAAAATATTTATGATTAATTTATAAAGAACACGTGCGTTTTATTAAAATTGGTACGTCATTAACTTTCATAAAATTCATGTTTTTTCAATTTTTTTTTCTTAAGTCTAAGTAAAGTTTTGAAAGAAAATTTTCAGTTACAAAAAAAAAAAAAAAAAATAATAATGAAAAAAAAATATATAAAAAAAAGAAAGACCTTTTTTTTTTATACATTTTTTCATTATTATTATTAATTTTTTTTTTTTTTTTTGGTAACTGAAAATTTTCTTTCAAAACTTTACTTAGGCACCAACGAAACTAATGCATCGACTTAAGGTCAGGCAAAGTTAAGCAAAGATGGATCTGTTCAGTAGTCAGATGGGTGACCACTTTAGTAACAGCAGGTACTGTAAGCAACCGGAGAGACTAGTTCTGGAGCTTTGGGAAGTGTGGAATGAGTCCCCGTAGT
The DNA here is from genome assembly GCA_023376005.1 of Doryteuthis pealeii. Lineage (NCBI taxonomy): Eukaryota > Metazoa > Mollusca > Cephalopoda > Myopsida > Loliginidae > Doryteuthis > Doryteuthis pealeii. The sequence continues at coordinate 37,442,768 of CM042140.1, read as the reverse complement.
GTTGTGACTAACGTGCTAGACTACGACGTCATAAAAAGCGAATTCGAACTCCAGTCATGCTATTACGTTCACTTTCGGACTAATACCCTTGAGAAATCCATGAACCCCTCATACTTCATCTATGGGTTAGATAGTATCACTACTGTTCTTCTACAAGAATAGCTTTTGCATTAAATAATCCACAAAGGTTAATATGCCATTAAACAAAGAAACAAAACCGAGACTAAACCAAATTCCCTATCCCATTCGGATTAGGATTGGTAGTACCTGTTAGGGTACCTTCTATTGGTCAAATAGAACGTTTTGAAAATCATTAGAGTATTTGATATCATTTAACTGTAAATCATTTATATAAAGAATAGCTATACTGGCAGCTATAATTGTTTACTATAGAATAAATATTATTTGTTATTTGGAATCATAATATTCTTTACTATTTGCCTACTTTAAACTGCTCACAGCGGATCTCCTATCACAGCGATCCTACCGAAAACTGCTGGCAGCGGCTCTCACACGAATTAAACCGGACTCAGATTACAACAACAATAGAATATTATTTGAATAGAATGAATTCTGAGGTAAATAGGTTGTGAACTTTGAAATATCCCATCATACAGGTAAAAAAATACTAAGAAGATTTGGTACTGTCATGGGGAAAATTTGTCACTCTTCATTTCGTTGTGGTATGTGTTGTACCCAACTGTTAGTCGCGTAGTTGTTAGAATAATACTAATAACCTGAACTCTACACTTAACTCTTAACCATAACCATAAATTTGATATTTCGGATTAGAATAAAAAAAAGAATAATGAGTATTTAAACAAGATATTTATTTTAATATTCTTTTATATTCCCATTACTCTTTTCTTGTCTTCAATCATGCAAAGCAATTTCCTTTGATTCTATCTTCTTTCGGCAATGAAAGGGTTACTTGGCGATTCCCATCTCTTCTCCAAGCAACATATGACAGACTGTATTGTTTTGCATGGCATCGGTTGTGAGGAACTATTCATATACTGACTCAACGCAGAAAGATACACTACAAAGTTGGTTGTATATACATAATCCCTATATCTTAGGCAGAATGCGATGCAATGTCGGTGTTATTAAGCAGTGTAGAACTGGTTTGAATTCTGAATTTTCCTTCTCCTAGATCGGTTTCTACAACAAGGTTAAAGAGCCAAATCTATCCTACTATCTACCCATAGCTGGGGAGAGTATTGGTGCTATGTGAAATGCAAACAGCCTCGACCAGGATTTAGTTGGTTGGTTCGTTGTTTTGTTTTGCCGCATATCAACCCATTTCAGATCATTTAATGCCGAATCAAGTCATTTTGATATTCGGTTTTTACAGTACCTGTTGTTGCTTAAATTGTTATCCATCGAAGTATTGAACAGGCTCATCGCTACTTAACTTCAGTGATCTAACAGGAACTGTTTTTTTTAACGTGACTTGACCGTAAGTTGCAGGATTTGGAACATCGATATGATGGTATATGTTTTGAATTCAGATTTTTCCTTCTTGACTGATGTGCTTCCCCTATGAGGCTAGGTGTTTCCAATCTGCCCGAATATTTATCTGGAGGAGGGGAAACGAGACAGATTAATGTTTTTTTTCTCCCAAGGGCATAAGTGGAATGTAAACAACGGCATTCAGGATTTGATCTCGGGTCACCGAATTCATTTCCTATGACGATAATCGTTATGCTACTGGCATCTTCATCTTTGTGATAAAAAGGGTTAATCTAGAAAATTGATATTTTTGTTTATATTTGTTTGCCAAATTTATGACATCAAAATGTCCAAGAGCAACAAAATTATTTTTCCTCTAAAAAGCTCGACGCCAATATATCCGGTTCCTTGTGAATATTACAATTCTATTGAATCGACACCATTTGACAACAAAGTACAGTGTGATTGAAAAATAAATTCCTATTTTAAGCTATTTATAATTTTTTTTATATGCAGAAATATTCTTCTCAATTCTTTAATGTATGTTCCTTAATATACAGGGTGATTGAAAAGTAACCCCCTACTTTAAACTATTTATAATTTTTTATAGGCAGTAACATTTTTCACAATTCTTTAATGTATGTTCCTTAATATACAGGGTGATTGAAAAGTAACTCCCTATTTTAAACTATTTATAATTTTTTATATGCAGTTACATTTTTCTTAATTCTTTAATGTATGTTCCTTGATATACAGGGTGATTGAAAAGTACCTCCCTATTTTAAACTATTTATAATTCTTTTATATGCAGTTACATTTTTCTCAATTCTTTAATGTATGTTCCTTAATATACAGGGTGATTGAAAAGTAACTCCCTATTTTAAACTATTTATAATTTTTTGTGTGCGGTTACATTTTTTTCAATTCTTTAATGTATGTTCCTTAATATACAGGGTGATTGAAAAGTAACTCCCTACTTTAAACTATTTATAATTCTTTTATATGCAGTTACATTTTTCTTAATTCTTTAATGTATGTTCCTTGATATACAGGGTGATTGAAAAGTAACTCCCTACTTTAAACTATTTATAATTCTTTTATATGCAGTTACATTTTTCTTAATTCTTTAATGTATGTTCCTTGATATACAGGGTGATTGAAAAGTACCTCCCTATTTTAAACTATTTATAATTCTTTTATATGCAGTTACATTTTTCTCAATTCTTTAATGTATGTTCCTTAATATACAGGGTGATTGAAAAGTAACTCCCTATTTTAAACTATTTATAATTTTTTGTGTGCGGTTACATTTTTTTCAATTCTTTAATGTATGTTCCTTAATATACAGGGTGATTGAAAAGTAACTCCCTATTTTAAACTATTTATAATTTTTTGTATGCAGTTACATTTTTCGCAATTCTTTAATGTATGTTCCTTAATATACAGGCTGATTGAAAAGTAACTCCCTATTTTAAACTATTTATAATTTTTTTGTATGCAGTTACATTTTTCGCAATTCTTTAATGTATGTCCCTTAATATATGGCAATTAAATTTGTGTTGTACAAGATGGTGCTTTTCACATTTTGCTATTGTTGTTCGTGAACGGCTGAATCACCATTTTCTTGGAAGATGAATAGGTAGACGTGGTACAAATGTTTAGCCGGCCAGAAGCCCTGCGAATATTTTGTTTGGGATTGGTTGAAGGAGCAAGTCCACGAAACCAACGACTTCGAAAGAACTTGGGGGACGAATACAATAATTTATTTCTTCCATTTCACAAGAGTTCCTGGGAAATCAGTTGATGTAATTCCTGAACGGATTGAGAGGCTGTAGGCGAATGCTGGTGTCCAAATAGAATCTTAAATAAAATTCCATGTTATGCGTATACTTTTCCTGTTCATTTTTATAAAAATAATGATTAAGAAATAAATTATAAGATTTTTAAAATAGGGAAGGAAGGTACTTTACAATCACCCTGTATATCGCAAATGATTAACAAAACCAAAAAAATCTGAAACTGAGTTTCTTTGATAAAGTTTAACGGCATACCAACCGATCTAGGGTTACTTTATGCCTAGAAATTAGGGATTTGGGTTCATTGTACGTTTATATTTTCATATCTTGTATTGTTGTTTCTCATGATTTTTACACGCAGTTTTATAATATCAAGTATTCCTATCTAATACAAATAGTTTGCACGCATTTGTACAGTTTCAAGTATTTCTATCTAACACTAATAATTATATGGTATCATGTAAGTATTTCTTTTTAATAATAGTCATTTGTTTGCACCCAATTATATGGTTTCAAGTATACCTGTCTAATAGTAATAATTATATAGTATTTCTATTTATTAATAGTCATATCTTTTCATGTGAATTGAGATGTACAAAAAGGCGGTGGCTGAATGATTAGTAAAATGCTGGGGTGAACGAAGCTGATGGTGGCTGGTAAAGAGATGTGTCGACCTTAAACGGGCGTTGATGAAGATGATATTACTAATGAAGTAAATTAGAAAGGGTTAAATAAATTGAATACATTGAGGCAATACTGACTGAGGAAGGTGATCCACTAGGAAGTATGTTATTTTAATTTAATATTAATCCTTTGTTAGTACATATTTATATCGGTTCAATAACTTATGATAATAATCCTTAGTAAACTATTTTAGCTTCAAGTAACTATCCTTAATGCAAATAATTTCCAGTTATACGTCTATCTAATACAAATATTTTAACTGGTTTATTTGACACATAGATAGGACCCTAACAGTACTACAATCACGGGTCAGAGTGGACCTGGGAGTAATGTAAAATAGTTCGTATTTGATAGGAACGTCTGCTAGAGAAAAAAACTCCTAAAAAACAACTACATAAAGAATGTAATTATAAACGTACAATAAACACAATTCCCTAACCTCTTAGTATAAAATAACCTAGACGGATTGACATGATGTTAAAATCAATAAATCAAATAAATAAATAAATTTATAGATACATTTCTTATTAATCGAATCAAATTAGATAACTCTGATTATCATTTGTCATAAACAATTGTTAGAAAATAGACATTTAAGAATTTTAATTAAATTCTATATTTGTATATAAAAAAACTGTGATTTGATAAAAGGATTCGCGACAATTGCTCACTTTTCTTTATAGGCCGAAGTTTTGATTTACCCATTTCAAAGGAATATATGAGTAATCTCATATCAAATCATTCAGGAAAAAGTAAAATTGTCACCCACCTCCTTCAATTTTTCTGAAATTTTGGACAGGTGTGAACTATGTTAAAGTTAGACAATCCCCAAAATTTGAGCTTCGAATTATAAACTACTTTTTAGGAGTAGGGAAGCTCTAGAACTCATTTTACAGACAAAAATAGATTACACAAAGTCACCATTTCTCGCGACACCCCCTCAAATTTGGAGAGCTAAAAATCGACATAACTCCACCAATTCTAGGAATTGGAACCTCAAATTTTGGGGATTGTCTAACTTTAACATAGTTCACCCTTGGACAAAATTTCAGAAAAATTGAAAGCAGTGGGTAACATGGTCTGGATGATTTGATACGGAATTACCCATATGACTTTATGAAAAAACAAAAACAAACACAAAATATGATTTAATTTTAAAAAATCTATTAAAAGAATAATAATCTATCTATAACTAGCTTAAAAGCTCCCCAAAGACCTACTGTATGGCAAATTAGTAGAGGGTACTCAACCGGTAGGGAGACCACGCTTGCGCTTTAAAGATGTCTGCAAGAGAGACATGGGGACATGCCACATCAACACCAACACATGGGAGGCTTGTGCAGAAGACCGTGCGACCTGGAGAACGAAAAGGAGTGAAAAAGAGAGGAAAGAAGCCGCCACAGAAAAGAGAGCCAAAAGGAAGGAGAGACAACAGCAAAACGCAGTTGCAGATAAAAAATCTTTTTTTAAAGTGGACACTATGCCATCATCTTTAGTAGACAGAAGGTTTGGTTTGGGTTTTTTTTTTACGACATATCAACCACAGTGGGTCATTTAATGCTGACAAAGTTGTGAAATAAATTCATTCTTAATGACTAATACAATTTTGTTTATCAACTCATGCTTTTCTATTTAACCCATAGATGGGACCCTAACAGGTACTACCATTCCGGGTCAGAGTGAACCAGGGAGCAATGGTGATGAAGGGGTGCTTTTAGAAGGGGTGCTCTACCGGGCGGCAAATAAGCTAACTCCCGCGGAGAAATCTTAATTCGGCCTTCAGCCCAACAATAACACTTCATGCATTAAGTGCATATTAAATTTTATCAAACTTGAACAATATTAATTTTTTAATAACATTTAAGATTACATTTTAAAAGTTCAACGTTAATTCTTTTGCTTCCAGTTAATTCAGAGACAACTTGATGTTCGTAGATCCTTACTTTACATATAAGTAAGTAAAGAAAAGTCGTCGGGGCGGCCTAATGTCGGTACCAGCCAATCAGCGAGGGAGTCTATTCCCTTTTCACTAGCGCTAGACCAAGGAGATTGTTTTTGCATCTGAGGTGGGGCGCCACACCTACCATCAACTCCTTACTTTACCGCACAGATCCCTGTGCTACTCATACGCCGTAAGTTGGTGAGGGTCGGTATCGAACTAGGAACCTTGGGATTCCTAGCCGAACGCTCTACCGACTGAGCTAAACCGGCCCGTATTATATTTATTTCATGGGTGACTTTTGCTGGATTTTACAGTTAATTTCGATAATTACCAAATTTACCTCCAAGTTATAAAGATTGTCATCGTACAAAAAAAATTGTTGCAGCAGAAACCACGTGAAAAATTGTCGAAAACCATCGCTTTAATGAAAATTTGGAAATCCAACATTTTACCGCCCTGTCGACTGGGGCGTTAGAATGCACCGACTGCACCTCTGCAGAGGGGTAAGATTCCTCCAATGGGGCCACCTGTTGGTCGGGGTGGCGACCCGTGATGCTTAAGGATAGAACCCAGGTGGATGAGCAGTTCATGACATGCAATACTCCACTTTGGCCCTATCTTGGGCTAGACGGTCGGTCGGAGAGGCCCCATCCGATCAATCGGCTGGTCATGTCAATCCCTAGCACCTATATGATTGCCCCAACCCTATTGCCCTTATGGCAACCCGCAACCCCTCTTTATCATATGGGTGCTAGAAGTCGGTGGCTGCGGATCTACATGTCCTGGGAATGACGTTAAACTATATCTGATGGTGAGGTTCCAGTTTTGGAGGTTTGGGGAATGTGGAGCACCCCTTCATCACCATTGCTCCCTGGTCCACTCTGGCCCGGAGTGGTAGTACCTGTTAGGGTCCCATCTATGGGTTAAATAGAAAAATGTATTTATAAAAAAATGTATTATCCATTAAGAATTGATTTATTTCAAAACTTTATCGGCATTAAATGACCCACTGAGGTTGATAGGCCGTAAAAACAAAAAAAACAAAACAAAACCAACATTTTAGGATTCCGGATCCGGACTCGGCCCGGAATGTTTTAATTTGCTCACGGAGTCGGCTTGATTGCAAAATGGTATATGTTGAACTAGAGCCTCTAGGAATAAAGTTGAAAAAAATATAACACGACACTGATATTTGTATTTAATATTAGAGAAGACCACAAAAGACCAGAGTGGAAATGATTAATAAAAAGGCAATTCAAAACTGAATATTCAAATTAGTCATAGTCATTAAACAGGTACCACTAAGGGGGCCAAGATACACCTCATACAAGTATCCATAAAAGATAGTGTTAAAAACAAGAACTCACTGACGTGAACGGCAGTTTTTTGACGACATGATTTTACGTCATACGCACGTATGTGCGAAAGCGAAAAGCCAACTATATATATATATATATATATATATATATATATATATATATATATATATATATATATATATATATATATATATATATATATATATATATATATATATATATATATATACATATATATATATATATATATATATATATATACATACATATATATATATATATATATATATATATATTAGAATAAACTTTTTCATATGGGTTCTCTTCTTTATCCCTTGATTATGAGTATTAATAATTGACGAAGCTTCACGTTATGAAAATATGATAAGTTAACGAGGGAAAAAAAGCTTTACGATTGCACTGGTTCATATTACATTTGGCGAAAATCCAGGTAGGCACTTTGAATAAAATCTATGGCTGTATACACGATATTTCTTATGGAATAACTATTTTAATCAATGTATGTTTTGGATGTGACGTATAAAAAAAAAGTCATTGGTTCTGCGTTTGCAGATATACGAGATGCAACCAAATAGTTCCCAGAATTTAAACAGTTTGATGGGAATTTTTTTTTTAAATTCCCCGACGAAAAAAATAAATTCACGTCTTAAGTTTCCTAAACATTTCGCTAGCGCCTCTTTTATACCCGTGTACTGTAGCGCCCATAAATAAACACATTAAGTATAATTTTAAAACTAAGATTTTATTCTTAACCAAAGGTAGCAGGATTGTACTATTTCTCGTGCAATATTATATAACTAGCATGATCTGTGGATATACCACAGTATGGTAATTTAATTATTGGAACATGTAATGACAAACGATAACACCGAGAGACTGTGGAAAGCTTTATTCTACTTAGAATAATTGGTACAATAATTGAGAGTTTATATAGTCTAGTATTCGCTAGAGAGTTCACCATAGGGAAAATAATCATAAAATAGGGGAGGTAACTGTTACTTACTTATTTCACAAGGTTTGATATGATTACTTAAGAGTTATTGCTAAATAGCTCAATCTATAAAAAGTATAATAATCTTCATTTAACTCTCTCACTCTGTCTCTCTCTCTCTCTCTCTCTTTCTCTCTCCCCCTCTCTCCCTCTCTCTCTAACTCTTTTTTTATCATTGTTTCCTTCTTTTCTTCTTTTTAATAAATTCGATTGAAACAGATTGATGTTATCCTTCCAACGCGCTTGCCTCCCCTCTCTATCTTTCTCTATCTCTCTTACTTTTTTCTTTCTCATTATATTTTTCTGCGTAGCATATCCTTTTTATTCCCGTTATTTATTACATTTGTTACTTATCTCTACCGAAACTCTGTAAACAAGAAAAAAAATTTGGTTTTAAAATAGAATTTTGCGTAGAGATTTATTCATTTTTGCAATACTAAATACTCATATGTTTGGATACAGAGTTTCAATGTTGTAGTGTTTCGTCATAAATAGTACTTCCCTCCTCGCCTACCAAAAATACCCCACGGCTGTGCCAAATTTTTTTGGTATATTTTTACCTCCATGATGGGATATTTTAAAGTTTGCTATCTATTCAACTCAGAACTCATTCTATTTAAATAAAAAAAGTCCTATTATTATTGTAATCTGAGTCCTTATACTCAATTATAATGAACTAACCGTCAGTTTTTGTACTTTACTTGGGTGTGGTATGCGTAGAAACAGAAAACCGCTGTGAGCGGTTTAAAGTAAGCAAAGAGTTAATAAAACCCGTTTTGATTGTGCAGTGTTCCTCTAGAAATAATAAGTCTGTTTTATTTGGTTTAGAAAAAAAAGGTTTTATAGAATCATTATCTATTTATGGTTGTTATTGTAAGTATTTGCGAATTCTATTTTATTACAGTCACACACTGTAGATCACCATGGGTGAGTTGACTTATCTGTCAAAAGAACTAGGAAGTCACATTCTTCCCTATATACTTATAGGGAAAGCTTATCTTCACCTCTATAACATTAGTTCAATATATATATATATATATATATATATATATTATATATATATATATATATATATATATATTTGGGAGAATATGTGCTTTTTAATTTTAGTCACATCCTAATTTTTGAAAGTTAATTCATTTATGTTTAATTAGGCGGGATTTAAACTACTTAAATGTGAGGCTAAACAAATCGAGAAAAATCAATGTCTGAATATATATTTCGACCTATTAGGTCTAATCAGCAGAGTTATAGATACGAGGACCGCCTAGCGTGTGACTTGTATCCTCGTATCTATAACTCGTATCTTGGTCCTCGTATCTATAGCTCTGCTGATGAGACCTAATAGGTCGAAATATATATTCAGAGATTGATTTTTCTCGATTTGTTTAGCCTCACATTTAAGTAGTTTAAATCCCGCCTAATTAAACATAAATGAATTAACTTTCAAAAATTAGGTCT
>CM042140.1:37410602-37428102 GCA_023376005.1 Doryteuthis pealeii | reverse complement strand
AATTAAAAAAAAATGTTGATTGGATTAATTAATAAAAAAACAATTCAAAGGACATAATTAAAAGCAACTTAAAACAGAAATTTAATCCGATTAAGCCACAGATTAATATTTTTGATCCTTAAAATTAATGCTAAAATGTCTACCTTCATAAAAAAAAGTTTTACGGCATTTGTATCGAGATTAGTAGCCTAGGAATCGCAAGGTTCCGGGTTCGATACCGGACCCCACCAACTCAGCGAATGAGTAACTCATATTAGATAATCTGATCTGTACGGTAAAGTGGGGGGCTGACAGTAGGTTTGGAGCTCCACTTCAGCAACAAAAAAAAAAAAACTCCATGATCAAGCGCTATCAAAAAGAGGATAGATTCCCTCGCTGTCCAGCTGATACCAACAATAGGTCACTTCGCCAACTTTAGTTTTTATATCTCTTTGTCAGACCCGAACCGACATCATCACCACTCTTGCGTGTTTGAGACGACTACAGCTTGTTATTAAAACTGTGGTCATCAATACCGGTGGATACAGATAACCCGTGGGCGGCTCATTTACGAGTCGGGCCGGTGTATCGTCCTAATAAGGTCTTTATTCTGAATGAGACGATTAATTTGGATGACCAATTGGGAAAAAAAGGATAAAGGAAAATCCGACGGCAAATCTAGTTAAACAAAGAAACAGATCCGGCTATTTCACACGTGCTGAATTACACTTTGCCTGTGTTGAGTTAAAAGATTGTCTACGGCAGGCTGACTCATATAATTACCGTCTTAGGTAAAGTGGAGACGTTTCTACTAGTTTTAATACCTAACCGAATTCCTTGTTAAAGTGTAACAGAAATTAGGAATATTGGCGCGGTGGAGACGGCGGCGGCGGCGGCAAAGGAAGAAATGGATAGCCGTGAAAGTTATTAAGTGCATATTTTTCATTTAATATAAATCAAATAGGCTCTCATTTTCAATTTGCATCACAGAGGATTGCGTATCAAATTGACGTTATTAAAAGAAAGAATGAAGATGATGATAGGGAGAATGGGAAAGAAGGGATGAAAGAAAGAAGGAAAGGAAATAGAGTATTAAGAACGACGAGACAGGCGGAAGAGAGAGAGGGGGGAGAAAGAAAAGAGGATATAAGAACTACGAGAGAGAGAGAGAGAGAGAGAGAGAGAGAGAGGGGGGAGAGGGAGAGGGAGATGGTAAGGGTACAAAGAACTATGGGAGAGAGAATGAGAGAAAAAAGAGTGTATAAATTAACTACGGAATAGAGACAGACAGACAGACATATATCGAGAGAGAGAGAGAGAGAGAGAGAGAGAGAGAGAGAGAGAGGATATAAAGAACTACGGGAGAGAAAGAGAGAGTGAGGGGAAAAGAGTGTATCAAGAACTACGAAATAGAGACAGACAGACAGACAGATACCAAGTAGAGAGAGAGAAAGAGAGAGAGAGAGAGAGAGAGAGAGAGAGAAGAGGGTATAAAGAACTACGGGAGAGAGAGAGAGTGAGGGAAAAAGAGTGTATCAACAACTACGAAATAGAGACAGACAGACAGACAGATATCAAGAGAGAGAGAGAGAGAGAGAGAGAGAGAGAGAGAGAGAGAGAGAGAGAGAGAGAGAAAAGAAGGTATAAAGAACTACGAGAGAGAGAGAGAGAGAGAGAGAGAGAGAGAGAAAGAGAGTGAGGAAAAAGAGTGTATCAAGAACTACGAAATAGAGAGAGACAGACAGACAGACAGATATCGAGAGAGAGAGAGGGGAGTATAAAGAACTACGGGAGAGATAGATAGATAGATAGATAGATAGATAGAGAGAGAGAGAGAGAGAGAGAGAGGGGGGGGGGAAGAGTGTATCAAGAACTACAAAAAGATAGATAGATAGATGAATATAGTGACAGAGAGAAAGAAAGAAAAGGTATAAAGAACTACGGGAGAGAATAAAGGGTACATAAAAACGACGGAAGAGAGAGTGAAGGGAAAAGAGGGTAAAAAGAACTACCAGATAGATAGATAGATAGATAGATAGAGAGAGAGAGAGAGAGAGAGAGAGATAGGAGGGGGGGTTATAAAGAACGATGGGTGGAAGAATGACGGAAAAAGATAGTAAAAGAACGACGGGGTAAAAAGAGGGTGTAAATAACGATGTGGAAGAAAGTAAGTGAAAAAAGAGAGTATAACAAAGTACGAGAGAGAGAGAGAGAGAGAGAGAGAGAGAGAGAGAGAGAGAGGAGAGAGAGAGTGTGTGTGTATGTATAAAGATCGTTGGACCGGAGAGAAAAGGGAAAAGTTGGTTTTAAGAACGACGGGAGATAAAGAGAGGGGAAAAGAGAGTGTAAATACAATAGAAGATAGATAGATAGATAGTTAGATAGAAAGAGCGAGAGAGATAGAGAGATAGAAAGAGAGAGATGTGAGTAGGTGTGGGAAGATTGTATAAAGAACTATGCATGAGAGAGGGAAAATGATATAAAGGACTACGAGGGAGAGAGAGAGAGAGAGAGAGAGAGAGAGAGAGAAGAGGAAGGGGGAATAAATAAAAGGACAGATAGAAGGAGTAACGACATTTGAGAAGGATATGTGAAAAGAAGGAGAATGTATTTGAAAGTGAGAGTAAAGATGACGTCCAAAAAGAAGAAGAAGAAGAAGAAGAAGAAAATAAAGAATGACGATGAGGAAATTATGGAAGTAGAAGAACTGACAACCCTCATGTAGTAATAGAGAGTGTTGACTGATGATAAAACACATAAAAAAGGTATTATCTGCGTTATTCGGACTATTGTCCCCATCTTCATTGTTATTTGTATAGCGTTTCGTCCGATATGCCCTCCGGCCTTCTTCAGGTATTTCTTGTCGGACTCGGGAACCTTCTCGGACTCGGGAACCTTCTTTTCAAACTCGGGAACTTTCTTGTCGTAATCGGGAGCCATCACGGAACTTTGAACCTATCCCTTTATTTATTCCACGGGGGTATCCTGTTCTCATTCCGCTAACCATAGCTGGGGTAGGAGTTGTGTTAATTAGTCTTCTATGTTACTGCCTCTACTTAGGATTGAACCCGGAATCCAAATAACTGTCACTTAGAACTGTCTTAACCTAACTACCTTATCCATTAGGCCATGTGTCCAATTGTCAATGTGTCAAACATTCAGAGAAATAATAAAAAAAGGAACAATAATAATTGAGGAGAAGGGAGAGGAGGGGATGATAAGAGGAAGAGGATAGGATAATTTGGTTTGGTTTCTTTGTTTAATGATATATGAACCTTCATGGATTATTTAATGCCAAGGCCATCCTTGTACAAGAACAGTAGCGGTACTATTTAACCGATGTCTTGAGTATGACGTTAAACTGGATCTAAAGGCGAAGTTCCAGTTTCTGAGGAGTGTGGAGTACCCCTTCATCGCCATTACTTCCTGGCCAGAGTGGAAGTACATGTTAGGGTTCCATCTATGGGTCAAATAGAAAAATTAAGTTTAAAAAAATGTGTTAAAAAATTAAGTTTAAAAAAATTAAATTTGAATACCCATCAAGAATGAATAAAATAAAATGTCTTCGGCATAAAATAACCCAACAAGCTTTGGCATGCCGTAAAAAATACAACCAACCAACTATTTAACCGATATATAAGGGGATGAGTTTTTTTCTGGTCCGCCGACATTGGTGTGTCTATGTGTTGGAGTCCATAGGAGGGCGTTACAATTTCTTTCTTACTTCTCCAGTACTACCCAGCATGAATTGTTCATCTTCCTTAGTGAGATGGGAGGTAAGAGGCCGTATAACTGTTCTTTTGTTGGTTACTGCTACTCCAAAGCAACATCGTGATGAGCGATTCGAACTCCAGTCGGGCTATCACTTTCGGACCAATATCTTTAGGAAAAGTATAACACCATTTTCCCTCTAGCTATGGGTTAAATAAAACCACTACTGTTTTTTTACAAGAATGGTCTCACCATAAAGGGGGGATAAAAAGATCAGCTTGGAAAGCTCTAGAAAAGCAAGGAAGAAGAAGAAGAAGAAGAAGAAGAAGAAGAAGAAGAAGAAGAAGGAGGAGATGGTGAGTGAGGTGGAGGAGCAAGGGAAGATGACAAGTAGGAAGGGTCAGCGGAGAGAAACTCCAGAAAAGCGTCATCCAAGAGAGGGGCAAAAGAGTAGAATTGGAAAAAGGAGGACGGTAAAAAAGAAGCAGTTAAAAAAGAGATGATAGAGAGAGAGAGAGAAGAGAGAGAGAGAGAGAGGGGGGTGAGAGAGAGAGTAAGTCGTTTAGAGGACAAGGGCAAAAAGTGATTACAGCATGAAAGGGAACTCAGTAAAGGAGTCAAACAAGAAAGGACAGAAGGGGAGAATAGGTAAAGTGGGAACGTAAAAGAGAAAGAGTTAAATAGAGAGAGAGGGGGGAGAGAAAGAGTGAGAAGAGAACGAGAGAGAGAGAGAGGGGGGTTATAAAGAATGACGGAGGAGAGAGACGAAAAAGATGGGTCAAAAGAACTACGGGGGAGAAAGTAAGCGAAAAAAGAGGGTATAAAAAACTAAGAGAGATGAGAGAGAGAGAGAGAGAGAGAGAGAGAGAGAGTATAAAGAACAACGGGGGAGAAAGTAAATGAAAAAGAGGGTATAAAAACTACGAGAGATAGAGAGAGAGAGAGACAGAGACAGAGAGAGAGAGAGAGAGAGTATAAGACGACGGGGTAGAGAAGTAAATGAAAAAAGGGGGTATAAAAAACTACGAGAGAGAGAGAGAGAGAGAGAGAGAGAGAGAGAGAGAGGGAGAAAGAAAGAGAGGGTGGGGAAGGAGAGAGAGAGACGTTCAGAGGACAAGGGCAAAAGGGATTACAAGCATGAAATAGAAAAATTAAAAGCAAAGGAGTCGGGATGGTGTGGTTCAGCTATTTCTCCAAACTCTCTATTGCATTTTTCCTCTTCATTTTTTTAGTATCAAATGATGGACCTTAATTGGCAATTTATCCAATTTAATTACTAACGTTAGACGAGGACCAAGACGGCACTTTGATATGAAATCCTCTTTCTACTAGATTCTTTTTTATCTTGTCATTCGTTTCTTTCTTTCTTTTTCTCTTTTACTTTCTTTCTTTCTTTCTTTCTTTCTTTCTTTCTTTTTTTCTCATACGAATCAGTCTTTCTTTCTTTGCGGTATTTCTTCCTTATCAATTCTTATTTCTTTTCTCTTTGTTCTTTTTTTCTTTCTTTCTTTCTTTCTTTTTTCCTTTCTTTCTTTCTTTCTTTTTTTTCTTTCTTATACGTATCAGTCTTTTTTCGTTATTATTCTTTGTTCTTTCTTTCTTTTTTTGCTTTATCCATTTTATTTCTTTTTTCTTCTTTCTTTTCTTCATTATTCATCGTTCTTTTATTGTAGTGTCTATGTTTTTCTTTCTTTCTGATTCTTTTTCTTCTTTATTAATCCTCTTTCTTTCTTTCTTTCTTTCTTTCTTTCTTTCTTTCTTTCTTTCTTTTCTTCCTTCTTTCCTTCTTTCTTTCTTTCTTTTTTTCATTTTTATACATTCCTTTCTTTTTTCTCGCTCTTTTTTTTTCTTTCCTTCTTTTCATCTTTTCATTATGTTCGATTTTGAAACAGATTAGCGTTCTCGCTACCGCGCGCTCACCTCTCTCTATAAATATATCTTCCCTTTCTTTCTTTCTTTCTTTCCTTCTTTCTTTCTTTGTTATATTTTTTCTGTGTAGCATGTGCTTTTTCTTCCCCTTTTCTTTATAATAAAAACAGAATGGCCTATTATTTAGCTGAGGTGACAAGACTCATAAGAAATAAGAATTCAGCGGATAAACAACACAAAATAATCAGGATCTACATTTTTGCATTTAATTTGGGACGATTTGGACGGAGCCCTGTCCGCTGGGGCTTTAGAATACACCGACTGCACCTCTGCAGAGGGGTAAGATCCCTCTAACGGGACCATCTGTTGGCTGTGGGTGGCGACCCGTGGTGCTTAAGGACGGGATCCTGGTGGCTGAGCAGTCCATGAAATGCAACACTCCACTTAGGACCTTACCTAGACTAGACACTCGATCAATCGACTGGTCACGTCAAGCCCTAGCAATTATATGATTGTCCCAACCCTATTGCCCTTATGGGCAAGCCCCAACCATTTTTTATCATATGGGTGCTAGAAGGCAGTGGCTGATGGTCTTCATGTTCTGGGTATGACGTTAAACTAAACTGATGGTGAGGTTCCAGTTCTGGAAGTCTGAGGAATGAAGCACCCCCTTCATCACCATTGATCCCAGGTCCACTCTAACCTGGAGTGGTAGTACCTGTTAGGGTCCCATCAATGGGTTAAACAGAAATTCATTTTACAAAAAAAGAATTGAGTTTTAAAAATTTTTCTTCCAAACTATAGCTACGAATCTTTCATAACTTTGCCGACATTAAATGACCCACCGTGTTTGATATGCCGTAAAAATAAAACAAACAAACAAACACGCGATTTGGATGGTCTCATTTTTAACCAGAGGGTGTTGCAAGCATGATAACTGTCGTACTTTTAAGGAACGTGAGTATTATATATAGATTCTCGCAATTTTTAATTGAACGATCGTCTGGGCCGATTCTCAAACCATGGCTTTTCGAAATTATTCCAGTTTCACCAATATTGATGGGTACTAATTTCATGTTCATATTAAACATTTTAAACATTT
The DNA here is from genome assembly GCA_023376005.1 of Doryteuthis pealeii. Lineage (NCBI taxonomy): Eukaryota > Metazoa > Mollusca > Cephalopoda > Myopsida > Loliginidae > Doryteuthis > Doryteuthis pealeii. The sequence goes on along the minus strand of CM042140.1, from coordinate 37,421,441 downwards.
CCTGATGAAGTTCAGATCTCGAAACCCTTTAGTTTCATTTAATTATCCGCTGATTTTCTTTGATTTGACTTAATCTGGTTTCCCTGTTTTAATTGGATGACTTGTTTGAATTCTGTAGTCTCGTACATTCTTACCTTTTCTGTCTTTTGAAACAATTGCATTTTCCTCTAAAGTTCCGAAGATTGCACTTATACAAGGTGTGTCAAAAAAGTATCGAGATTTTTTGTACTTTTTTTGACACACTTTGTACTCTAAAAAATTAATGTATGGAACGATATTTTTTTCAGAATACAAGGTGTGTCAAAAAGTACAAAAAATCTCGATACTTTTTGACACACCTTGCATAATAGATAAATATCTGGATGGTATAAATGTTTTTAAATGATTGAAACTAGCAAGAATGCGCCTCCTGGGCGTAAGTATTTAACTTTTTTATGTAATGAAATATATCAAATTAGAAATACTAAGTAAATTGAATAAGAACGCATATAAAATGATTACACTTATTCTGATTATATTCTAATTGGTTTCTATATAAAATACTTCTTATGACTAATTTTAATACGTTGGGGGTATAAAACAATAATATTAGAGATCAATAATATTAAGTAATTATTTATTAAACCCGGTTTTGTTAAAACTGATATGCAAATTAACCACACCATTTATAATGTAAACCTTTATTTCTTAGTGATATATGAGACACATTGCAGGGTTGGAAGCGTAATAACATGACTGTTTTGAGGCAAATCTAATTCAGAAAGATTTATCCTATTCTATGTAATAATGATGAGTCTTTGAAGCTTGGCTGTGTGTTTCTCTGACATTTCAAAACAATAGAAACGAATTTAGTCAATCAGATTTGGGTTGGTGTTTTTTTGTTGTTTTTTTTTGTTTAAAAAAAAGATTTTATGTCTAAAATAAATTATCCGATTTATCTCATATTCTTTATATATTATTTAATATATTTCTTTGTTTCTTTGCTTGTTTGTTTGTTTATTTGTGTTTACAACTGTCTTTTTTTCTCTTCTTTCATTGTCTCTTTCTTTTTTCCTTAATATTTTCTTTCTATTTCCATTTACCCACTTTCCTTCTCCCCCCTCTCTCTCTCTTTCTCTCTCTCTTTTTCTCTCTCTTTCTCTCTTTTCTTTCTTTTCATTCCCCGTTTATCAACGTTCTTTCTTTTTTTCTTTCATTGTATTTACGACTTACTTTCTTTTCTATCTTTTCCTTTGTTATTCCTTCTTTCTTTCTTTCATTTAATTTCTCATTCACCCAGTAACTTTTTTTCTTTCTTTCTTCCTTCTTTTCTTTCTTTCATTTAATTTCCCATTCACACAGTTTCTTTCTTTCTTTCTTTTCTTTCTTCTATATTAATTAATTTATTTGTATTTATATTTAACTGTCTTCTTTCTTTCTATTATTTATTTATTTATTTTCTTTCTTCTTTTCTTTCTTTTTTCTTTCTTTCCAATTTTCCCACTCTCTTTCTTTTTTTCTTTCTTCCTTAGTATTTATGATTGCCTTTATTATTTCTGTCTTTCTTTTTTCTTTCTTTCTTTTTTTCTATTCTTCCTTTTTTTCTTTTTTCCTTCCTTCATTGTTTTCACTCCTTTCTTTCTTTGTATTTTCTACTTACCAACTTTCTCTCCTTTTCCACCTTATCTACGGTCCTATTTCCATTATATTTCTTTCAATCATTAATTCATTCTTTTTTCTATTTGCCATTTGAACACATTCCTTCTTTTTTCCTTTTTTTATTTCCCATTTACCAACACACCTATCTTTTTTACTTTCTTTTTGCAGTTTCTCACTTCCTTTCTTTTTTTCTTTCTTTCTTTATATTTATGACTACCTTTATACTTTCTTTTTTTTTCTTTTTTCTTTCTTTCTACGGTGCTTTTTTTTCCATTTTCCTTCCTTCATTCCTTTCCCTCCTTCTTTCTTTCTTTCTTTTTATTTTCCACTTTCTCTCCTTCTCCCGCCATATCTACTTTCTTTATTTCCATTATATTTCATTCTTTCATTCGCTCTCTCTTTCTTTCTATTAACCCTTTAACCACTTTCTTTCTTTCTTTCTCTCTTTTTTTCTTGCATTCTTTCTTTCTATTTTTTCATTTTTTTTTCAATTTCCCCACCTCGTTCTTTTTTTTCTTTCTTTCTTTCTTCCTTTAGATTTATGACTAACTTTATTCCTTTTTTCTTCCGTTTTTCTTTCTTTCTATTATGCTCCTTTTATTGTGATTTTTCTCCTTCATAAATGCCTTTCCCTCCTTCTTTCTTTCTTTGTATTTACCAGCTTTCTCTCCTTCTTCTGCAATATTTTATTTCCTTATTTCAATTATTTTTCATTCTTTCATTCATTCTTTCTTTCTATTTACTATTTAACCATTTTCCTTCTTTTTTCTCTTTTTTCCTACATTCTTTCTTTCTATTTTTCTATTTTTCAATTTCCCCACTTCCTTCTTTCTTTCTTTCTTTTTTCCTTTCTTCCTTTATTTATGACAAACTTTTTCTTTCTTTCTTTCTTTCTTTCTTTCTTTCTTTCTTTATGCTCTTTTTTTCCCTTCATTCATTGCTTTCTTTCTTTCTTTGTATTTTCCACTTACCAACTGTCTCTTCTTCTTCCACCATATCTACTTTCCTTATTTCCATTATATTTCCATCTTTTTCTGCATTTTGCAATCCGTGTCCTGTCCCGATCAAACACATGTAATCACAGTCCAGAGAAAATTATCTCACTTTGTGTACCTAGCTGCGAGCGAAGTACGCATTCCCCAACGTTGGTATCATATTGCCAGATGCAATGTCCAACTCGTGATTAAATGCATCAAAATGCAAACAACAGGGTCAGGAGGACAGTCATTCAATAGAGCTCAATTCTTTGTCAACATCCGCAGTACTCACAGTAACGGTAATTTAAAACGAATTACAACATCATTAGAATGTAGACCTAATGTTTGCAACATTTCAGTCGTTGAATCTACGGGTTTTGAGGCAGAAGAAACATAGATTCAATATTGGAATTTTTCTTTTCTTGAAAACGCAATTAATTTGTATAAGCTATTATTGCTGCAGTCTACGCATATGATCGAGCACTTCTTGAAAATACACCTTCTCAAACCGAATCTCTGCTTAGTCTTGCTTGAGACATGGATTCAATATTGGAAGATTTTAGTTTCTTGAAAAGGAGATAGCTTGAGGCTGTTTTGAATCAATACTTTAACACAGACCATAGCAATAACAATCTTTACATATCTTGAAAAGCTGTTTTGAATCAATACTTTTAGCAATAACATAATCTTTACAGATCTTGAAAAGGCTGTTTTGAATCAATACTTTAACACAGACCATAGCAATAACATAATCTTTACAGATCTTGAAAAGGCTGTTTTGAATCAATACTATCTTGAAAAGGCTGTTTTGAATCAATACTTTAACACAGACCATAGCAATAACATAATCTTTACATTCTGAAAAGGCTGTTTTGAATCAATACTTTAACACAGACCATAGAATCTTTACAGATCTTGAAAAGGCTGTTTTGAATCAAACTTTAACACAGACCATAGCAATAACATAATCTTTACAGATCTTGAAAAGGCTGTTTTGAATCAATACTTTAACACAGACCATGCAATAACATAATCTTTACATATCTTGAAAAGGCTGTTTTGAATCAATACTTTAACACAGACCATAGCAATAATAATCTTTACAGATCTTGAAAAGGCTGTTTTGATACTTTCAATATTGACAGACCATAGCAATAACATAATCTTTACATATCTTGAAAAGGCTGTTTTGAATCAATACTTTAACACAGACATAGCAATAAATAATCTTTTGAAGGCTGTTTTGAATCAATACTTTTAGATCTTTACAGATCTTGAAAAGGCTTGATCAATACTTTAAACAGACCATAATCTTTACAGATCTTGAAAAGGCTGTTTTGAATCAATACTTTAACACAGACCATAGCAATAACATAATCTTTACAGATCTTGAAAAGGCTGTTTTGAATCAATACAGCAATAACATAATCTTTACAGATCTGAAAAGGCTGTTTTGAATCAATACTTTGACAGACCATAGCAATAACATAATCTTTACAGATCTTGAAAAGGCTGTTTTGAATCAATACTTTAAACAGACCATAGCAATAACATAATCTTACAGATCTTGAAAAGGCTGTTTTGAATCAATACTTTAACACAGACCATAGCAATAACATAATCTTTACAGATCTTGAAAAGGCTGTTTTGAATCAATACTTTAACACAGACCATAGCAATAATACAGATCTGAAAAGGCTGTTTTGAATCAATACTTTAACACAGACCATAGCAATAACATAATCTTTACAGATCTTGAAAAGGCTGTTTTGAATCAATACTTTAACACAGACCATAGCAATAACATAATCTTTACAGATCACTGCCGTTTCTCACAATCCTATAACCCCACCACCAGAACCTTTCCTCCTCCTATGCCTATGCACCACCATATGACTCATAAGACCAGAAGCTGACTTACTGACTTAGTTACAGATTCCACAAGACACATTGTTTGTTCCTGGAGTTTGCCTGAATTGTCCGTGATAAGGTTTCCTATGATTGACATATTCAGCCTTAGAAAGCAGAATTCAACCACATGTCTGACATTTCCAACCCTCAATGTTCTCTCCAATATGACAGGTGCATTCCTTTCGAAGTTGACGCTTGAGGTTTTCATGCTCAATTCTTTCACTCTCAAAACTGGTACAGCCATCATCCACATAAATTCTTCAGTCAGTTCTCTTCAATACCAACTTTTCCCAGTTGTCAGGATCTATTTTTATTTTTACAAGGTTGTTTTTTAAGCAATCCTTATACCTTCCAAGGCTTATGCTGTGGCTTTTGCCATCATGCTGCTGACCCGCTTACCCAAACCCAGAACATACAAATGTACAAAGACACACACACACACACACGGAGACACGCACAGTTGGCTGTGACTGTAGAATACGCTGACTGAACCTCTGCAAATGGATAGGACCACCTAATGGCGCCACCTGTTGAGTGTCGGTGGCGACCCGTGATGCTTAAGGACGAGATTATGGTGGCTAAGCAGTCCATGATATGCAACAGCCCTCGACCCTCACTTAGACTAGACGGTCGGAGAGATTCCCTTTAATCAATCGGCTGGTCAAGTGAAGCCCTAGCACCTATATGACTGTCCCAACCCCATTGTCCTTATGGAAAACCTCCCAGCCCTTTTTATTTTATATGTGCTAGAAAGCGGTGGATGAAGGTCTTAGTGTCCCGGATAAGACGTTAAATTGCATCTTTTGGTGAAGTTCCAATTCTAGAGTATTAGTAATTAAAGCTATTGATGCAGTCTACACATATTATCTAGAACTTGAAAATACACCTACTCAAACCGAATCTCTGCTGCATAATCTGGTTTGATTTGTTTTGGTTTCTTTGTTTAATGGCATATCATCTTTCGTTGGTTGTTTAATGTCAAAACCATCCTTGTAGAAGAACAGTAGTGATACTATTTAACCCATAGCTGGGAGGATATGGGGCGTACGATTCAAAGTGATATATACTTGAAGACAAAACTCCGACAAAGGTTGATAGACAAAACCTTTAATAGTATACAGCACATGGATAAACAAGGTACATAAAGTATAGGTGTACATAAACATACATACAAAAGTAAAAGGGAAAAACATAAAAGTACAGACATGAGACTAAGAATAGTCCATGCTGTATAAATCACTTACAGTGATAAGTCCGGCGTTGAGGGCCGAAGCCCCAACGAGGAGGGGGTAGACCCGAGTCTGTCTCGTAGGTCAAGCAACAGGGAAAGAGGAAGAGACGTTCAAACCAGCCGCTTAAATATCAAAGGCCCCTAGCGGGAACCAGCGAACTAAACGGGTAGACAACTCCCCACGCAAATACGAAACTAACGCTACAGGGGTATTGATTTAATTGACCACTTGGAGAAAATTAACCTGGAGTGTGTGTGTGTGTGAGAGAGAGAGAGAGAGAGAGAGAGAGAGAGAGAGAGAGAGAGAGAGAAAGAGAGCGATTGAGAAAGAGAGTAAAAAATATCCGTGCTGTCGACATTTTGGATGATGATGATGATGATGATGAAGCTCCTCACTGAAAGTGTTGAGTGTTACAGATCGGTAATTTCGAGCCATATGGCAGCGTATACCAGTGAACCGTTGGCCAGCCACGTTGCCCTATAAATAATATATCTATTTCTCACGCGTAAAAAAAGAAAGAAGCACATCATTTACTGAGCCAATAGTTCGCTAATCGTTAACACTACGCCAAACACTCGATGCAAAACACAAGTAGGTGTTTAAAAAGCCCAGGTAACGAACGTTAGTGTTTGAGCTTCAATTTTCTACCTATGTAATTGACCCTTTCGAAAATAATTAACGCAGCATAATCACCTTACATTTTTTTTACCTTTGCTTTGTGCTGTATTAGACTAGGCATTTATCGACTCTCCTCCACTCCACTCCACCCCCTGTGGTAGAAAAAAACCGAGCTGAGGTATGTATATATGTGAATTTGCAACATTATTCTACTGGTACTAGAAAATACTGTAAGATGTTCCAGACCCCGAGACACTCTCCAGAAATTACCGCGCAGGCAATAAGTAAAATATTTGCTACTACAGTTGTCAAGAGTGATAGAAACCAGAAAAAGCTCTTTGTATTTCACACCTCGTTACATTCTTTCTTTCTTTCTTTCTTTCTTTCCCTTTTCCTCCAATAGTTTCCTTTTTCTTAATTCTATTTCTCCCTTTCTTTCTTTAATTTATTCTTAGTCTCTTTTTTCTTTGTCCCTTTTTAATAATTTTTCACTTTTTCATTTATTCTGACCCTTTTTTCTTTCTTTCTTTCTTTTCTTTTTGTCTTTATCTCTTTTCCCTTATTTTTACACTTTTTTCACCCTGTTTCAAAGAAAGAAAGTGTTGTGGGGTTTTAAGGGGTCAAATAAGAACAAAGCGACGGGTAACAAATGTAGGAAAATGTATTAACAAAAGAGTAGACAATTACAGTACAGAGTAGTGAGAAATACGTCCGACAATAGAGTTGTGAGCTGACTCGCATTGGCTTACTCTTCAAGCCATAATTGTCCCTGTTACTTATAGTAACCGTCGGCGCCTTCCATTAGTCTATAGGATATATCACCTCTAACAGAAAGAAAGAAAGAAAGAAAGAAAGTTAAGAGGAAATTACAAAGAAAAGAAAGAAAGAAAGTAATTAAGGAAAGAGGAAAGTTCAAAGAAAGAAAGAGAGAAAGAAGTACGAACCAATGAAAAAGTTAAAAACAAAGAAAGAAACAAAGAATGAAAGAAACAAAGAAAACAGAGAAAATACAGAATGAAAAAGTAAAAATTAAAGAGAAAAGAAGAGAACGAAAGAAAACGAGTAGAATAAAACATGGAAAAAGAAAGAAAGAAAGAAAGAAAGAAGGGGGGGGGGCAGACAATGAAAAAATGGAAAATAGATAAAGAAAGAAGGAAAGAAAGAAAGAAATTAGGAGAGATTCAGAATGAAAAATAAAGACAAAAAGAGAGAAAGTAAAAAGCCAGGAGAAAGAAAGACAGCAAAGGCAAGACAATGGAAAAAAAGAAAGGAAAAAAAGAAGAAAATAAAATTTAAACCAATTTCAAATGTAAACATAAAAGAAAAGTAATAAATCAATGGGAATATAAAAAAAGAATGTAAGAAAATCTTGAAATAATTGAAATGAAATCCAATTGAATCAAAACAAATAAATAAAATTGATAGAAGAAGAAAAACAATGACTAAAATGACATAATAAGTAAAAAGAGAGAAAGACAAAAAGTAGGACAAAGAGAAAAGAAAGAAAGAATGGGTAGAAAAAAATGAAAAAGTGAAATATGAAAAAGGGACAAAGAAAAAAGAAGACAAAAAAAGAAGAGGGTGAATAGAAAGAAAAAGTAAAAGATTAGAGGGAAAAGAAAAGAAAGAAAGAAAGAAAGAAAGAAAGAATGAAGGAGGGAACAATGAAAAAGTGAAAAATAAGGGGAAAAGGCATATATAAAGAAAGAGAGAAAGAAAGAAAGAAAGAAACAGAATAAAAAATGTAAAAAATAAATTCAAAAGGAGAGAAAGAAAAAAAGAAGGTGAAAGAAAGAACGAATGAGGGAGACAATGAAAAAGTGAAAAATGAATTAAGAAATAAGGAAAAAAGGAAGAAAAAAAGAAGGAAAGAAAGAGAGCAGGCGAGATACAGAATAAAAAAAGTAGAAAATCAAATCAAAAGGAGAGAAAGAAACAAAGTATGCAAAAGAAAGAAAGAAAAAGAAAGAAAGAAAGAAAGAAAGAAAGAAACAGAATAAAAAAAGTAAAAAATAAAGTCAAAAGGAGAGAAAGAAAAAAAGAAGGTGAAAGAAAGAACGAATGAGGGAGACAATGAAAAAGTGAAAAATGAATTGAGAAATAAGGAAAAAAGAAAGAAAAAAAGAAAGAAAGAAAGAAAGAGAGCAGGCGAGATACAGAATAAAAAAAGTAGAAAATAAAATCAAAAGGAGAGAAAAAAACAAAGTAGGCGAAAGAAAGAAAGAGAGAGAGAAAGAAAGAAAGAAAGAAAGAAAGAAAGAAAGAAAAAAAGCAGGAACGGAACAATGGAAAAAAGAAAGAAATACAAAAAGAAAAAATAAACCAATCAAGTAAAACTAATAAAACAATGGGAATTTTAAAAAGAATAAAAGAAAAGTTTTGAATAATTGAAATGAAATCCCATTGAATCAAAAATAAATTAATAAATAAAATCGATAAAAGAAAAAAAAACAATAAAAAATGACGACAAAAAAAAAAACAATTAAAACAAAAAAAAAAAAAAAGTCAAATAAATTGTACAAATGACTGAATGGTAGACAGTAAAACAAATTTTGACCAAGAATAAAAAAAAAGGAAGTCGTAATTAAGAAAAAAGAACGAAAGAAAAAAAGAATAAATAAAGGAACGAATTAATGAGATTAGATGAGACCCAATCAGTTGAAGGTATGACGTCATTTCATTAAATGTCACACATCAGCGATATGTGAGATGATGTAACTAAATTCTGTGTTGCCTCTCTCTCCTCCGGAGTTCAACATCCCCTCTATCGGAAGTGGGTCTTCGTTTGATCAACGTCTCAGTTAACATTCACATTCATAGTCTTGTTGATATCGGCGTCATGTGAAGAAGGAAGTGAAATTAGATTTGCATATGATTGATTAATATTTTCTATTTGAGAGGAAATGCCTCTCTTCTGCTGCTGTGCGCTATCGATTTGTTTAAATGTTTGTTGATGTTTTGCACAAACTAGATTGAATTACGGATATTCCATTTTCAAAACGTTCTCTTTGTTTTTTTTTTTTTTTTTTTTTTTTTTTTTTTAGCTGTCTATCGTCTCAAGCTACTTTGATCTCCTATGAATCTTTCTTTCTTTCTCTCTTTCTTTCTTTCTTTCTTTCATTCTTTTTCTTTTCAAATTCTTTATGTTCTTTTAAAAAAATTATTCTTTACTTATTTCTTCTTTCGTACTTTTCTTCTTTTTTTCTTCTTTCGTATTTGTCTCCCTTCATTCTTCTTCGCTCTCTTTTTTATATCTTCGTTTCTTTTTATTTTTTTTCCATGAAGATTTCTTTCTTTCTTTGGATTTTCCACATAACATTCTTTCTTTTTTCTTTCTTTCTTTTTTACGGCTTGACATTTTTTCTTTGTATTTTTCATTGGAATTTCTTTCCAGCTTCTTTCTTTCTTTTTTCTTTCTTTCCTTGTATTATCAATGCAAAATTCTTTCTTTCTGCTTTCCTTTCTTTTTAATGCTAAACTTTCTTTCTTTTTTCCTTTGTATTTTCCATTTAAATTTCTTTTCTTCTTTCTTTCTTTCTTTCTTTCTTCTTCCATCATTTTAATCTTTCGTTTTTTTTTATTTTCCATTTAACTTTTTCTTTCTTTTTATCCTTCCTTCTTTGTATTTTTCATTTAAATTGCTTTCTTTCCTTCTTTCTTCTTTCCTTTTGTCCACCTAACATTCTTTCTCTCTGACTTTCTTTGTTTTACTGCTTAACTTGGTTTTGTTTTTTTAACTCGGTCTATCGTCTCAAGCTCATTTCATCTCCTATGCATCTTTCTTTCTTTCTTTTCAAATTCTTTTAAAAAGATTTATTCTTTACTTCTTTCATAGTTATCTCCCTTTATTCTCCTTCACTCACATTTTTCTTTCTTAGTTTCTTTTTATTTTCCATTTAAATTTGTTTTTCTTTCTTTGTATTGTCCACAGAACATTCTTTCTTTCTTTTTCTTTCGTTTAACAGCTAAATATTCTTTCTTTCTTTCTTTGTATTTTCCACGTAAATTTCTTTCTTTCGTCTTTTTTTCTTTCTTTCTTTCTTTCTTTCTTTCTTTCTTTCTTTCTCTTTTCAAATTCTTTATGTTTTTTTTAAAAAGATTTATTCTTCACTTATTTCGATATTTTTCATCTTTCGTAGTTGTCTCCCTTCATTCTCCTTCGCTCACTTTTTTTGTTCTTAGTATTTAAAAAAAGAATTTCCCCATCACTTTCTTTCTTTCTTTCTTTCTTTCTTTGTATTTTCCACTTAAATTTCTTTTTTTTCTTTCTTTTTATTTTTCTCTAACTTCCCTTCTTCCTTCATTTCATTCTTTCTTTCTTTTTATTTCCCATTTAACTGTTCTTTCTTTCTTTCTTTCTTTGTATTTTCCACTTAAATTGCAATTCTTTCTTTTTTTCTTTCCTTCCCTTTTTCCCCCAATATCATTTTTCTCTGACTTTATTTATTTTTACTGCTTAACTT
>CM042140.1:37398102-37400602 GCA_023376005.1 Doryteuthis pealeii | reverse complement strand
ATGAACGCTTGGATGGTTTTCGGGAAAAGGAAGTCGTACGACACATGTAATTTATTTATTTATTTATTCAATGATTGATTGAGAAATTATTTGTTAGAAAAATATTTTTACTAGCAAAATCTTCTAGCATAAACTATTTATCATAAAAGAGATTTGAAAAAGAAGCCACGATCAAATATCAGGAACTCTTAGAGAACGGAGGTGCGGTTGGACAAACAGTTCACGGTTCAAAGAGTAAAATCTCTGAATCGGGTTCAATCTCCGGTTGGCGAGTGTTTGCGTTCACTTTGAACTAATTCTCTTGGGAAATGCAGGAAACTAGTTGTGGATAAAAGCAATCTACGAAGTGTGTTAAAAATATTTGAGTCTTTAAATATCTACAATCTAAAATATAGAATCTAAATACAATCTGGTAATAATGCAGAAATTATATAATAATAGTATATATAAATTGTTGAATATATAATATTATATATAATATTATATAATGCAATCTGGTACTAATGCAGAATAGCGCGCAAGTGATAAAAGCATTACAATCACATTTTTACGTCTGAAAAGCATTAGATGCCGGAAAGTTCCGAAGTAGAGAGACGCTATGATTTCTTTTTACAAATAGAACGCTAGGTAAACGGTTAAAAAAAATGAATTTCTCAGGGTTGATTTTTAAAGTCTCGTCTTCCGTAGAAGGATGTATTGATCTTTGTAAAGAGAGGGACCTTCTACGGAAGAAATTTTTTTTGTCTTAATTGTGAGAGATCGGCATGCAAATGGGGACTAAGGATGACGAGTATAGACAGCTACGCCTGGAGATGCTTGACTTGTAAGAAATAATTTTCTATAAGGACGGGCTCATTCTTTTCTTTCTTTTTCTACTACTACTACTACTACTACTACTACTACTACTACTACCACCACCAATAACAACTTTTCAACTTGCAATAGTAGTGAAAATATGCCTTAGGTTTTCAACATACTTCCTCTCGAAGAGGCGATCGTGGGATAATGGTTATCGTTGTAGATAACGTACACGGTGACCGGATTTCAAATGCTGATCAAGGCAGTTTGCATTTCACATAACGCTAATACTCTTGGGAAAGGTACGCATACAATTATTCTCCCTCCAGCGATGGGCAAATAGTAGTGTAGACTTGGTTCGTTAACCTTAGTATGGTAACCGGTTTAGGTCTAAAAATTGACCTTGTGTCACATCCTGCTCGTGCGGAGTGAGGGTTGTTAAATACATACTACCTCTGGAAAAATTATTGAAGTAATACACTTAGAATTGATTACTGTTTCTTTTTTGTTGTCTTTGTTTTTGTTTAGCTGTAAATAAACTAATAACAAATAAGACGTAACTATATTTTTCTTTAATAGGTGAACAATGTGGTTTGATAAAATCTTCTTAAAAAAAACAAGATTATATCATTTAAATTAATGATATATTTTCTAAACCATTCAGAGAAAAATTCTATGGAATAACCCAACGTCAAGAAAAAAAATTAGTGAATGATCTTGTAATTTTCATTCATAAAACAAATAATGGTACTAATGCTCAATAGCGCGCAAGTGATAATATCATTAGATTACGTATAAAAATCATTACATTTCGTTACATTTCACGGAAAATACTTCAGACGTCTTTAAAAACTTTCAAAAAAACATTGAAAAACATCATCATCATGTCGCACACGCAGCGCGGTTATCCATGACAATCTCTCACCAACCTTCCCGATCATTCATTGCACCTGGGAGCTCCTCTGCGGAACAGCCAGCATCCTCACTTAGCAGGTCAATGTAGGTCCTTGCTGGGCGCCCCACACTTGCATGTCCATGTGTTGGCTTCCACAGGAGAACGTCGCTTATGAGTTCGTCCTTGCTTCTCCAGCAGTGTCCTGCATGTCTTGTCTGTCTCACTCGGATAGTTTGTGAGATGGGAGACATGTGACCATACAGCTGTTTCCTCGTGGGGTGCCGCTTTCATGACTTGTTCAAGACTGAACGCAGCATTCTTGTGCAGCTCCCATCTAGATTATTCTCAAGACGCTTTGTTAGGGTCCTGGTGGTGCAACCATATAGCAGCACCAAGACAACCACAGCCTGGAAGAACTGTCGGTTTAGCTTGTCAGGGAGATCGGACCTCCATATGACTGATAATCTATTTGTGGCCGACCATGCCTTTGCTATCCGTGTATTAACATCGCTCTCTGTGGAGGAGATATTACCACCCAGGTACATGAATTGTTCTACTGGCTTAAGAGGCTTGCCGTTGAGTGTGGAGATGTCTCCTTTCTTTTTGAAACTCATGAACTCTGTTTTATCAGAGTTCACAAACAGGCCTATATTCTTTGCTGCCTCCTCTAAGCTATGTAGCAGTGATTCAGCCTGTGCCGGTGTATAAAGGTAAAAATTCATTGATTTTACTCTTTAAAATTTAAAACTACTATAAAAATGCTCAAGGCATTTGTTTAAAAAAAAATAGATATATTCCAGAAAAAAT
>CM042140.1:37385602-37393102 GCA_023376005.1 Doryteuthis pealeii | reverse complement strand
AACAGTCTACCAAAGGTTCAAAACGAGCGCTTTCGGCAATACAGTTTGCCATCATCAGGTAGGAAACGATGGTATGGTTTCGTGTCTCGTTTTTAACGAGAACGAGTAGCAGCAAGGAATTAGAAGTGGGAGGTAATAACAATTGGTAGTGGGAGGTTGTAGGAATGGTAGTGGTTCGAGCGAGCGAGCGACCTTTGGTGGACTGTTACACCAGTTACACCCCGACACCAAAAATATGGCCCGAAAATTAGAAAGGATTAACCAAAAACTTGTCCGACAAGAATTGTCTGTACAGTTCAACAAAACTTTATATATATATATATATATATATATATATATATATATATATATAAGCAAAAAGTATCCAATCGACTAGTAAATTGGGGATGATTCTATTCGGGATCAACTATATGTTCCATATATTCAAAATGCTTGCCCATGCAGATGCATAATTATAGATTTATACAAGGATTAGTTCGAATCCCAAAGAGAGCTCAATGTAAGATAATTAATAAACTAATTATATACGGGGTAATATTTACACATTCAATGAGAAAGAAAAAACTCAACAAATCATCATTTGGCTAATATGAATATATTTCGGCTGATACCTCAATAATGTGTGCAGTTTCGACAGATAGTCACACACACACACACACACCCACACACATACGGACACAAACACACTCACACAAAAGATACTTAAGCAGATTCCATATACATGCTAGATTTACTACAATCTCCTAACGGGTTACTCATGTGATTGCGTGACATCAAGGACAATTAATAACTGTAAATACTAGCGCTTAATGTCATGAACGGGCGAAAGTAAACGCGTTAAGAAAATTACAAAAATACATTCAACTTGAAACTGCTAAGATGAACGGATGTTATTTACTTATTCATCCATTTATTTTATCTTATAAATATATATATATATATATATTATTTGTTTATTTATTCCTTTTTTAAATACCCTGTTCAAAAGGCTGCTTGGTGGCACAAGGTGTGGCAGTACCGCTTTTAGCTGCCGAAAATTTGTTATCACACTCAGTTAGCGGCTGATAAGGGCAGTTTATCGCTCGTTGTATTTATTACACGTTGTATGATGAATATAATATCGAAACTCAGATTTATATATTTTCCTATAGAAATAGCATCATCCAAAAAGAATATCATACTGAGCAACGAACTTGTAATTTAACAAGACAGAAAAGCGTGCCGTATATATATATATATATATATATATATATATATATATATATATATATAATACTCCGTTATTATAATTTTTTTACAGACGCTTCCGCTGTCAATAACAAAAGATTCGTTGAACAGAAACAACAGTCATTTGATAAAGGGTATCTAACGAACCCGAAAATTTATGATAAAAAATAATGATAAAAAAATAAGTGAATCCAATACTCCATAACATCGAGTTCATTCATTTATTTTTAGATGCTTCGTAATAACGCCCAACTTAAAAAACAACAACATATTATATATAATATATATATATATATATATATATATATATATATAGATAGATAGATAGATAGGTAGATCCTGTATCGGTTTTAAAATATTGCTTTCTCTCTTGTTACAGTATTTGTAAAATAATGAATTAATTCAATTCCGATAATGCTATTCCGATAGTGAAACAGGTCCATCTGTTTTTCTCATACATATGAATGCCATTACAATCCTTACTCCATATATATATATATATATATATATATATATATATATATATATATATATATATATGTGTGTGTGTGTGTGTGTGTGTAACCGTGAGAATTTAAATAACCGGAACAGGCCAGTGGTGTTTCATAAAGTTTCACTCATTGTAACCTACACTTCTTGAGACAGGCAAAAAGAAACTATTAAAATGTCAACATGAAAAGGGATATTTTTTGTGCCATTTACCCCAAAACTGATTTGCTTTCTTTTTCAATCGGGTCTTGAATATATATATATATATATATATATATATATATATTTTTTTTTTTGGGGGGGGGAATATGTGCTTAATTGGAGTCGTACCTAATTTTGAAAATTAATTAATTAATAAGGAATTAGGCGTGAATGCCTATTTAAATGTATGGCTAAACAAATCGAGAAAAATCAATCTCTGTATGTACATTTCGGCCTATTAGGCCTCATCAGCAGAGCTATAGATAGGAAGGTCGCCCTGTGCGTGATTTGAAACCGGACTGCCAAGCTGACAGGCCGATACCACAACCCCTACACCAAACGGACTTCTTAGATTTTACGATTTGTTTAGAGTAGGTTAATATTCCTCTTCTAGTGACTTTTATTACACGACGATATGATAAGTTGTAAACACGGTATGTTTGGAATGGCTTTTAGCCGACAATTTTTGTATGCTATACGGTATCGTATTTTTTTTGTATGCTATACGGTATCGGCCTGTCAGCTTGGCAGTCCGGTTTCAAATCACGCACAGGGCGGCCTTCCTATCTATAGCTCTGCTGATGAGGCCTAATAGGCCGAAATGTACATACAGAGATTGATTTTTCTCGATTTGTTTAGCCATACATTTAAATAGGCATTCCCGCCTAATTCATTATTAATTAATTAATTTTCAAAATTAGGTACGACTCCAATTAAGCACATATTCTCCCAAAAATTGTCGGGTAAAAGCCATTCCAAACCTACCGTGTTTACAACTTATCATATATATATATATATATATATATATATATATATAAGAGAAAGTATATTAATCAAGCCTGAAGAAAATACGAAAAACCTGAAACACGTATGGCAGGAGTCGAATAAAAAAAGTTTTTTAAAAATTGAAAACCAATTCATAGACCTTCTTTATATATATATATATATATATATATATAATATATATATATATATATAGTCATCCACAGGCACAGTGTTTCGACGTTTACGTAGATGTTCGACAACATCTACTTCTAGCTAGGAGCGAAACTTGACTGAATTTTTCATCAATTCGAATCCTTTACCTCTTGGCCGTCGGTAGCTGTCAGTAAGAGGCGAACATTTAACTGATAATTACATACATCCGGAGATTTATGTTACGATCACCAGAGAACTCAAGTTTGCATACAACATACTATATTATACAGACTATAAACGAAATACTCATAAAACCTGAAATTACTGTGACGTAAGCCGTGAGATAAGCCGTGACGTAGTTACGCTTACAGACAAAAATAGACTAAATCTTCATTATATATAGATTAGCAGGACCTATAGATATACCACAGTATGATAATTTAATTATTACAGTGTTTGATATGTTTATTTAAAAGCTATTGGTAAATAGTTTAATATGTAAAAAGTATAATAATCTTAATCTAACTCTCTCTCACTCTATTTCTTTCTTTCTCTCATTCTTTTCATCTTTTCATTATGTTCGATTATAACAGATTAATGTTATCGATTCCACGCGCTCACCCACCCCATTATCTTCCCATGACTCATTCTTTCTTTCTTTCTTTCTTATATTTTGTCTGTGTAGCATGTCTCTTTTCTCCCCATTCTCTCTTTGTAATAAAAATGGAATGGTCCATTATTTAACTGAGGTGATGACACCCATGTGAAATAAAAATTAGGCGGATAAGCAACACCAGATAATCAGGATTTACATTTTTACATTACGATTTGGACGATCTCATTTTTGACCAGAGGATGTTGCAAGATGATAATGGTCGTACAATTAAGGAACACGAGTATTAATATATAGATTATTTTTCACAACAGTGTTAGCTGGTGAATTTACTCTGGAGTCTGAGATACAGTGAGTCTCCTCAGGTCTCCCGGTCTCTTCTGAGTATTCTAGACAATCTTTAAAAAACTGCTGTTCGAATGGACTCGTCTCTTCCTTTGATTTCCAATTCATTCCGGTTTTTTTCCCCAAATCCTTGGGGAAAGTTCCTAGTGTTCTAACTACAATTGGTATCACTGTCCACCTCATGTTTCTCAGGGTTTTCTTTTCTAAAACGTTGGACGTTTTTCACATTCGACTAATGGTGGAGGGGGTTGGGTAACTATATACTTCACGTGTGGAGGCGCATGGTGTAGTGGTTAGAGTAACAGAAAGTGAACTAGTTAACGCGAGTTCAAATCTCGAACGAGGCTCTTTGCATTTTGCATAGCTTTAATACCCTAGGGAAAGGTATGCATCTAACTATCACCCCAACAGCAATGGGAAAATAGTAGGGCACACCGGTTCTTTAACCTTTGTTAGGCAACCAGTCTAGGAGAATGAAAACTCGGAATTCAAACCTGTTGAAATCCGCTTAAGAAATTGACATTGTATCACATCCTGCTCGTTCGGCGGGGTTGGTTGGTAATATATATATATATATATATATATATATATATATATATATATATGTGTGTGTGTGTGTGTGTGTGTGTGTGTGCGAGAGCGTGTGTGCGTGTGTGTGCGGTGTGTGTGTCAAAAAAGTATAGAGATTTTTTGTACTTTTTGACACACCTTGACTTCTGAAAAAAAAAAACAACATTCTATTCATTTTTCATTTCTATCGGTAAATACAGCATTAAACTTGGTACTTTTTTGACACACCTTGTATTCTGAAAGAAAATAATGAACGGAACATTTTTTTTCATAAAAATCTCAATACGCTTTTGACACAACTTGTATATATATTTCTATCTACCAATATATATATATATATATATATATATATATATATATACTTTAAGAGTGAACTTAAATTTATGGTTCACTAGAACCGGTTTAGAAAACGGCAATTCTTCTTGTGTTCTTTATTTTTACTTAACGTCAAGGACTCGAAGAAGGCGTTCAAAATGATTTGAACAAAATATGGAATGTTAATGCTTCTTATTAAGCTATCAACAATACACAGATACTTATGCTTAAGAAGCGTTAAATTATTCACAATAGTTGGGTTTCAAAAATTATTGAGTGTCGAAATAGACATAAAAAATCTGTTTACAATGCTGGCCAAAAAGCTGGTTGAGTTAAGATTTCTTCCTTTACTGGCACTAGCAAGAATATGCACCCTCTGGGCGCAAGTATTTATGTTTTACTGTAATAAAATATATTAAATTAGGAAGACTAATGAAACTAAATAAGAATGAAGATAAAATGATTTGAATCAGAGGTGGGTATAATCGAAAAATAGAACAACTTTGAAACTACCTCATCCATCATTTTCCATCACTCCTGTCTTTCATTGCTACATTTTCATAATTTAACTATTTATTTAATTTAGTAACTAAAGAATAAAATCAAAGTTTTTTTTCTGTTAACAGATTTCTTTTAAGATTTGAGAGATTTTTGGTCATATTCATTAAGATAAAACCAAATAATTAGAAATCAAGAATACTAAGCACATATTTATTAAAATCAAACTTTTCATATCAATATGCAAATTAACCTTCCCATTCACACTGTAAACTGCTATTTTGTTGTATATATAAATACAATTGCATGTTAATAGTATGTAGATATGGTCAACCGTATTAATTATGGAAAACAATTTTATTAATAATTGAGGTTCAAATAAAAATAAAATCATGCAGAATGTGACGTAAATACCTAATAGAATATTGACTTAAGTAGTAATATAGTTTCAGTTACAGACAGACAAACCCCCAATCTCCATTATAATAAGATATTAACCTCCTTGGATTATCTAATGCTAAAAGAAGAACAGTGGCGCTACTATTTAACCCATAGCCTCGGGTATTCCCACTGGTTTTGGTTTTTGGATTTCAAACCCAGATAAAAAGCCATGATCTCTCCGGATCTCTGATCTGAATTCTCCCAAAACTGTTTAAAAAAATAATATATCACCTCTTAATTATTCATCAAACTTCTCATCCCTTCAATTATAACTTGATTTGTAGTGATGTGAATAACCCCATTCCTTCATCGGATTTCTGCATTATTTGCATATCCCTCATTTGTAAACATTTCCGTTGACACTCGGAACAGCTACACTTCTTGTTTTGAAAATCGGCATTTAAAATCGTAAAATCGGAATATAAAATATGTAAAATAATTAGGGATCTTAGAAAATTATTTTACTAGTTTGTAATTTATCAAATAGGTCTTAGATTTGAAGAGAAAGAGAAAAGAAAGAAAAATAATTTTACGAGAAATCTTTTTGAAATGTAATATTTTTAAAATGTAAATACATTTTAAAAATCTTTTTGAAATGTAATATTTTAAAAATGTAAATACTTTAAAAAAAATTACATTTCAAAAAGATTTCTCTCAAAATTATTTTTCTTTCTTTTCTCTTTCCCTTCGAATCTAAAACCTATTTGATAAATTACAAACTAGTAAAATAATTTTCTAAGATCCTTAATTATTTTACATATTTTATATTATCATTTTACGATTTTAAATGCCGATTTTCAAAGCAAGAACAGTAGCTGTTTCTTCGCCCTTGAAGATTAGTGCAATACAATATTTCTTGTTTGATTACAGACCTGTGATATTTGACTTGGTGCTGTTTTTAAACTGTTTAATTTGTCTTTTTTTTTGTTTAATTGCATATCAATCACAGTGGTTTATTTAATGACAAAGCCTAGCAGAATATCAGTAGGGGTTCTATTTAACCCATAGCTCGGGTTATGAGAATGTTCATACCTTTCCCATGATTATAAGTCCGAAAGTAAATATAATAACCGGACTGGATTTCAAACTCATTTACTAGGATGTTTCAGTCTAGCTCGTTAGTCACTATCAATCTCCGTGGGTTACTTAATGCCAAAACTTTCCAGAACAACAGTACCAAAGCTGGGATGATGTTACGATTTTGTTGCCATTTTTAGGCTGCAGGTGAAAACCCTTTACAGTTGAGATCCTTTGTGTTCCTTAGTGAAGAATCCTTGGTTGTTCCTCGGTGTTAGGTAGAATCCTTCGGTTGTTCCTTAGTGAAGAATCCTTGTGTTAAGCAGAGTCCCAATGAAAGGTAGAATCCTTGGCTGCTAATCCGTTCGTCCGTGCAAATGAACGGCTTTGAAGATCGGTGATTAAACAGTTAACTAACCACGTATTCGAGCGTGATGATTGGCTGGCTTTAATTCACTCGCCCACGCAGAGTCTATAAGTTTAAGTGGTGGGCAACAGCACACCTTATATGTAAAAATAATCCAACAGGGTTCATACCTTTCCCAGGTGTATAAATCAAAAAGTGAACATGATAACAGGACTGGAATTCGAACTCGCTTACAAGGACGTCTCAATCCAGCACGTTAGCCACTACGCCGGAGGGGGTGGGGCATTTCTTTGAGAAATTGGCAACAACTTATCAGTGAAGTAAAGCGCTACTTTCGGTTTTATTTGAGCCCTGATCGACGAGCTGAAAAAATAAACAGATCGGTTGTTGATGCTAAGTCGGTCACTAACCTTAAAAGCTTTTGTGTACGAAAGGGTTTCCAATTCCTTTCTTTTTTTGGGTGGGAGGGTAAAACACAGAAAAGGGACTGGTGAATGAT
>CM042140.1:37343102-37383102 GCA_023376005.1 Doryteuthis pealeii | reverse complement strand
ATTATTCATAAAACATTAAAACATATTACAGCACATAATTCATTACATTCTATTTTATCATGTATGCATAGAATACACTAATTTCCTATTAAAAATCCTAACAAAAAAATTATGGTGTTTTGGGGTGAAATGAACTAATGATATTTCAGTTTTTTTTCAATGGTGGACATTGATTTGATGTACGAAGAAATTGAGTTACGAGCGAACGAATTAAACTCGTAAGTCAAGGTACCATTATACATGTAACAAACATTATGGCACCTGAAAACAAAAAGTACGTATGAATAGGGTTAATCAAAAATAAAAGAGCTTGTTTTTGATATTTCGGACCGTTGTCCTCATCTTTATTGTGTATAAACACAACGTCAAGGCCACAGTAACCTCAGGCTCTGTTTAGGTGGGTTTTTTTTAATTACCTTAAAATAGGTAATCTTCAGATGATTACCCATATGAATTCAAACGTTGTTCCGGAGCTACAATCGTTACCACTAGTTCAAGGGAGCTCCAAGCAGTAACCAATGCCGCTAGACTTAGTCTGGAGCCCCTTGAGCTATTGGTAACGAGTTTAGCTCCGAAACCACGTTTGAATTCATGGGTAATCATCTGAAGATGACTTATTTTAAGGTAATTTAAAAAAAAACGCCCGAACATAGACCGCGATCACTGTGGCCTGAACGTTGGGTTTATACACAATAAAGATGAGAACAACAGTCCGAAATATCAAAACTATTCATATCAAGCCTCATCTCATAAATACAAACAAGTAAAAGAACTTGTTATCTTGTTGATCATGCTGCTTTCCTTTTGCTCCTCTTTCTGCTTCTTTCCTTTCGCCTCCCTTGTTCTTTCCTTCTTTTCGCTTTGCTTTCTTCTTAACTCACTGACGCCTGTTCTCCGAATGACCTGTCTATCTTCTTCGGGTAAGCGTGTATCTTTTACCCACACCTACTTACTCACAATGCATTGCACTCTCCTATAAGAAGGCACATATTCCCCTTCTGGCTTCTTCATTCGTCACAGCACACCAGCAAGCACTCCTCGACTACACGCCCAGTTCCAGCACGTTAGTAAGTACTTTTTTACCACGCTGCTTCAAAGCGAAGAACTGAGGCTAAGAAAGGAAAAGCTCAAGAGAGAAACTGAATCTCTTTTAATAGCAGCAATTTGGAAGGGGAAAAACCGAAGAGAGAAACTCTTAAATAGCAGCAAAATAATTCTACAAGGGCCAATTATATCAAAGGGAAAATTGATAATAACATAATAGTAAATGTAGGTTATGTGTTGACAGAGAAAAATTGCTATTACATAATAAGAAAATGCAGCAAACTAGCACAAAAGAAGTACAAGTCTAACCACGACTGAGTGGGAAACGTGATCCACTAGGAATTGTGCAAAAAATCAAATTCTAACTATAATGCCAAATAGTTTTATACACGAACCGTAATCCATCCAAGAGAATGAGACACATACTATTCACTGGGATTTTGAAATACAAATGGATCTCAAAGACCAGACATGGTGTTAATTATTAACAATAAAGAACTTGTCATCTGGTGGATTTTGCTGTTTCAGCAGACCACGGACTCAAAATGAAAGAAAGAGAAAAGACAGATAACATTTAGACCTTGCCAGTGAAAGGAAAAAGCCGTGAAACATTTGGTTGGCTGTAATATCCATTGTAATTTGTGCCATTAGGATGGTCACAAAAGGCTTGGGAAAAACCCAAGAGGAATAGGAAATCTGGGGTAAAATCGTGACCATCCAGACTATATTGCTGAGATCAGCTAGAATACTCAGAAGAATCCTGAAAAGCCAAGGAGACTTCAGTGAAAGACCACCTATTAAAACTGGTGGGGAAATCGCGCAAGGACGAAATAATAATAATAATAATAATAATAATAATAATAATAATAATAATAATAATACTACAGTTTACTGAAACAATGAAGCTGCTACAATAATCTCATAAATTCACAATCTTTAATTTCTTACTTTAGATCAAGATTCTGTTATCCACACCAACACACAAAACCTTCAGTACACACAAGAAGTAAAGACTATAACAGAGTGTCAAGTCCTCCGTCGTCACGCATGCGAAGCCTGTAGGAGAACTGCCCCCCCCACACACACGTCCACTTGCCTGTTTTTTAAAATGTGTCCCTGCCATCTTATGCAAATAAGTCTGCAGCATAAAAATGGCAGTTTGTAGAACGGCTCTCAGAGAGTAGATTGACACGCGAGACAACTGAGCCGGAGATGTACGTCTCCTACGTGCCGAGGCATCCCGTCGATGACTACCGACTGTCGACTGTTCATCCTGGTGACACGACCTTTCACAAACTTTGATGTGCAGTGTCCGTGTGGATTTTTCACCCAGAGTCTCACCTTCTTTGTACCGAGCCGAAATTGCCTGGCTAGGCTGGGGTATAACGTCAATTACCTTTATTCGAATCGTGTATAAATGCATCAGATTGGCGGGCGCGGATTATGCAGACACGTCGTCCCTGGGCGTGACGTTATACCAATAAACTGCCTCCATAATAGGGCAGCTCTTTAGCCCAGCAATTCGATTAATTGTCCGATGACACCTCTCTACAATACCATTTCCAGATGGTTTGTACGCGCATCACAGTCGGAATCGGACGCCCCATTTATCCATTAATCGTTTTATTTTCTGACTGCAGAATGCAGTGTCATTATCAGCCAGGATTTCCACTAGGGCGCCACGTTCGAAAAACACCGACTTCAATTGCATGGATTAGATGCGCAGCGTCTTGCTGGAATAACGGCCACCAGATCGAAAACCATGTAGGGCCACAATCGAAAGTCAAAGTCAAAAGTGCCAACCGTTATAGTGCGTGATGTCCATGCCTAGCCGGCTCCAAATTTCATGCACACTGAGCCCTCCTTACTGCCATTGCATAGGAGCTGGATCTATTGACTGGCAGTCTTCACAACTCAAAACGACCGATCTCACTGCTGCTTTCGATACGGACGGATTGATCCTACGTGCGAAATACGGTATCCGCTTAACTCCAGGGTGCCCGCTGAGTTGACGAATCTCGGTTAACTGAGCAGGGCTTGGGTTACCTGCGGCGAAAGCACACACTGGCTGAATCGGTTCGATGTCCTTCACATTGTTGAACCACCTCTGGGGAACTCTAGTCAGCAAGTCGTCTCGGATCTGGTCGGATCTAACTAGCGTTATGTCAACTGAAAGGTTGTACTCTTTTACAAGAGAGGTTAGCGTTTCCAGTCGTCGCCTTATGAGCATCTCGCTCGTGGCCTTGGTGTTCAACCGAGACTTTCCCATAAAGGCATTGGTCACCCAATGGTACACGCATAGGGAATCTGTGTTCACGTGTAAATACCATAGCTTGTCATTTTTGCGCGAGGATGATTTTTCTTAGGACGGCATCCAGTTCCGCCACGTTAATATGTTGGGTGTTAATATGTACGGTTTACGATTTACTAAGACAGTGAAGCTGCTACGATAATCTCGTAAATTCACAATCTTTAATTTCTTACTTTAGATCAAGATTCTGTTATCCCCTGTTGTATACCCTTTTCATTACTTCTATTCTTCTATTCTTCTTCTGAAGCCCTGTGTCATTGGTAGTTTTTAGATAATAACACATGACTTCGATTTACTTAGAGCATATTTTATTATGAAATCCCCACCAGACTACCTGCGCAGATCGAGTCGGCCGCGTGCATAACCCGACTTACCACCGTCGTGGTTTCTCGCCGATCTGGCTAAAAATCTATTTCTAATCTAAACCGGAAGAGGGTCTGCTCCACCGATTCTCACGGTATCCACCGGAAAGGATCAGGATGAGGTCAAGCCTTGTCAATCATCCTTCAAGGCCGTGGGCTGCAACTTATATCAGACATTTTGATTTCTACACTACTGTACATAAATATTAAGAATCTAATAATTATGTAACACCCCACCAACCCACAAAATTTTCAGTACACACTAGAGGTAATGACTATAACAAGGTGACAAGTCCTTCGTCATCACGCATGCGAAGCCGGTAGGAGAACTGCCCCCCACCCCGAAGTCCACTCACCTGTTATTTTTAATGTGTCACTGCCATCTTATGCAAATAAGTCTGCAGCATAAAAATAGCAGTTTGGCGAACGGCTCTCAAAGAGTAGATTGACACGCGAGACAGCGAATGCGCTTAGCCTCCGGTAAGTCACTGTCACTTCTATTACATAATAATAATGATAATAATAATAAGAATTGGACTTCAAGATACAGACGGATCACTTAATCCAGACCAGGAGACCAGACCTAGTATTGATTAACAAGAAAAAGAAAACATGTCATCTCGAGGATTTTGCCGTTCGGAGTTAAAGTTAAAGAAAGCGAAAGATAGACAAATATTTGGACCTTGCCAAAGAACTCGGAACGGCCCCCTAATGTCTGGAAAAGACTTTCGGTGAATTGGAAATCAGAGAAAGAATCGATACCAGCCAAACTACAGCACTGTTACGGCTAGAATACTCAGAAGAGTCATGGAGACCCGAGGAGAATTGCTGTCACTCAGCCTTAAGTTAACCAACAGCTACGACAGGTGTGAAAAACCCAATAATAATAATAATAATAATAATAATAATAGCCTGGTCATTGATAGTCTTTAGAAGAACAGTAGTGGAACTATTTAACCTACAACCGGCAGATGAAGGGGTTTATACTTTTCCCAATGATATTAGTCAGAAAGTGAACCTAATAGCAAGACTGGAGTTCCAATTCGCTTACTACAATGTCACAGTCGAGCACTTTGGTCACTATGCCAACGGGACTCCTTCAACCTAATGAACAGAAAAATCCAGAACAGAAACAAACTAACAAAAAGAAAAAAAAAAATAATAAAAATAAACAAAAGAAATATTTTAATTTAATAATTTACAATTTAAAAAATATATAAATTGGGAAATTAGTTTAATCATTACTATATGTCAAAGCGAAAAAAGAACATACCAAATAAAAACGACCATAATTAAATTTATATTTTATTTTTATCTAAATTCAATAATCATATTTTATATCAATATTAGTTTTCAAATTAAAAAGTGCACAAACATCAAACCACTCTGAAAAATAACTAATGCCTCCTATTTAAAATATTAATGCAAAAAAATCGAAATTCATTTTATTAAAAAGAATTTTGAATTTGTTTAAAAGTTGGTACAAATGCAGAATAGCACGCAAGAGACAATATCATTAGAATTCAATTTTACGTATAAAAATTATTAGATTACGGAAACTCCCGAAGTAGCATAACTCTAACCCTTATACTAACACTGACCCTAACCCTAACATTAAACCTACAACTAACCCTAATGGGAAAAGTAAAAATGAATAAAACGAGAAAAATAATTGACAAGAATCAAGAATACTGACAAATATTGAATTAAAAAATCAAAACATATAAAAAAAATGAATGGTCCATTATTGTGCTGAGGTGACGACACTCATAAGAAATAATAATTCGGCGGATAAACAACACCAGATAACCAGGATTTACATTTTAGCATTTCATCTTGGACGATTTGGACGGTATCATTTTTAACTAGAGGCTGTTGCTAGAGGATAACTGTTGGAAGATTAAGGAACACGTGTATGAATATAAAGATGTATTCAAAAGACTTGTTGTCGCCAATCCCCCAGTAAAATCTACCAGTTACAACCGAGGTTAAAAATCTATGTTCAAATAATAATAAACTGAAAATGAAATTCTGTTGTTTCAAGTTTCCAAAACTAAAAAAATATATTTAAAAAAATATATATGAATTCAATAAATTCAATATTTATTTAAATATTTTCTTCTTTTTTTAAAAAAATTTTCAGTCGTCTAAATGACAAGTACGCATGCGCACACCAAACATCCACCATTTTTTTTCTTATTACTTTTTTTTCCTTCTCTCAGATAGATAACGACTCATGAGTCTTTGCCAGATGCCAACTAGCAGCATGGGAGCTGTTCATAGACATCTAATCTTTGGTTCACTCGTTTCCTCCAGTCAATGTGACATAATACTCGCAAAATACGACTTACCTTACCAGTCCAGATGTGTAAGGTTATCTCGTGTCGGCTCAGTGTAGTTGGCCCTTACGATACAGGCACATCGGCATGTAGACTGGAAATGGAAGCTGATAGGAATTGGGGTGGGGGGTTTCTAGGTGAGCAAACCAGTCAAGCTGTATGATTAAGATAGTGTTACCACATCAAAGGGGCCACACAGTTTTTTGGCTCTCCCTTCGACACATTCTTTTTTATTGCCTCGATAGGATTTACATACTTTTTACACACACACACACACACACATTCACGCACATACACATACATACATACGCGGAGAGATTGAGGGAGAGAGAGTGTGTGTGTGTGTGGGGGGGAGAGATATTAACAGAAGTAGAAAAATGTACGGTGCATATGTAAATGTTTAAGTGCATATTTCCAGTCTACCTAAAAAAAAAAAAAGCAAAAAAAGCAAAAAAAACTCAAATCTTCATTCCGAAAATGAGCTCTGACTGGTATTAGTTGATTTTGTTTTTACAGTAATCGTAAAGATATATATATATATATATATATATATATATATATATATATATAGCGCCACACCTACCATCATCTCCTTACTTTACCGCTCAGGTCCCTGTGGTACTCATACGCTGTTGGCGTATATATATATATATATATATATATATATATATATATATATATATATATATCCCTTTCTCTCTCTCTCTCTCTCTCTTATATATATATATATATATATATATATATTTGGGAGAATATGTGCTTAATTGAAGTCGAACCTAATTTTTTTGAAAGTTAATTCATTAATAATTAATTAGGCGGGATTTAACTATTTAAATGTAAGGCTAAACAAATCGAGAAAAATCAATCTCTGTATGTACATTTCAGTCTATTAGGCCTCATCAGCAGAGCTATAGATACGAAGACCGCCTCGTGTGTGATTTGAAACCTGTCTGTCAGATTGACAAGCAAGTTTACATATATATATATACATACTGAAAACTGGACTCATCAGATATACCAACAAAAAGCATGTGGCAGCCAACTCTACCCCTTTTTGATGATGGTGCAGGTGTTGCCCGAGAGGATGGCCGCCTGGGATCACGCTCATAGAATATAACTTACCGGTCCAGAGGCTGAAGCCACTGGACACTGGAAATGAAAACCATGTTAGTTTAAGTTTACAAGGCGCGTGGTGAAATGGTTTGAGTCGTAGGAAATGATCTCGTTGACCCAACATCAAATCCTGGACGAGGCCGTTTGCATATTATGTTGTGCTAATACCCCCGGGAAAGGTATGCATCGAACTACTCTCCCTCCAGTTAACCAGTCAAAGAGAAGGAAAACTGAATTCAAACCAGTTAAATTAAAGAAATTGACCATATGTTACATCCTGGTCGCGTGGAGGCGGTGTTAAATAAATAAATAAATGAATATATATATATATATATATATATATATATATATATATACAAGGTCGCTAGTATGGGCATTCAGCGAGAATCGAACTAGCTTACCAACCATTACACCACGATGGGGGGCCTAAAGGAGTAGTAGAGTATGACAGCCCTATCTGCTGTGGCGTTAGAATACACCAACTACAACTCTGCAGGTGGGTAAGTCTCCGCAAATGCGACTACCTATTGGCCGTGGGTGGTGACCCATGATTCTTAAAGACAGAATCCTGTTGGATGCGCTGTCCATGACATGCATCAATCCACTTTAGCCCTTAGGCTAGACGGGCAGTCGAAGAGTCCCTCTCTGATCAATTGGCGGGTCACGTCAAGCCCCAGTACCTATATGATTGTCCCAACCCTTTTGCTCTTATGGCAAGCCCCAACCTTTTTTATCATATGGGTGGCTGAGGGTCTTCATGTCTTGGGTATGACATTAGACTAACTGATGGCGAGGTTCCAGTTCTGGAGGTCTGATGAATGTGGAGAACCCTTTCATCACCATTGTTCCTGTTGGAATATATTTGGATATAGGGTGTGCTCTAATTCCCCACCTGGATTTTTTGCCAATCACCAACCATACTGCGTGGCTGATACAATACTTAAACTCCCCACACTGGCCATAATTCTAATTGCACTCATTGAGTTTAAAATCTTTTCTTCCAAACTATCGCTACGAATCTTTCAAAACTTTGCCGACATTAAATGACCCACCGTGTTTGATATGCCGTAAAACAAAACCAATAAACAAAGTATGAAGGAGACCTATTGTTACTTGATCCCCTCAAAGCCATCTGAAAAATTCAACTTAGATAATGATTCGAAGAACAAACACGAACATTGCCAATTGGGATAGAATCTCCCACGGAAAAAAAACAAAAAAAAAAACAGGTGATGGAAGGTGACAAGGAAGATAGAGATGAGGCAGGATATGAGATATGTGAATTTGTTTGTGCCGTTGGCTTGGATGAGGGTGGAAAGGTTAGGCTGTTGGACCGGCTGTTATGTGAGAAGAAAGACAGCTAAAAAGGGGTGTGGTGGATAAGGTGGAAACTATCAGTGATTTAACTAGTCAAGTGTGTCATTTTCTTTCTTTCTTTCTTTCTTTTTTATTTTATTTATTTTTATTTTTATTTTTTTGATGAATAGTTTTGCTGCGTGACTGGCAACGAAACGGCGAACACTTGTTACACGAGTGTCCATCATTGTCGAACGAATCTTCCTCGAAAAAAAAAAAAACACTTTTCATTTTCATCTTTGTTTTTCCTTCCAGATCTTATCCCCCTTTTTGTTTTGCTTATTCTATTTCCTTCATTACAATATTTCTCCTTAACTGCTTTATTTCTTTCCGCTTCCCACTATTGGGTAGTCCCCGTCGCGTCGTGGCTAAGGTGGTGTACTACGACATCGTAGGGAACGAGTTCGAACTCTAGTAGTTCTATTACGTTAACTTTCCGACTCATTCATTACACTATTTCTTCTTAACTTCTTTATTTCTTTCCGCTTTTCACTATTGGGGAGTCCCCATGGTGCAGTAGCTAACGCGCCTGACTGTAACATCGTAGTTAGAGTGTCCGAACTCTTAGTCATTCTATTACGTTAACTTTCGGACTCATATCCTTGGGAAAGGTATGAACTCTATTATCCTCCTCCAGCTATTGATTAAATAGTACCACTACTGTTCTTCTACAAGGCTAGCTTTGGCATAAATAACCCAAGAAGGTTGATGTGACTTGTAGATATTTACCAACCTGAGCAGGATACGATACACGGTCAATTTCTTAAGTGGAGTTTAACAGGTTTGAATTCAGAGTTTTCCAACTCCTAGACTGGTTACCTAGGCAAGGTTAAAGAGCCCTACTATTTAACCATAGCTGGAGTGAGAATATATGGCTTCATACCTTTCCCAAGGGTATTAGTGCTATGGGAAATGCAAACATCCTTGTCCAGAATTTGAACTCGGGTCCACGAGTCCATTTCCTACGACTCAAACCATTACACCACACACCTCCATATTTTGATGTGTGTTGTAAGGAAGATATTTCCCCAACAAGATAGTTGGACTCGTCCAACGGAACACACATAAAGATATGAATACGCGAGGTTATTCGAAGTCGAGTTACGTTGTATTATTCGTTGTCGAGTCACTACTAATCGAGTAGCTAGTAATACTGTTGGAGAACTGCGCGTTGACTCTATTATGTATATTTCTGTACAAAAACCAATAAACCTTTTTCCGGATTTTCAGTGTTGTATTTGATATATTCAGTTACAACAATGAGCCATTAAACAAAGAAACCAAATCAAAGAAAACCTTCTCACAATTATTCCTTTCTTTCAACATCCCTCACTTTATATATATTTTTTCTCTGAATTTATTAGATGAGGCTTGATAATTAGTATTATTTGGATTATTCAGACTGTTGTCCTCATCTTTATAGTTATATGTACAACGTTTCGGACGACTTACCCTCCGGCCTTCTTCAGGTATTTCTTGTCAGACTCGGGAGCCTTCTTGAACTCGGGAACCTTCGAACTCGGGAACCTTTTTATGATAACCAAGAACCTTCAAAGTTTCGAGATGGCTCCCGATTACAACAAAAAGGTTCCCAATTACGACAAGAAAGTTCCCGAGTTCGAAAAGAGGATTCCCGGGTTCGAGAAGGCTCCCGAGTCCGCCAAGAAATACCTGAATAAGGCCGGAGTGCACGGCGGCCGAAACGTTGTACAGATTACAATAAAGATAAGGACAATAGTCCGAATAATTCAAATAATACTAATCACCCTCTCTCCCTCCGTCTGTCTTTATCTGGAATCCGTTTCGTTCTTTTAATCCGTATGTCCTGTAAATAAATATGGCACCGCATCTATGACAATTTTTTCTGTTATTATTCCGCATGTATTGAACATTATTTGTACCAAAAAGATAGTTTGACATTTGCTCAGAACAGAAGATACAACAACAGTTAAAATTTTGCAAATCAGAAATCATTAATAACTTAAAATTGGTTGATTTTAAGACTTTTTGATAGCATTTTTGGATTCCTTGGGCAAAAATGCTTTTATAAACTAATTTTTAGTAGTAGGGAAGCTCTAGAACTCATTTTACAGACAAAGATACGTTACAAAACGTCGGAGAGCTAAAAATCGACATAACTCCGCCAATTCATGAAACTGGAAACTCAAATTTTGGGAATTGGCTAACTTTATTATAATCAACACTTCGACAAAATTTCAGAAAAACTGAAGGGGATGGGTGACATGGCCTGAAAGATTTGATATGGAATTACCCCCCCCACACACACATAAATATATATATATATATATATATAATATATATATATATATATGTGTGTGTGTGTGTGTGTGTGAAGAGAAAAATGGAAGTGAATCCGATGGTATGTAATATAGTGAAAAATTTGATAAAACACAGGTTCAAATAAAATGAGTATTATTTATTCAGCCAACGCTGCAGTGTTTCAATCTGGGTAGATCTTCCTCAGGGACTTTTGTTGATATAAGGAAAAAGGCCCTGAAGAAGATCTACTAAACAGATTGAAACACTGCAGCGTTGGCTGAATAAATACCACTCATTTTATTTGAAACTGTGTTTTTTCAAATTTTTCACTATATCACACACACACACACATACACACACACACACACATATATATATATATATATATATATATATATATATATATATATATATATATATCGGGTGTTTAAATATTGATATAATCTGATATGTACTGGGTGTTTCAGAAAAAAATTGATATCATTTCGTAATCTAATAACTTGACCGATTCTCATTCAAATGATCTCAAATTTTAAGACCATGATGTAGAAACAACTCAGAATTCTGTTCTATATTAAAACGCCTTTTATTTTCTACTGAATGACCTTTCAATATCTGAATAGAAAAAAAGAAAACATTATGTATGTGTATATGTTATTATGAGTGTGTGCGTGTGTTTGTGTATGAGTGTAAACACCAGCAAGAAAATTTTCTGTATTTTTAAATCCAATAGGTTTCGCAATATTTTTAAAAATCTATCGTAACACACACACACGCATATATATATATATATATATATATATATATATATATATATATATATATATATATATATATTACGGATTTTTGCCAATCCACGAAGCAAATAAATTTACTTCTGGGTTAATAAAATTGAGTCAAAAAGTGCTCAATAAAAAGAGCTACATATACGTTTTTTTTAAGCGAATGTTATAAAATTCCAACTGCAGTTTCTTGCCAGAGCAATTCTTCAGGGAATAATCACTTCTAGTCATCTACTCTTATTAATATCCCGGCTGTATCCATTCTCAAGTACGTAGATGTACTACCCTACGTAATTCCAGAACGTACCTGGCTCAGTCTATGTTTATTCAAATGCCTACATTTGTTTGTTAACTCAGATCGCGAGTTCAATATGTTCCCTGGGTCTCTGCATTCTGCTATTTTTAGTTTTTTTTTTATTTAAACAGCATACAGGGGTTTTCGTTTCCTTTATGTGAATGTGCCCTTTTTATTATTCTCCACTCTACCCCTGGATCTCTACCATGCTTTTCTTTTAGTTCCCACACATATTTTACAAGTGTGGTTGTTTCTCTGTACTTTCTATCCCTATATATATATATATATATATATATATATATATAGTGGAGTGTCGTATGTTATGGATTACATATATATATATATATATATATATATATATATATATATAAAGTTTGTTTCTTTATAGTATCTTTGAAGCATTGTGTGTATGTGTAATATAAAGATTTTGAAGGCAATTTACAATGCAATATGTGTTGAATTTATTTAATTTTTTTTTTTCAAAACTAAATATTTTCGGAAGTAAAATTCCATCTTCAGAGTTATTGAAAGTACTAGGTGTTTTTTTATAGTACTTATCCCACGGCGATATTGTAATCATCTGTTGTTTAAAAGAATTTCACTAAAATTAAAAGAATTTCGAACAATTTCCACGCGCGGGAGCAGCTGAGCCAAGTTAACATCACGGAAAAAATTGTTCAATTATACGGCGTCCCTCAACTTCTTAAACAACAGATGATTACAATATCGCCGTGGGATAAGTACTATAAAAAACACCTAGTACTTTCAATAACTCTGAAGATGGAATTTTACTTCCGAAAATATTTAGTTTTGAAAAAAAAAGAAAAGTTAAATAAATTCAACACATATTGCATTGTAAATTGCCTTCAAAATCTTTATATTACACACACACATATATATATATATATATATATATATATATATATAATCGAAATACGTGTTTTTATCATGTCCAATGAAGGATTTGTTTTGTGTAAGACCACCACGTTTATGCATATTCATTTTTTTCTATTTTGTAATTCCAGATCTCATTTATCGGTCCACGAAGAACAGATATCAGTTTTCGTGCTGAAATTCTTCAACCGGGTTTCAATCAAACTTTGGAACTTCTCAACAATGACAGTCGCGGAATTGGATTGGGATGGACGGATTTTAAACTTGACGTGTCTCTCTGTGATCCGGTTCAGCGTCGGATTTTTCGAATCACTGGTTGGCTGGTTGGTTGGTTGAGTTTTACGGCATGTCAACCCATTAAAACGTCTTCAGCATAAAATTGCAGAAGACGTTTTATTTTATTCATTCTTGATGGGTACTCATTTTTTTTAACCTCCTTTTTTTGAAACACATTTTTAGAACTCATTTTTTTTATCTATTTAACCCATAGATGGGACCCTAATATGTGCTACAACTCCGGGTCAGAGTGGATCTGAGAGCAATGGTTATGAACAGGTACTCCACATTCCCCAGAGCTCTAGAACTGGATCTTTATCATAAGATTTGATCGTTATACCCATGACAATAAGACATTCAGCTACCTCCTTCTAGCACATATTTGAAAATAGAGTTGGGGCTTGCCATAAGGACAATAGGGTTGGTACAATCATATAGGGGCTACGGCTTGACTTGACCAGCCGATTGATCGTTTAGTATATGTAAGGACCAACGTAGAGTGTTGTATGTCATGGACTGCTCAGCCACCAGGGTTCCATCGTTAAGCACCATAGCTCGCCACCCACGGCCAACAGGTGGGCCCATTGGAAGATCTTACCTCTCTGCAGAGGTGCAGTCGGAGTATTCTAGAGCCCCAACTGATAGGACTGCAAATGACTGGTAACAGACAACGCGGAACACCCAGGCTTTTTAAAGAGATATTATCAATATGGACTCGGCGGGTAACGATTTTTGTCGAATGAAATGGACCAAAGTTCAATTCCCGGACGCGGTGTTCTGCATTTCACTTCCAACTAATAGCCCCGTGAAACGCATGAATCCATCTGTTGGAGAGCAGGCTAGTGTAGACTACCATTTAATTGCCATTTACCACTAAGGACCTGTTAGAGTATCATATATCTTTCAAATGGATCTGTTTTAAAATCATTCATAGTCGATATATATATATATATATATATATATATATATATATGTGTGTGTGTGTGTGTGTGTGTGTGTGTGTGTGTGTTTTGAATTCAGAGTTTTCCTTTACTGGTTGCCATACAAGGTTAAAAAAGCATAGTCCACCCTATTATTTAGCCATAGCTGGGGAGAGAAAAATGGGTATTTGCGCTTTATGAAATGCAATCAACCTCGCACAGGGCGACGATAACCATTACACATTAAACGCCTCTACGTGGCTCATATGAATGGATCTTTTACTAGAAAATCTAAAGGAAAAAGATATTGTACATTGAAAAAACGGTGTTATACGTCTGCATTTGTTTCCCCCTTGCAAAGTAGATTTAATGATTGATTGATTTGAACGCCATATCAAACATTTTAGGGTTATTTTATTCATTTATATTTACATTAGTTGGGTAATTGTTTCTTAAAAGTGAGGCAGATTCCCTGTGGAGTAGTGGCTAACTTGCTGGACTGCAACATCGTAGTGAGCATGTCTTAACTTCAGCCACGCTATTCGTTATTTTCGGACTAATTTCCTTGGGAAAAATACGAATACCCTCATCTCCCTGCTACTGTTGTTCTACAAGGTTGGCTTTGGCATTGAATAACCTACGAAGTTTGATATGTCATTAAACAAAGAAACCAAACCGATAATGAGCAAAGCATTCATATCTTATACAAATGATTTTTATACAGTTATATGATTTTAATTAACTATCAATAATAACTAGCAAATATAAAAATATTTAGGTTTAATATATATAATATTATTATATTAATTAGAAATGCTAATGAAACTGAATAAGAATGCAGATGAAAAGATTTGAAACAGAGGTGGGTATAATCGAAAAATAGAACAACTGAAACTTACTCTTCCATCACTCCCGTCTTTCATTGTTAAATTTTTCCTAAATTAACTATTTAGTTAAAATAGGATGTAAAGAATAAAATTACAGTTATTTCTTCTTTTTAATGGAT
The DNA here is from genome assembly GCA_023376005.1 of Doryteuthis pealeii. Taxonomy (NCBI): domain Eukaryota; kingdom Metazoa; phylum Mollusca; class Cephalopoda; order Myopsida; family Loliginidae; genus Doryteuthis; species Doryteuthis pealeii. The sequence goes on along the minus strand of CM042140.1, from coordinate 37,368,124 downwards.
TTCATGTAAGATTTATCCCCGAGATGTTTGCTCATATTCATTAAGATAAGACCAAACAATTAGAAATCAATAATACTAAGCACATATTTATTAAAAGCAAATTTTTTATATCAATATGCAAATTAGCCTCCCCGTTCACACTGTAAACTGCTATTTAGTTGTATATATAAATACAATTGCATGTTATTAATTTGTAGATAAGGCCAACAGTATTAATAATATAAAACAATTTTATTAATAATTGATTATAAAAATAAAATCACGGAAAATGTGATGTAAATAACCAAGGGAATTGTGACTTAAGTAGTGATATTATTTCGGTTACAGACAGAAAAACATACAATCTCTATTATAATAAGAGATAATCCTTAGTAATTTATCATAACTTCAATAATTTAATACAAATAAATTACAGTTTGTACCAGCATTAGGAAGAACAAAGTGTTTTTGAATTTTACAGGTCTTTATTCGTTTTCTGTACCTTGAGTCTTTGATACAGTCGACGTCAATTTACTGTAAACTAAAAATATAACAAAACAAAGGATATAACAAATGCATAAATAAACCAGTTAACAAAAGAGAAAAATTCAATTAAAATCCGACTTACCAACTTTTACTTCCTCTAGGGCTGGTAGTGGGTATTTGCCTCATACCCCATTTGTATGAGCTGGGCACAATACCTCGTTTTAACGTGGGCCTATCCACAAGACGAAGCTCATGGGTGGGAAAGAACAAAAATTGCGTCGATCCCTTTAGCATTCCCCCTCAAGGGGGCGCCTCAGGCACTGGGCAATAAACCCAGCCCTGCCCCTTTAAATCAAGGGGGCAGGTATTGCCTGGGGAGGGGGTAGCACTCTGGGATCGACGCTATTAATTCAAACACACCGATCCAGTGGCTGAAGCACACCGGACCCCCGTCCCGAAGGATGGGCTGGTAGTGTAATGAGGTATCGCATGCAAATGACCCAGTATACCAACATCGCAGGCAAATGATCCAGTATACAAAAAACTTTGCTGCAATTCTGCTTTACTCGCAGAAGGTCGCGAGTTCGATCCTCGCCGAAACCGCCAACCATTCTGCAACACAGTATCAAGTATTCTAAGACTAATGATATTAAAATTTGACCCATAGACGGGACCCAAACAGGTCAGAATGAACCCGGGGTCACAGTGTCACCTCGGGTCAGGGTGAACCTGGGAGGGATATCAATGAAGGGCGACTACCTATATCCAGGATCTCCGGAAATGGAGCCTCACCATCAGGTGTAGTTTAGTTTCATACCCAGCATGCACCTTTTTTGTGGTGGTGACTAGTCATACAAAATCATGAATATATTTGCATCGAACATTTTTTTTTAGAAAAGAATGAACTTTAAATTTTCTGAAACGAACGCTATCCTCACGTTTCATCAAACTTTCGCTTTATCACGTGACATACAAAACAACTCTGATTGGTTTGTTTTCTCTCATTTTCTTTCTTTCTTTCTTTCTTTCTTTCTTTCTGTCTTCCTTTCTTTCTTTTCATTTCATAAACTTTTCAAACAGCCCGTTAATTTATCAGCGTCTATTTCCACTGTATTTTGGCGTTTCTTGCTTGACATACAAGCTGCACTCAACGGGAACACTTGCTCTCAATTCAAATGGCAAAACACTTGATGTTTTGTTTTTGGTTTTGGTATTTTTCTTTTATCGCTTAAGTAGATGCTGGCAGCTTCTCGATTTGAAATTCTTAGATTACCGCATTTCCAGTTTACAGCTAAAAACACTCCAGGGTTACTCAGTTGATAAAGATTTCGACCCCCCAAAAGCTAACTGCCCGGTTTCCAACCCGCTGAGAGATCTGGTTTTTGACAAAGAATTTAGAACCGTGGGTGAAATTTCTTTCTTTCTCTTTCTGGGGATCCCTGTTAAAAGTTACAAATATAGTAGATGATGGGAAGTAAATGAAACCGACGCTTGGCATGAAGCGTCAGATCTAACATCAATCGAAATTGATTGGTTGGCTGGTTGGTTGTTCAGATTACGATGGGACGCCCCTATTTACCCAACTCGTTCGCCACAAGTAGGTTTGGTTTGGTTTGTTTTGTTTTACGGCATGTCAACTTTAGTGGTCATTTAATGCCGATAAAGTTTTGAAATAAATCAATTCTTAATGGATAATACATTTTTTTAAATAAATACATTTTTCTATTTAACCCATAGATGGAACCCTAACAGGTACTACCACTCCGGGTCAGAGTGGACCAGAGAGCAATGGTGATGAAGGGGTGCTCCACATTCCCCAAACCTCCAAAACTGGAACCTCACCATCAGATAGAGTTTAACGTCATTCCCAGGACATGTATACCCTCAGTCACTGCCTTCTAGCACCCATATGATAAAAAGGGGTTGGGGCTTGCCATAAGGGCAATAGGGTTGGGAAAATCATATAGGTGCTAGGGCTTGACATGACCAGCCGATTGATCGGAGGGGGCCTCCCCGACCGCCCGTCTAGCCCAAGATAGGGCCAAAGTGGAGTATTGCATGTCATGAACTGCTCATCCACCCGGGTTCTATCCTTACGCGTCACGGGTCGCCACCCACGGCCAACAGGTGGCCCCATTGGGGGAGTCTTACCCGTCTGCAGAGGTGCAGTCGGTGCATTCTAACGTCTCAGCCGACAGGGCGGGCCACAAGTAGGATGTGATACAATGTCACTTGTATGGGCAATCCAGCCAGTATCAAACACGCTCTTCAGTAGTGATGGATCTGTTAGACTAGCTTGCTAACCTGTAAATTACGATGAGACGCCCCTATCTACCAAATTTAATTCAAATCCTTGTCGAGGTTGTTTTCATTTCATATATCGCTAATAAAGTCGACGTGGTGGCCTAACGTCGGTATCAGCCAGACAGCGAAGGAGTCTATCCCCTTATCACTAGCGCTAGACCAAGGAGGTTGTTTTTGCGTCTGAGGTGGAGTGCCACACCTACCATCAGCTCCTCACTTTAATGCACAGATCCTGTGCTCCTCATACGCTGAGTCAGCAAGGGCTGGAATCGAACCAGGAACCTTGGTGATAAATTCCTACTAATGTACTAATTATGTTAACTTCCGTCTCGATACATTTTGAACACAGCTAATCAGTAAGATTCTTCAACCTGGGTAGATATTTATGATAGCGATAACCCTAATTCAATATTGAATGATATTTTAGATGTTTGAGAAAAATTATATTAAATCGTATGTATTTACCCAACCCCTCCTCCACCGGGACGCAAGGTTGCTTTTTAAGAGACCTAAAGCTGGTAGTGAATTCAGAGCTTTCCCTTCTCCTTGAATGGATGACTAACCAAGGCTAAAGAAATTAGTTTACCTTACTATTTTATCATAGATAAGGGGAGAAGAGCTGGATTCATGTCTTCCCAAGGGTATTAGCGCAAACAACCTTACCACGAATTTGAACTCGGTTCGCCAATTCCGTTTTCTATGACGATAACCGTTATGCTATCCATTCCTAATATGAATACTGGTATCAATTGTACTAAGCAAAAGTATGCACATCCTTTTTAATGCAATAAAATATCAAATTAAATTAGAAAGGCTAATGAAAGTAAATAAGAACGAATATAAAATTTTACACTTATTTGATGTTATTTTAATTGATAATCTATTTAAAATTATATATAGCATTGCTTTTAATATGTTTGAGAATAACATGATATTATTAGAAATCCGCAACAGTAAATAATTATTTATTAAACCCAGTTTTGTTAAAAGCATTATGCAAATTATTTCCACCATTTCCTATGTGAATCATTATTTCTTAGATATATTTAAAACATATTTCAGGATTTTAAATGTATTTATAATATGGTCTGTTTTGCGGCAAATATAACTTTAATAGACACATTGTTAATAAATAAGGTGTTAATTAAGATTAGATAATGACTATTTTATAATCGTTGTGAATATAACTTAAATAACTAAGGAAATCGTGACGTCAATGGGGACGTAGTTTCGGTTACAGACATACTGTTACATAATCTTCATATAATAATTATATTTATAAAGTAGTTTAAAGCGAGTTGGTTACCCCGTGATTCAACTAACTTTTTTCTAAAATTACCCCCACTTCACCAGGTAAAGATGGAGCACAAAGGACACGGAAAACTCTTGGAGCTAGAAGATAGATTTAACTTAATTTAGTTTACCGAGACCAAACTAATTAGGAGGATTTAATTTTCAATTAATATTATTGACAAAGGAAAATAACTTATTACCTTCTATAATTTTAAATAATTTATTTTATTACATGGTTATGTGTTTTGAATTTAAGATATCACAAATAAACCCCTTCACTAGTTAACTAAGTTCATATTTTTACTTTGTTTCCAAGCGGAATAAGCTCAAGGGGAACACTTTTATGGTAACAAGTTTAGATATTGTAATATCTTATTATAATGGAGAGTGTGTGTTTTTCTGTCTGTAATCGAAACTATATTATTACTATTCAAGTAACAATCCCCTTAGTTATTTACGTCTCATTCTACAGGATTTTATTTTTATTTTTATTTAAACCTCAATTATTAATAAAATTGTTTCACATTATTAATACTGTTGGTAATAACTACATATTAATAATATACAATTGTATTTATATATACAACAAAATAGCAGTTCACAGTGTGAATGGGGAGGCTAATTTGCATATTGATATTAAAAATCTGATTTTAATAAATATGTGCTTAGTATTACTGATTTCTAATTGTTTGGTTTTATCTTTATGAATATTATCTAAAATCTCAGGGATAAATCTTAAAAGAAATTCATTAACAAGAAAAAATAACAGTAATGTTATTCTTTACTTCCTATTTTAACTAAATAGTTAAATTAGGAAAATTTAGCAATGGAAGACGGGAGTGAGAGAAGAGTAAGTTTCAGTTGTTCTTTATTTTTATTATGCCCCCCTCTGTTTCAAATATTTTTATCTGCTTTCTTATTTAGTTTCATTAGCGTTTCTAATTTGATACAATATTTTATTACATTAAAACTTACATACTTGCACCCGGAGGGTGCATATATTTGCTAGTACCTATAATAATTATATTTATCTTTACATATATCAATCGTTGGTTGGATTTGTGGTATTTCTTGTGCACCAATTCTTTCCTATCGACTGTGCCAAAAGGTGTGAATGGTCCAAAACAAGCCTTCACCATTATAAACAAACCACTGTGTAGATTATTCATTGGATGAACCCTCATGCGTCGAAATCAGCGAGAGAGTCTATTCGTGTGCGTATTCGTATGTGTCAGCACAGGCCTGCCCGCAAGGAATAGGCAATAGAAGAGGAAGAGGTAGCTCTTCTAGAGAGTGATCACTTTTGGCGTGACCCCAATTCGAGATGAGGAATCAATCAAGCTTATCACCCCACGAATCAACCTCCGTTTCCATTTACCGTCGAATATTTTATGTCCTCTACGTGTTGGAAATGTTTCTTTAGATAAAAGCTGATCTTCTGTCCTGCTCCCTTGTGACCTTTCCTACCTCTGACTCGGGACTTTCAACAAATACGTGCTTATCTTCACCGCTTATCTCATTCGGATGCTGCTCCGTCATCAGCATCACTAACAACGTATCCATTGTGCTTGTCATCAGCATCATCAACATCATCATTCTCATAATCAACGATAAACACATTTTCCCCTGTACTCTTTTCTACTAAAACTATTCCAATCAAATTCGCTTTTTTACATTTCTTTTAAATCTATACTTTCTCAAAAACTTTCGGCTTTATTATATATATATATATATATATATATATATATATATATATATATATATATATATATAGAGAGAGAGAGAGAGAGAGAGAGATAATCTAATGAGTCAGACGAACCTACTATTAGTTTTGCATAAAGCTCTTCAGGGCTAAATCTGAATCAGATTTAGCCCTGAAGAGCTTTATGCGAAACTAATAGTAGGTTCGTCTGACTCATTAGATTATCTTTATTATTGGCTCTACTTAGGTATCGAGCACTTTTTACTTATTAGCTTTCTCCTAGCGGTTATATGAATATATATATATATATATATATATATATATATATATATATATATATATATACATATATATGCATATAAATTGTTTTTTCTTTTGGCCAAATACTGTACCAATAGATTATTTTTGTTGGTACGAATATCTTGGTCCTTTCTTTTTTTCAAAATTTTTTTTCTTCCTGGTTGATGTTTGGTAGTATATTTTTACAATCAAACTTTCTGCTGGTTTTTTTCTCTCCGCAAGGATCTACCAACACGCTTGGTATATTAAATATATATATATATATATATATATGTATATATATATATATATATATATATATATATATATATACTAGCAACAAAAAATACTCGCTCTGGGCGATGTAGGAATTTAAATTTTGAAAGATATTGCCTGAAGGGATGGGAGTTTAACTTCAATGTCAGAGGGTTTGTATCTTAAGTAAGTAAAATCATCAAATGTATTAAAGAATTAAAAAAAAAAGAATAAAACACTTTGAAATGGAAACTTAGTGCTGTTCCCCTCAAATAAAATGTTGCATGCATTTATTAATTATTAATAAAATAATCATTTCGAATATTTTCCATATGAATTTTACACAAAATTTTAGGTATTTATTTATTTGTAAACTTTTTAGTTAATCTCTTATTACTGAAAAATGACTATTTCTTGTTTGTACATGATTTTATTATAAAACTCTCTACGTTAGATAACTTTAAATATATATCAAATCAAAACAAACTATATATAAATATATAATACCGGGATGTATTGATTGGAACTTGTTTTTAAAAAAAACAATAAGGAGCGTCTTTGGTACCATACTCAAATTTTGTGTGTATATGATACAAGGTTGTTCTTTATTCTATGTGTTGACGATTTTGGGCAATGTGACGTAAGCTGTGAGGTAGTTTCAGTTACAGACAAATTGAAACCCAATCTCCATTATTAATAGAAGATATACAATGGCCTAGGAAAAGTCTTTCACCAGGAGGGAAAAAAAACTACATTTAATTTCAAAGTTTCAATATTTCTTCAGATTTTGGCTCACGAGCACTTCCCACAATGTATAGAAACATGAAATATATGTTGGAAAATACGCACGTTTGCATGTTAGATATAATTGAGCACTTGAATGGGTGTTATTTGTCAATTGAATATATATATATATATACATATATATGTATATATATTCATATACATATGTATATATATACATATATATACATATACCTCTATATATACATGTACATTTATATATATACATATTCATGTATATATACAAATACATATATATACATATAAATGTATATACATATACATGTATATATCCATATACATGTACATAGACATATACATGTACATAGACAGGTATATATACATATACAGGTATATATATACATACATACATGTATATATACATTCGTATATATATATCAAGTATTCATAGATTATATAAATAATTTGCACACATTTGTATAGTTTCAAGTAACTAACAATAATAATCCACCTTAGTATACAATTATAGTTTTTATTAGTTATTCTTTATAAAAGTAATTTACCGTTATTATTATATACCCCCAACATGATTTGGGTATATAATGGAGGCGAGAGAGACAGTGAGGATAGATTAGAGATGATAGGTGATGTTGATCTTACTTTTTACACTTTCTGGTTACTGCTTACTGGTTCTTCGTCTAACTGCTTCGGCGGTAATTTATGAGGAAGTGCGTCCCGGTCTCCTGCCTCAAAAATTGCTACCCGGTGACTATCAAAATAACAACCCCAGCTCGTCGTAATTCTTGTTTACTTATCGTAATTTGTCGTAAATCTTGTTTAGATATGAAGATGGATATATAGTTTGGAATAGACTGAGATAGATAGATAGATAAACAAACAAAATAATATAGATTGATATGAAATAATGGAGATAGATAGATATTTTCGACAAGTAAATGTATTTGGGGAGGGGGTCGCTTCTTTTTCTGTCGTAATTCTTGTTTATTTAAACTAAAAACAAGACATTAAACAAACATGAATAAAAAAATCTTAGTATTTAAAGTAATATAGATAAATATGAACAAATTGAGATAGATAGATAGATAGATATGAAGATGGATAGTTTTGAATAGACTGAGCTGGGTCGTTATTTTAATAGTCACTGGGTAGCAATTTTTGAGGCAGGAGACCGGGACGCACTTGCTCATAAATTACCACTTGGTTGTATCTGATCAATCTTTTAATTTCAACCCTGCCCATTTGATTCCGCCGCGGGGAGACCGATCCACCAGTCAACAATCACGCCTGCATTCCTTTAAAATCGGGTCGCATCTGCCTAAACTAAACTTATTCACACGCGTCTGTAATGGCGCGTTTTTTTTACCGGAAGGTGAAGTTATAATCATCTAAAATATCAATCATAATCACAAACGGGTATAGAAAATTACCCACCTCCGATTTTAATTCTAACGAAGTTGTATTTAAAATTCTAACTACAGGTACGGTCACAATTTATGCGTGTAACATTATATTGTATTAAGTATTGCTATCTAATACAAATAATTTTCAAACAAATTAATTTGGCCCATAGATAGCATCTAAACAGGTACTACTGCTCCTGGTTATCGAAACCCGGTCACCGGGACTGGTAGGAAATGCACACTTCTCTCTGCCGTGGAAGAATTACTATAGTATTATGCTATCAAGTATTCCTATCAAATACTAACAATTTTCTAATAGATCGACATGACCCTTAGATAGACCAAACCGGCCCTAGTGGACCTAAGAGTAATGGCAGATCCCGAGAACTGGAGCCTCAGTATTGTAGGGACCGTTGTTGTTTGGTGGAGTGTGTGGTTGAAGAATGGAAGATCCGAGTTATGGGTCCCCACAATTTATATGTATAAGACTACAGAAGTGTAGTTTCCATAGGTAACAAAAGAAGAAGACAAAATTGATAAAGGAAACAAACTTTATATACATTAATTTACAATTGGTATATTCAATTGTTCTTTCAGCGGTGTTGCAGACTGTATGTGTCTGTACATAGTTGTGACAAGTGTGACATGTATTGTTTATATTTGTGCGATTGTAGCAGTTTTGTCTGTGATTGAAACTTGTGATTGAAATTTGTTTTTGTTGAGCGAGAGAGAGAAAATTGGAAGAAAAAAAAATAGACGGACCTGTTGAGTCGGATTTTCTGTTTTCGGACAGCGCCTTCTTTCCATTGTGTCGAGTTAGGAGCATCAGCTCCAACTCTGTCGAGTCTGGAAGAGCGTAAGCTCACCACTGTCTCTCTTTCAGCTAAAGGGGTCTTTTTTATAATTTTCTTTTTGTCATTGTCTATTGTAATCATTAAGCTAAAATATTCCTCAAATATCAGGTGATTTGCAATGATGCAATTTCGAATGATTTTGGTACATTCCGATGGCGTACATATTTTCCCATGGAATTTAAACCATTATTTCTATTGTTTCTAAAATATTTCTAAACTAATATTCATTCGATTCTCATGACATACAACACTCATGACATACCATTGTAAAACTAGTTATTTAAGAAAACTTAATTATTTTAATTTATTCAATTCCACATGCCGTAAAAATATAGGGGCCAATCCCTATAGTATCAAAGCTAAATTGAGAACAACAAAAGGCAAACGTGTGTTATCAACGATTGGAGATCGATATATCAAGAGAGAAAAAAAAAAGACCCATTACATTACTGCACGACCAGTTGAAGAAATGAGGCTGGGTATTTATTTTGTTTGGTTTGTTTTGTTTTACGGCATATCAACCTCAGTGGGTCATTTAATGCCGATAAAGTTTTAAAATAAATCAATTCTTAATGGATAATACAATCTTTTTATAAATACATTTTTCTATTTAACCCATAGATGGGACCCTAACAGGTATCACCACTCCGGGTCAGAGTGGACCAGGGAGCAATGGTGATGAAGGGGTGCTCCACATTCCCCAAACCTCCAAAACTGGAACCTCACCATCAGATAGATTTTAACGTCATTCCCAGGACATGTAGACCCGCAGCCACCGCCTTCTAGCACCCATATGATAAAAAGGGGTTGGGGCTTGTCATAAGGGCAATAGGGTTGGGAAAATCATATAGGTACTAGGGCTTGACGTGATCAGCCGATTGATCGGAGGGGGCCTCTACGACCGCCCGTCTAGCCCAAGATAGGGCCAAAGTAGAGTATTGCAAGTCATGAACTGCTCATCCACCTGGGTTCTATCCTTAAGCATCATGGGTCGCCACCCACGGCAAACAGGTGGCCCCATTGGGGGAGTCTTACCCCTCTGCAGAGGTGCAGTCGGTGCATTCTAACGCCCCAGCCAACAGGGCGGTATTTATTTTGTATTTCTATCTTTATAAAGGTAGTGTCCATAAAGTCAGTGTGGACTTTTTTAAAGATTATAACTTTAAAGAGCACACGGATTTTGTGGACACCCTGTATATAACAAACTCAAAATAAGACAAAATCGAAGGGTCTATCTGACACGCTAACAATATCGGTTATAAATGAAGATATATACATATAATCAATATCCATTCATCTATCTGTCTGTCTGTCTTTCTCTGTGCGTCTTTCTCTTTCTCTTTCTTTCTTTCTCACTCTGTTCCTTATTCCCTTGCTCTCTCTCTCTCTCTCTCTCTCTCTCTCTCTCTCTCTCTCTCTTTCCCTTTCTATATCGAATCAAGGACATTCATTTTTTTTTTTGTGGGGGGGGGGTATTCTTATCTCTCTGCAGAGGATACAGTTGTCCTAATTTAAGCTTTACTTAAGTAAGTATCTAAGTTTTAATGTAATGAAATATGTTAGATTAAAAACACTTACGAAATTAGATATGAGGAAAGATGAATACACTTATTTTAATTCTATTTTAATTGGTTTCTATATAAAATCATTCAAAGGATTGATTTTAATATGTTGGAGAATACAACAATAATATAACACCAAATAATTATTTATTAAACTAGGTTTTGTTAAAACCAGTATGCAAATTGACCACACCATATATTATGTAAACCTTTATTTCTTAATGATATATAAGACACAGCTGGATTTTAAACGTACAAATAACATGGGCGATTTTGAGGCAAATATAATTCAGATTTTCATAGAGACATCGTGAATGAATAAGATTTATTCAATTTACTAATGATTTTGACTATAAATGGAATACTCATTGATAAACTTACACATTTCCTGAGAGTATTGTGACGTAATCAGTGATAAAATTTATAATTTTTCGCAAACGTTATTTTGTTTTAAGACACAGATACATTTTGTTTAAAACGGCATCAGCTTAGATATTGCGTGGTTTTAATCCGACTAAGATTATTTGCCGTAATCTTCGAGAGAGAGAGAGAGAGAGAGAGAGAGAGAGAGAGAGAGAGAGAGAGAGAGAGAGAGAGAGAGAGAGAGGAGCTAGCCTGCAAGCCGGCTTTGAAAATCGGTATTTAAAATCATGTTTTTTTAAATCTGGATTCGAAAACCGACTTCTGAAACGGGTATCTACATCAATTTTATGTTTCACAGCTTTTCTAGTTCTCTGGCAAGGTCTCGGTATTTTTCATTTTTTATTTTTTCGCATAATTTTATTTTCACTTTGTTGTCCGCTTGAATGGCAAAATCCACTAGCTGACAAGTTCTTTTTATTTCATCATCATCATCCTCAGCAGCAGCATCGTCGAATACCCTTGACTCTCTCACCACCCGTCCCTATCGGTCATCGTCCCTGGTAGGTCTTCCGCACGGCAATCAGAATCTGCACAGAGCTGACTGATGTAGGTTTTTGTTAGTCGGACTACGCTGGTGTATCCATGTGTAGGTGTCCACTGGAAAGCGACAGCATGTCTACCTCACCTTATTTGGATGGACTGTGTGATAGGAGGTAAGTGGCCATAGGGCTGCTTTTTCGGGGGATGCTGATGTGATGATTTGCTCAAAATAGCACGCAACATTTTGTGCAGTCTTTCATCTAGCTTTCTTCTGGTGTTCTTTATTTTTCTTCGCTAAAGTCCAAGTGGTGTAGCCATACAGTAGTTATGTGATCCGGCAATAGCAGTAAAGTAATCCGAAAATTCTTTTGAAAAATTCGGCCGGTCTTTGGTTATCACTGAAGCGTCATCGGCAAGACCGCTTTGGCTTTTATGCCTCCTCACCGGCCGAACCACTCGAACCAACAGAGGTGACAGGAAGCTTACCACGAGTAACCACCTACAACATGGAGGTTGTAAGTTCAATCTCGGTAGACTTGTGAATAAATTCACTTTACCCCCCGCCCCCACTACACCGTGATATGACAACAATTTAGAAGAATTCTCGCTTTATCTTATCAGAGAAATCAGATTTCCATATAATCGATACTGTCTATAGAAGTGTGGTCGTTTCCTATGTGTGGATTGACATCACTTTTAGTAGATTTGTTTTGTTTTGTTTTGTTTTACGGCATATCAACCTCAGTGGGTCATTTAATGCCGATAAAGTTTTTGAAATAAATCAATTCTTAATGGACAATACAATTTTGTTTATCAGCTCATGTTTTTCTATTCAACCCATAGATGGGACCCTAACAGGTACTACCACTCCGGGTCAGAGTGGACCAAGGAGCAATGGTGATGAAGGGGTGCTCCACATTCCCCAAACCTCCAAAACTGGAACCTCACCATCAGATAGAGTTTAACGTCATTCCCAGGACATGTAGACCCTCAGTCACCGCCTTCTAGCACCTATATGATAAAGAGGGGTTGGAGCTTGCCATAAGGCCAATAGGGTTGTGAAAATCATATAGGTGCTAGGGCTTGACGTGACCAGCCGATTGATCGGAGGGAGCCTCTCCGACCGCCCGTCTAGCCAAGATAGGGCCAAAGTGGAGTATTGCATGTCATGAACTGCTCATCCACCTGGGTTCCATGGGTCGCCATCCACGGCCAACAGGTGGCCCCAATGGGGGCGTCTTACTCCTCTGCAGAGGTGCAGTCGGTGCATTCTAACGCCCCAGCCGACAGGCGGGGTTTTAGTAGATAAAAATATCATTCTAAATTTTTTAAAGAGAAATAAAAAACGACCGTCGTAAATTTTGCATTTGGCATAAGAACATAACCGGGTTTTTTTAAGGAAAATTATGTTGTTCTAATCTTCAAAAGCCGTCCATGACATGCAACACTCCACTTTGGCCCTTACTTAGGCTAGACGGACGGTCCGAGAGACCCCTTCACATCAATCGGCTGGTTACGTCAAGCGCTAGCACCTACACCATTATCCCGACACTATTGCCCTTATGGCAACCCCACAAACGTTTTTTTAATCATATATGTGCTAGAAGGCGGTGGCTGAGGTTCTTAGTGCCCCAGGTATGACGTAAAACTGCATCTAATGTTGAAATTCCAATTCAGGAGCACTTCCTCGCCATTACTTCCGGGTCAACTCTGACCCGGAGTGTTAGTACTTATAAGGTCTCAAGAGCTAGCCTGTCGGTTTGGTTTGTTTAATGGCATATAAACTCTGTGGATTATTTAATGCCAATACTTTTTTTATATGATTTGTAAGGGATTTGTAAAAACTTTGTTTTTAAGCTAATTGTTAGAGTGTGAGACAAATTTGGTATTCAAGTTTCCTTTACACGTATATTTTTGTAGATAGTTTCGTGTGTGTATTTAATATCTGATCCATGATTTTTGGTATATTTTTATTTCTCTCAAGAAGGACAAAATGCCATCCATGTTAGCATTTTCAAATACATATCTATATATCAATACTTGTGTTCCTTAAAAGAGAGAGAGAGAGAGAGAGATTGTGCGCGCGTGTGTATTTGTGTGTGGTTCCGGGTTCGATACTGGCCCTCACCAACTCAGCGCATGAGTAGCACAGGGATTTGTGCGGTAAAGTAAAGAGCTAATGGTAGGTATGGCGCTCACCTCAACCGCAAAAACAATCTCCTTGGTCAATTACTAGTGAAAAGGGGATAGACTCCCTTACTGTATCGGTGATACCGACTTTAGGCTACCCGATGATTTTTTACATATTGAACTATTTTTGCAATATTTTATAATAGCTGTTAAGTAAACATATCAAACTTTATAATAATTATATAATCATACTCTGATATATCCACAGGTCCTGCTAGTCTTTCATATTATTTGTATTGAAAAATTTATTTCTAATAAGAGAGAAAGTTCTACATTCTATGGGGAAGTGGTTGACAGTACAGGGCGTTTGATATGTTCCACACCATGGTTGATCCTCTTAGAAAATCTGTATTTAAAATCACGGCTTTTTACCTGGTTTCATTTTTTTTTTTGTTTTTTTTGTTTATTTCTACCTTCTGTAGCTTTTATTTTTTTTTAAACATTTTCATTCTTTTTTGTTTTTAAGAAAAAAATCTTTGAACTCCTTAAATGCCAAAATCAATTTGCACCTCCATTCTTAGGATTGTTGCTTACGTAACAAGGTCTGCCTGGCTGGGCTCGAACCGCAAATCTATTGACGCCATAGCGACGACGAGAAACAAAAATCAAAACAAAAAATAAAAGAAACAAATCCAGCGTAACATCCCTGTTGGGATACATCGTAGCTATCAAATTTGCTATTCAATACCGGTTAACGACCCTGTGCAGTGGTGCACATACATTTCCTCGGTCTGAATCTCTGATTTCAGTATCTTCACACCCTGTTCACACCCGGATAAATAAGAAAATGAATCTAGTTTTATATATAACCCCCAGGGAGTTTCGTGCGCCAATCAGAAATTCTAGAATTAATTCAAACTCTAAACTTTGAAATTTGAAACCGATTGCAATAATGTCAATCTCGGTTATATGAAAAAAATAATTGAAAAACGCTGATATTTAAGACTGGTTTTCTTTGTCGAAGTTATTAGAACCTCCAATCTTGAGAAAGTCAGTCCTGCATCAGTTGTTTTGTTTACACTAATAGCTCGTCGTTTATATAAGTATTCATGAACAACATGTATTATTTGGATTTTTCGGACTATTGTCCTCAACTTTATTGTTATATACACAGCTTTTCGTCGGAAGACGCATCGAGTGAAACGTTGTTTACATATATTTATCAATGGCTCCACACAAGCAGGATTCGACACAAGGTCAATTTCTTAAGCGGAGTTTAACAGGTTTGAATTCAGTGTTTCCTTCTCCTAGACTGATTACTTAGCCAAGGTTAAAAAGTCCTGTCTGTCTTACTATTTACCCATAGCTGGAGTGTGCAGTTGGATACATACCGTTCCCAAGGGTATTAGTGCTATGTGAAATGTAAACAGCCTCGTTTAGGATTTGAACTCGAGTCAACGAGTCCATTTCCTACAACTCTAACCATTACACCACACACGTCCAACTTTGTGTATATAAAAATAAAGGTGAGGACAATATTCCGAAAAATCCAAACAATACAAATTATCAAGCTTCATCTAAAAAGTCAATACTAAATGAATACCATACTTGTCTGTATTTTTGAGATGAGGCTTGATATGAATAATTTTGATATTTTGGACTGTTGTCCTCATATTCATTGTGTATAAACAAAATATTCAGACCACTGTAACCTCGGGATCTGTTTATGCGTTTTTTTAATTACCTTAAAATAACTCATCTTCAGGCGATCACTCTAAACTAGAGGTAACGATTTCAGCTCCGAAACCACGTTTGAATTCAGGGTATTTAAATTCAATATATTGTAAAATTTAAAGTGAAAAAAAAAAATTGTCTAAGTTCTTATTTGTAATTTATACAGTGAGGGTGGGGGGTTGTAGAAAATCTAAATTAATAAACTGGTACTGTTTTACGCCTATTACCGTCACGGAAAAACACAGCATAAATTCCAGGACGACAAAATGTTAACAGAACCCTGTCTGTAAATGTTAGAAACTGGATTTGACTCAATATCAGATACCAACCATTTGTGAGTTTAAAAGTTTTATTCTCTGTACTAGCAAGAATATGCACCCCCCACTGGCGTAATTATAGAAGTTTTAATGTAATGAAATATATTAAATTAGAAAGATTAACAGAATTAGATAACAACGTATATAAAAAAAGATTACACTTACTTTAATTGTATTTTAATTGATTTCTACATAAAATCATTTCTAGGATTGATTTTAATCGTTGGAGAATAAATTAAAAATATTAGAGATCAATAACACCAAGTAATCATTTATTAAAACCGGTTTTGTTAAATCCAGTATGCAAATTAGCTACACCATATATTATTAAACCTTTATTTCTAAGCGATATATGAGACACATTGCAGGATTTTAACGTACTACTAACATAGGCTGTTGAGGCAAATCTTACACGTATTCTCATAGACATCGTTAATGAATAATAATTTATTCTGTGTAATGATTAATGATTTTTACTATAAATACTCAGTGTTGAGTTACGCAAGTCCTGAGGGTATTGTGACGTGCGCAGTGACGTAGTTTCGGTTACTGACAGAGAGACACCGAATCTCCATTATAATAAAATTGTCATTTGATAAATCAAATCTTCTTACAAAAATAACGTTTTAATGTTCATTTGTGTTTGCCTATGCTGCGTATTATTTATTTGTTTCTGGCTAAATGTACCACCCACCTGGATATTTTCAAATACGTGTTTCTGCTTTAATTACAACTTTAATTACAGAGTTGTAAAATCACAAGAAAACAAAAACACACTTTATGTACGTGGATGTTTTTTCGCGAAGAATAATAAGAAATTAGAAACCCGAATCCAAATTGTTAGAATCTTCAGCCAAAATATAGGAATGGCATTTGAAATTGAGAAGTACACAGCGTTTGTAACAATGCCGATAAAAAGTGTGTGTCCGCCCTGTCAGCTGGGGCGTTAGAATGCACCGACTGCACCTCTGCAGAGGGTAAGACTCCCCCAATGGGGCCACCTGTTGGCCATGGGTGGCGACTCGTGATGCTTAAGGATAGAGCCCAGGTGGATGAGCAGTTCATGATTTGCAATACTCCACTTTGGCCCTATCTTGGGCTAGACGGGCGGTCGGAGAAGCCCCCTCCGATCAATCGGCTGGTCACGTCAAGCCCTAGCACCTATATGATTTTCCCAACCCTATTGCCCTTATGGCAAGCCCCAACCCCTCTTTATCATATGGGTGCTAGAAGGCGGTGGCTGCGGGTCTACATGTCCTGGGAATGACGTTAAACTCTATCTGATGGTGAGGTTCCAGTTTTGGAGGTTTGGGGAATGTGGAGCACCCCTTCATCACCATTGCTACCAGGTCCACTCTGGCCCGGTGTGGTAGTACCTGTTAGGGTCCCATCTATGGGTTAAATAGAAAAATGTATTTATAAAAAAATTGTATTATCCATTAAGAATTGATTTATTTCAAAACTTTATCGGCATTAAATGACCCACTGAGGTTGATATGCCGTAAAACAAACCAAACCAAACCAAACCAAAAAGTGTGTGTGATTTATACATGCCTATCTAACCCTGACCAAATCTCAGAACGGAACAAGATTTTCTTTGATATACTAACAAAAATATGCGCCCTCCGTGCGTAAGTATTTAAGTTTTAATGTAATGAAATATATTGAACGACGAAATCAAATAAGAACGCATATAAAAAGATTAGACGTATTTGAATTATATTTTAATTGGTTTCTATATAAAATCATTCGTAGGATTGATTTTGATACGTGGGAAAATAAAACAATAATATTAGAGATCAATAATACGAAGTAATTATTTATCAAACCCGGTTTTTGTTAAAACCAGTATGCAAATTAACCATAAAATACATTATGGAAACCTTTATTTCTTAATGATGTATAAGACACATTGCCGGATTTTAAACGCACTAATAACATGGGTTGTTTTGAGGCAAATCCAACTTAGATTTTCAGATTTTAAATAAAATTAATTCTACGTATTAATGATTTTGTCTATAAATTGAATACTCATTACGCAATTCCTGGTGGTATTTTTACGTAATCAGTGATGTAGTTTCTGTTACAGGCAGACATACACCGAATCTCTATTATATATACTAGCAAATATATGCACCCTCCGGGTGCAAGTATTTAAGTTTTAATGTAATAAAATATTATATTGAATCAGAAAGGCTAATGAAACTAATTAAGAATTCAGATAAAAAGATTTGAAACGGAGGGGGTATAATCGGAAAATAGAACAACTGAAACTTACTCTTTCATCACTTCCGTTTTTCAATGCTAAATTTTCCTAGTTTAACTATTTAGTAAAGAATAAATTTACAGTTATTTCTTCTTGTTAATGAATTTCTTTAAGGATTTATTGAAGAGATTTTTACTCATATTCATTAAGATAAAACCAAACAATTAGAAATCAATAATACCAAGCACATTTTTATCAAAATCAGTTTTTTTTAATATCAATATGCAAATTAGCTTTACGTTTACTCTGAAAACTGGTATTTTGTTGTATATATAAATACAATTGCATATTATTAGTATTTAGGTAAGGCCAACAGTATTAATAATGTCAAACAGTTTTATTATTAATTGAGGTTTAAATAGAAATAGAATCATGGAGAATGTGTCGTTAATAACTAAGGAAATTGTGACATGAGTAGTAATATAGTTTCGGTTACAGACAGAAAAACACACAATCTCCATTATAATAAGATATATATATATATATATATATATATATATATATATATATATATATGTGTGTGTGTGTGTGTGAGAGAGTCTTTTATGCATAATACAATTATGGACATGTGTGTGTGTGTGTGTGTGTGTGTGTGACAACGCAAATAAAACTGCTGAAACTGTAAGTAAAGTCTTCAAATAAAGAAAGATGTCGTCCATTTTTGAAGAAACACGACGACGATTATCGATACCTTAAAAATACTTCGGCGCCTGGGAACCATTTTTTTTCTTTTTCTGTCATACGTCTCTCTACGTTACTAATAAGAATGTGATCTATTTGCAGCACTAGCGCCACCTGGTAGTCTCAAATGGATCAGAGGACTCTTTGCGATAGACAAGGTGAATGCATGTGGATCGTGTGTTTAGTCATATTTTAGTCACACGTCAATACACTTCGCTTACGACATAAGCGCAGCTTAGATTTTGACGCGACGTCTGCAATTTCGCACGGGTCTTCCGCCAAAGTTATTCGAGAAGGGATGCCAAGGGGAGGTTACTGAGAATAAAAGACAGAAATAATCGGATCTTTTTTTTCTTTCTTTCCGGATCGCTGTATCTGAGTAAGTAAACTCGAGAGGCGAAGAAATATAAAAAGAGCTGTAAGAATATCATGAGATCAATTAAAAATTAAAGATTAGAAAATAGAATAATTTTGACTGTTGTCCTCATCTTTATTGTGTACTGGCAGTGACTACCCGGCGTTGCCTGGGTAGAGGGGTATTTTTTAAAAGTTAGTCCCGCGGATCCATTATTACTGAATCGTGAGTTGAATCCTCGTGGGATGCCCCATTTAAATCTCTATGTAAAAAAAAATGGACCTTGCATTGATCCAGCTACTCTGAAAAGAAATGTTAAAGTCTACTATCTAAAATATTAAATGAAAAACAAAAATTCCATGCTGTTATCGTTTCAATTTTATTTGTTAATTATCTTCACGAATATAAATCAAATCTCTATTATTTTTGCTCAAAAAACCAAGCCCTGTTGATATTTAATGTGTATATATATATTTACTCTGTTGTTAATTGTTTTATTTTCGAAGTTTCCTGAGGACATACAGATTCAAACAACTGCCCATTATATATGTATAGATAAAACAACGTTCAGGCCATTGTAACCTCGGGCTCTGTTTTAGGTGTGTTTTTTTATTTACATTACCTTAAAATAAGTAATTTTCAGACGATTACCGTTGAATTCAAAGGTGGCTTTGGAGCTGAAATCGTTACCACTTGTTCAATGGGGCTCCAGCAGAATAAATGCAACCAGACTTATTATACGATTATATATAGAAAAAATAAAATGAAAGATGTTACTCATTCTAAAACAGAAATTTCAAAATGTCTTAAAGACAAGTATTAGAAATTTAAAAAAATCAATTACGAAGATAACATACCAAACATATCAATGATCTATATATCAATGCACATGTTCCTTAATTATAGGACCGTTATCATCTTGCAACACCAACAGATGAAATGCAAAAATATAAATCCTCATTATTTGGTGTTGCTTATCCACCGAATACTTATTTCTTATGAATGTCGTCACCTCAGCTAAATAATGGACCATTCCATTTTATTATGAAGAAAGAAAGGGAAGAAAAAGCATATGCAACACAGACAAAATATAATAAGAAAAAAAAGAAAGAAATTAGGGGAAAGTTAGAGAGAGGGGTTAAGCGCACGGAAGCGATAACGCTAATCTTTTTCAATCAAGCATAGTGAAAAGATGAAAAGAAGGAAAGAAAGAAAAAACAGTGAGAGAGGGTTCAATCAAGATTATTATACTTTTCACATATTGAACTATTTAGCAATAGGTCTTAAGTAAATAAATCATACGTTGTAATAATTAAATTACCATACTGTGTTATATCCACAGGCCCTACTAGTGATTAGAATAATATCTAAGACCAGATAAACACATTTTTTTTCAGATTCCTAATCTTAAGTATATCGATTGATTGATTGATTTTAACAACATGTCAGCCCTTTTAAGGGGAATCCTTGTGGCGTAGTGGCTAACGTCCTCGACTGAACATTGTCGTTAGCGAGTTCGAACTTCAATCACGCTATTACGTTCACTTTCGGACTAATACATCTGGCAAAGCTATGAACCCCCTTATCCCTTCCAGTCAGGAGTTAAATCGTACCACTACGGTTCTTCTACAATTGGCATTAAATAACCCTGAAATGATGATATACCATTAAACAAAGAAACCAAACCAACTCAGAGCAAAGCAAACCAATATTTCCAGGGTTATTTTATACCTAAAAGTTAGAGAATCGCGTACATAGAAGGTATTGAAATTGATTTTACTATAGAAGGTATTCCAGTTAATGTTACTATAGAAGGTATTCCAGTTGATTTTACTATAGAAGGTATTGAAATTGAATTTACGATAGAAGGTAATGAAACTGAATTTACTATAGAAGGCATTGAAAGCGAACTTACTATAGAAGGTATTGAATTTTAATTTACTATAGAAGATATTGAAACTGAATTTACTATAGAAGGTATTCAAATTGAATTTACTATAGAAGATATTGAAACCGAATTTACTATAGAAGGTATTGAATTTTAATTTACTATAAAATATATTGAAACTGAATTTACTATAGAAGGTATTCAAATTTAATTTACTATAGAAGATATTGATACCGAATTTACTATAGAAGGTATTCAAATTGAATTTACTATAGAAGATATTGAAACCGAATTTACTATAGAAGGTATTCAAATTGAATTTCCTATGGAAGGTATTGAAACTGAATTTACCATAGAAGGTATTCAAATTGAATTTACTATAGAAGGTATTAAAATTGATTTTACAATATAAATTATTGGAGTAGACTTTGCTATAGAAAGTATTGAAATTGAATTTACTATAGAAAGTATCGATGTATTTACTATTAAAAAAATCCATTGTAAAACAGTGAAAATGGCCCAGAATTAAGGATTATTTGATTTTTTTGATTTGGTTTTGTTTTACGGCATATCAGCCTCAGTGGGTCATTTAATGCCGATAAAGTTTTGAGATAAATCAATTCTTAATGAATAATACCATTTTTTTATAAATATTTTTCTATTTAACCCATAGATGGGACCCTAACAGGTACTACCACTCCGGGTCAGAGTGACCAGGGAGCAATGGCGATGAAGGGTGCTCCACATTTCCCAAACCTCCAAAACTGGAACCTCACCATCAGATAGAGTTTAACGTCATTCCCAGGACATGTAGACCCGCAGCCACCGTCTTCTAGCACCCATAAAAAGGGGTTGGGGCTTGCCATACGGGCAATAGGATTGGGAAAATCATATAGATGCTAGGGCTTGACGTGATCAGCCGATTGATCGGAGGGGGCCTCTCTGACCGCCCGTCTAGCCCAAGATAGGGCCAAAGTGGAGTATTGTAAGTCATGATCTGCTCATCCACCTGGGTTCTATCCTTAAGCATTACGGGTCGCCACCCACGGCAAACACGTGGCCCCATTGGGGAGTCTTACCTCTCTGCAGAGGTTCAGTCGGTGCATTCTAACGCCCCAGCCGACAGGGCAGGGTTTTAGTAGATAAAAATATCATTCTAAAATCTTTAAAGAGAAATAAAAAACGACCGTCGTAAATTTTGTATTTGGCATAAGAACATAGCCAGGTTCTACTAAGGAAAATTATGTTGATCTAATTTTCAAGAGCAGTCCAGAGCGGAGAATTAAGGATGAGTATTATTACTTAAATATCATTGGTCTTGTGAGATCGGACGCACAGTGTAATAATACTTATTAATTCTATGGAAGACACAAAAACTGAACAGCATGCATTTATCCTTTATACCATTCCACCGGCCAGATGGTCTGGCGTCTCTGCGTCTGTTTCACAACGAACATTAAAAGGTAAGCACTTTTGATGCCAGGAAACTCGTGTATAATTAAATTAAATGAACACTTTTTCTTCTGCTCTTTTCTTTTACTTGTTTCTTCTTTTCTTTCTCTTCATTCAGCGAAGCGATAGTATGAATCTTGCTTATAGAAACCATCTTTTTTTTCTTTCGGAAACTTGTGTAGATCATTCAAATACGAAGCAAATGATCAAAGTGTCCCAATGATTAAAAAAGATGTCTTAAGCCAAATAAACAAATGTTTTTTCTCTGATGCTTATTTTATGAATATCGAGTTTTTCAAGCCTCAATAGTTTAATGTAAATGTTTACAAAGCTTAACTTCATTAGAGATAGAGACAAATTAGTGTGACACTCAGTGAGAATCAAACTCATTACTCTAATCATAATCCAATAATTTGATATAATCATAATATGTATAACCCAATATTGACTCAGTAATTATTACCGAGGACTAATTACTTCCCATGGTTAAATAATGAGATATGGAAAAACCCAAAAATTTAGTTATACGTTATGTAATAGCGAAAAGTTACTCAGATTTTGGATGACGTGTGAAAGGCTGACCTGTTGGCTTCTGATTAGTCAAAGAGTCTCAGTAGTGACAACAGAGAGAGAGAGAGAGAGAGAGAGAGAGAGAGAGAGAGAGAGAGAGAAGAGAGAGAGAGAGAGAGAGAGAGTTTGCGGAGTCTGGGCTGAGCATTCTGATTGGTCAAAGAGTGTCAGCAGTGACAACAGAGAGAGAGAGAGAGAGAGAGAGAGAGAGAGAGAGAGAAGAGAGGAGAGAGAGAGAGAGAGAGGGAGAGAGAGAGAGTTTGGGGAGTCTGGGCTGAGCGTTTGAAGAGAACAGACGCAAGATGAATGTCTGTTTTTCCAAGACATTTTTACTTGGAGGTAAAATAAAATATATGAGCTCTGAAAAAGAATGAACGTGTTGTGTTCGTTATTAAGAACTATCAACGGCACAAGACAAGAAGTTCCCATGTAATTTCCAGACTCAAAGAACAGAAAACATGCCAGCCCAACAACCGATCCTGAGTACCAGACACAGACCGACCCAGCTACTCCAATCAAGAATAGCAGAGACCCAACCTGATCCAGTCCAGAGATAAGTAGAACAGTATAAGTATAGAAACTACGAGAGTGACTAAAAAAATTCATGCCATTTAGTTTAGAACAGGTATAATTACCAACACAGGAACATGTATCATACATCAAAATGAACCTGGTCCGCTGTGGATCTCATCCCTACTTCTCCACATAGCCACCGTTTCTCTCAATAGCAATGTTTCACCTTTGAATGAGAACACGTATCCCTGCCCCGTAAAATTCTGTTGACTGTTCTTTGAGCCACTTCTTCACTACAGATTTCACTTCCCCGTCACTGGAATAACGTTTGACTCTCTTCGGCCCCATTAAAGAGGGTTTGAGAGGCAAACATTATTCCAGTGACGAGGAAGTGAAATCTGTAGTGAAGAAGTGGCTCAAAGAACAGTCAACAGAATTTTACGGGGCAGGGATACGTGTTCTCATCCGAAGGTGTAACATTGCTATTGAGTGAAACGGTGACTATGTGGAGAAGTAGGGATGTGATACATAGAGGACCAGGTTAATTTTGATGTATGATACATGTTCCTGTGTTGGTAATTATACCTGTCCTAAACAAAATGGCATTACTTTTTGACTAACTATATATATATGTGTGTATTTGGGTAGCATTCTTTCATTTATACATGTAGAATTAAATAAAAGACACATTGTTTAACAATTTTATTTTTGATCATTTCGAGTTTTCTGGCCAACTTTTTAATGTTTGGGTGGAATTCGTGGATAAGTCCACCAAAGTTCAGGTCACGTTGTCTAACCCCCATTTAACAGATAATAGCTCTATTTCACAACACCTAAAATTACATTCATGCCCCCACTCTAATTACTGAAATATTCTAACGAAAAATACACACATTTTGCACAAAGAAAAAAATAAACAAAAACTCCAAATAGTAGAAGCTTTATACATAAAACAATACAAACCATCCTTAAACAAAATTAATTTCCAATGCAGTACACACATTTTAAAATGCCTATAACTCCTTTCTCATCAATTCTTCTCCTTCCAGCCTCCACATTAATTCAATTTTTTTTAATCAGGAACACATCACCCCTGATGATGGCACTTCAAAGTGCCGAAAGTACTCGGGAACTGAACTTATCCACGAATTCCAACCAAACATTAAAAAGTTGGCCAAAAAACTCAAAAAGATCAAAAATAAAATTGTTAAACAGGAGATGTGTTTTTTGTTTAATTCCACACACACACACACACACACACACATATATATATATATATATATATATATATATATATATATATATAAGTCCGCAAAATGTATTTGTTCTCAGAA
>CM042140.1:37313102-37338102 GCA_023376005.1 Doryteuthis pealeii | reverse complement strand
GTTATGTTATATTTTTAAAATCTAAACCCAACATACAAGGTATGTCAAAAAAGTATCGAGATTTTTTGCATTTTTTGACACACCTTGTATTCTGAAAAAAAAAATAACGTTCCATTCATTGTTCTTTTTCAGAATTCAAGGTGTGTCAAAAAGTACCAAGTTTAAAGCTGTATTTACCATGATAGAAATGAAGAATGAATGGAACTTTTTTTTTCAGAATACCAGTTGTGTCAAAAATTAAATACCATTTCGATGCCTTTTGACAAACCTTGTATTCTAGTCTTCGGCATTAAATAACCCAAGTGTTGACATGCCGTAAAATCCAACCAACCAACTTTACAGTTGAATGGGAAGGTGCTGCACCAGGACCAGGCTCCCTGAATACAAAGACACGGATGAGGTGGACCAGATGTATTTTGGTCCAATCTCGATAGCCAGGTATCTACACTCTGATCCTAAGCAGAAGTGATGAAGGGCGATATTTTGATCTTAGAGAAGATTCTATTACGCTGTTTGGAAATGTAGCACATGTCAAGAAAATCACTATTCAAAGTACTGACTTTTATTTAGGCCCAAGCATCGACCTCTGACCCGTCTGAGAAATATGTACATTTTTCAGGAGCTCTTCAGGTCACGTGATTAGCTAGGTACACTTACGAGCCAAAACATTATGACCACCAGCATAAATTTTTTGGAAGCGCTTGATGTATAGAGTCGTAGAAAATGGACTCGTTCACCCGAGTTCAAACCCTGGACAAGAATATTTGCATTTCACATAGCGCTAATACCCTTGGTAAAGGTATGCATGCAACTATTCTGCCTCCCTCAATGAGTAAATAGAACAGACTGGGCTCTTTATCCGTGGTTAGTTAAATTGATGTACAATTTTGATTATTTGATTTTAATAAATATTTGTTTAGTATTATTGATTTCTAAATATTTGGTTTTAATATAATGAATATGAGCAAAAATCCCAGGGAGAAATTTTAAAAGAATCCATTAACAAGAATAAATAACTGTAATTTTATTCTTTACTTCCTATTTTTACTAAATAGTTAAATTAGGAAAATTTAGCAATGAAAGACGAGTATGATGGAAGTAAATTTCAGTTGTTCTATTTTTCGATTATACCTCCCCTCTGTTTAAAATCTTTTTATCTGCATTCTTATTTAATTTCATTAGCCTTTCTAATTCAATAAAATATTTTATTACATTAAAACTTAGATACTTGTACCCGGAGGGTGCATATATTTGCTATGGGTATCCTATGTGGAGAGGTTCTTATTCTAGAGCTCTGCGGAGTGCGGCGTACTTTTTCATCGACATTGCTTCCAAGTTCGCTCTGGTCCGGAGTGTTTAAGGTCTTATCAATGGATCGTAAATATATTTGCAAATTAATGAAAATTATTTCTACCAGTTTGTTTATACACATGAAAAATCTAATATAAAAGTCTTTTCAACCAATATACTCATACACATTGAGTTAAATTATTTCTACCAGTTTTTGAATCTAAACCTAAAATATTTACCTGCAAACTACTCTCTTACAAATCATGTGGGAAAAAAAACGATAATACCCCAGAAGAGTTGATATGCCATTAAACAAAATAAAGAATCAACTAATACAATTATTTATACCTATTAGTACGCATGAAATATCAATGAAAAATCTAACATACACATCATATATATATATATATATATATATATATATATATAATATAGTTAGGATTTGGTAGACATGAAGTCAACGGCGCTTGATTATTGGAAGATTCCCGCCTCTACAATTTTCAAACCAAGCTTGGTTAGAAAATCGAATAGGCGAGAAACTGGCAGTAACCAAGCGTCGTTGACTTTATGTCCACGTTACCCAAACTTAGATATATATGTTCCATCCATGATATTGAGCACTATGTACTCAGAAATATAGAACTCTATATTATCAATACTAACATTTTTAATGTATTAAAAAAGATTTGGCATCTAATAACCTATAGTGTTTGATATGCCATTAAACACCAGGAAACCAACCAATCAAATGTATATATATATATATATATATATATGTGTGTGTGTGTGTGTGTGTGTGTGTGTGTGTGTGTACGTTTATATATATATATATATATACATATATATATATATATATATATGAAAGTCAAAGTAGCCTGGACATAGCGTCAACACCTGGTTACTGATAGTTTCTAGCCTATGTGATCTTCTGACCAGGTTTGGTCTGAAGATCGCATAGACGAGAAACTGTCAGTAATTAGATGTGGACTCCATGTCCACGGTAACTTAACTTTAAATATAAAAGCACCAACAATAATACTGAGCACTGTCCTTCGACAAATATAGCATATATAATATATATATATATATATATATATTGTCGGCTATTGCCATCTCAAACAGATTGTTTGTCCACTTCATACTGTCGTGCTGTAAGTCAACGAAAAATGTGCGATATATATATCAGTTTAAAATAAACGAGAAAATCTGGGAGAGCCAGCTAGTGTGATGGTTAGAATCCCCGTCTGTCAGCCTGGCAGGTACGGTTCGAATCACGCACAAAACACTGCCCTGTCTATAACTCTGCTGAGGCCTAATAGGCTAAAATGTACATACAGAGATTGACTTTTTCTCGATTTGTTTACGCCTTACATTTAAACCGATATGCACGCCTAATTGATTTACTTATAACTAATTAATTCTCAAATTAGGTATGGCTTTAATTAAGTACATAATCTGCCAAAAATTGTCGGCTATCGCCATCTCAAACAAATTATTTGTCCACTATATATATATATATGAATGTGTGTGTGTGTGTGTGTGCGTGCGCACGTGTGTGTATGTGTGTGTGTGTGTGTGTGTGTGTGTGTGTGTGTGTGTGTGTGTGTGTTGGTGAGCTGTTGTGAGTGAAAAATAGACACATAATGTAGATGAGATTGTGATAGTGTGTCGATGGGTGGGGGGGGGGTGGCAGACGCACAAGTTATGTGAGAACTATGTACCACCACGTTCTGCTGCTCGGAATCCAGGCATATGAGCACATCACTTTCTCCAGGATCTGATACAATTCCTTCCTTACTGGAAGAAGATGTGAACACTTCAATTTCCTTGGTAGCATCGCCTCTCCTATTTCATCTCATTTTAAAACCTACCTACCCGCCCAACGACCCACACTCACACTTACCTGCCAAACGAGGCACAGGCTCATTACTACCTTACATACATACCTACCTGGGACTGAGTACCCTTCTGCTCCCAGACCCGTGCCTCGCCACCCGACAAGATTAACTGCACACCTCTGCGAAAACCCACAAGGAATGGGCTGAAACTATATCCTACGTTATCCTATCCGCATACAGTAATCATATCACGTTCCTCTTCCTGCTCGCAATAAAAAAATATATATTCTTTCCTTCCTTCTTGCCTTCCTTCCTGTTTGCTTAATATCCGTCATTTCTTTTTGTTCTTTACCTTTTCGAGCTGCCTCTCTTCTTTTATTGCCACCATTCGTTATCTTCTTCCATTTTTCCTTTCTTTACTTCTTTTTCCTTTTTTTTCTTTTCTTTCTTTTCCTTTTTTCTTTTCTTTTCTTTCTGTCTACTTTATCATTATTTTTGTTTTTTCAATCTCGTTCGCCTATAATTACTTGCGCTTTCAGAATTTGTTTGGTTACCGGAAGTTTTTCTAGGCCAATTTTTGACATTTGAAATCATTTTAAGCTAAAAGTAGGTACATCCCCACTACACCCCAGCGATATTTTCATTTTTTAAAGTTTTAAGCGATCTAAACTTGACAGTCTTTCGCCATTAAAAGGTTGATTAAATCATCCATATAGACCAGTGCTTCTCAAACGTTTGGAAACTGCGATCCGCTTGACATTTTCTAGATCGATACAAGGACCGGTATATCTTATTATAATGGAGATTGTGGGTTTTTCTGTCTGTAACCGAAACTATATTACAATACAAGTCACAATTCCATTTGTTATTTACACCACATTCTCCATGATTTTATTTTTTTATTTAAACCTCAATTATTAGTAAAATTGTTTTACATCATTAAGACTGTTAACAATATCTACATACTAGTAACATGCAATTGTATTTATATATACAACAAAATAGCGGTTCACAGAGTGAATGGGAAGGCTAATTTGCATATTGATCTTAAAAATTTGATTTTAATAAATATATGCTTAGTATTATTGATTTCTAATTGTTTGGTTTTATTTTATTGAATATGAGCAAAAATCTCGGGGATAAATCTTAAAAGAAATTCATTAACAAGAAGAAATAACTGTAATATTATTCTTTACATCCTATTTTAACTAAATAGTTAAATTAGGAAAATTTACCAGTGAAAGACGGGAGTAATGGAAAATGATGGAAGAGTTAGTTTCAAAGTTGTTCTATTTTCCGATTATACCCCCTCTGTTCCAAATATTTTTATCTGAATTCTTATACAGTTTCATTAGTCTTTCTAATTTAACATGATATTTTATTATATTAAAACTTAAATACTTGCACCCGGAGGGTGCATATATTTGCTAGTAAAACTAAAGAATTTGTTAAACTTCGAATAAAAAGTATTTATTTAATACAGAAATCTATAATCAATATAAACTAACCTCCCAGTGTACAGTCGATTGGAACAGTGAGACTGCTTTTTATTTGTCAATTTCTCAAGTCTTGGCTTGATAGAAGAGAGTTTATTTGTCTCATACCCCACCTGTATGGACTGGGCATAAGGCCTCGTTTTAACGTGGGCCCACCCACAAGCCGAAGCTAATGGGTGGGAGAGAACAAAAATTGCGTCGATCCCTTCGGCATTCCCCCTCAAGTGGGCGCCTCAGGCGCTGGGCAATAAACCCAGCCCTGCCCTTTTAAGTCGAGGGGGCAGGTATTGACTGGGGGGATAGCCCCCTGGGATCGACGTTATTAATTTAACACAACTCACCGGTCCAGTGGCCGAAGCTCACTGGACCTCCGCCCCGAAGGACGGTTTGAGTGTGCCTCAATAGATAGAAGAGAGTGCCACGTATGTTTGGTTTCTTTCAGTAAGTGGTGAGAATTTGTACACAATAGCTGTTCTTCTCTTTGAAGACCAAGGTGGCAGTGCTGAAATTTACAAAAAGAAAATTAAATTTTTACGAAATAACGTATGAAAAAAGATGGTAAAATAGTTATCGAGGTAGAGAGCAGAAAATGAACAAAGTCGATATTTTTAGAAATATGCTTCCAATTTTAGTTTATAAGTACGGTTGATGTGCTTTAAAACTATACAAATGCTAAAAAAAAATCACATATGGCCCCTGCAGACCGGCAGGTAGTTCATCATGGACTGGCTATGATACAGTATCAGCTGAGAGCGAGGGAGTCTATCCTCTTTTCGCTAGTGCTAGACATGGGAGATTATTTGTTGCTGAGGTGGAGCGCCATACCTACTGTTAGATCCCAAATACTTTACAACACATATCAATTACTCAAGCTGTGCTACTCAAGAGCTCAGTTGACAGAGAGGGGTATCGAACTCAGAACCTTGCGATTCATAGGTTGATGCTCTACTAACTGAGCGAAACCTGACCCATTCACTCTATACTATTTAATTGTCATTGCATGAAAATAAAAATCTATATAATTAAACGTAAAATTTGAACTAGGCGTAGGGTTTTTCATTTTTAATTGATTAAATGATTTTAACATGTCCAGGGTTAATTTATGCCTACAGGTTAGGGAATTGCGTTCATTGTACATTTATACAGGGTGTGGCAGATATATCTCCTACATTTTAAACAGTCACCTGTGTGGTTGTTAATTGGTTGCATTTTCTGGAATCTCAACCATTGTTGTGTTATTTTATGACGTTTTTCTTTTATTCATTTTATTCATTTTGATGGGTAGTCAATTTTTTAAAACCCAATTTCTTAAACACATTTTTTCAAACACATTTTTTCTGCTTAACCCATAGATGGAGCCCTAAAAGGTACTACCACTCTGGGTCAGAGTGGACCTGGGAATAATGGTGATGAAGGGGTACTCCACTCTCCACAGTGTTCCAGAATTGGAACTTCGCCATCAGATAGAGTTTAATGGCATACCCAGCCGCCGCCTTCTAGCACATATAATAAAAAGGGTTGGGGGTTGCCATAAGAGCCATAGGGTTAGGACAATCATATAGGTGGTAAGCCCCGACGTGACCAGTCGAGTTATCGGAGCGAGCCTCTCCGACCGCCTCTCTAGCCTAATTAAGGGTCAAAGTAAAGTGTTGCATGTCATGGACTGCTCAACCATCAGGGTTCATCCTTAAGCATCACTGGTCGCCACACACGACCAACCGGTGGATCCATTGGGGGAATTTTACCCCTCTGCAGAGGTGCAGTCGGTGTATTCAACAGCCTAACTTGGGCAAGTGAAAATGGTAGCTCCATCTACCTAATGGCTTATCATTCCTTTTTCAGGTATTTTTAAAAATTGTCAAAACACCAACACACAACAAACTCACAGTCTGGCCAGCGTATTGGCCGAGGGTTTAGAATACACTGACTGCACCTCTGCAGATGAGTACCCCCCCCCCAAATGGGGCCACTTGTTGGCCGTGTGTGATGACCCGTGATGCTCAAAGACGGAATCCTGGTGGTTGAGCAGTTCATGACATACAACTCCACTTTGGCTCTTACTCAGGGTAGACGGGCGATCGGAGAGGCCTCAAGCGTCAAGCCCTAGCACCTATATGATTTTTCCAACCCTGTTACCCTCATGACAAAACCCTAATCCTTTTTATCATATATGTGCTAGAAGACGGTGATTGAGTGTCCTAGTGTTCTGGGTATGACGTTAAACTTTATCTGATATTGAAGTCACAGTTCTGGAGCTCTAGGGAAGGTGGCGTACCCCTTCATCGTCATTACTCACAGGTCCATCCTAACCCGGAGTGGTAGTAGCTGTCGGGGTCCCATCTATGCCTAGAGGTTAGAAATAGAAAAATGAGTTTAAAAATATGTTTGAAAAATTGAGTTTGAAAAAAATTGAGTACCCATTAAGAATGAATAAAACAAAGTCCCTTCGACATAAAATAACCCAATAGGGGTTGACATGCCGTAAAATCCAACCAATCAACCAACCAACCAACCAACCAACTCATAGTCTGGAAATTTTCTGAGTTCGAGCGTTTCGAGTTATTCCAGGTAGCTTTCTTTTAATCGATGAATCTGTCGTTCTGAGATTTTCAACCTATAGCAGCATCATTCCCATATACATGAAAGGATCACTAAAAACTTTTTGTGTAGCAATTACAGATTCACCAGTATCAAAAAATAAAAACAAAAACGAAACGTTTTATTTGTATTATTTGGATTATTCGGACTATGGTCTTCATCTTGGACACAGAACGCAACGAATATAAGTGTTGAGTTAATACAGTTCTAAGTGACAATTATCTGTAGATTGCTGGTTTAATCCTGGCCAAGGGCAATAATAACATAGAATACTTAAAACAGCTTAACACTTGTACCCAGTCATGGTTAACAGAATGAGAACATTCAATCCCCATGGATTGAATAAAGTGTTCAGTTTGAAGTTCCATGAAGGCTCCCGATTACGTCATAAAAGCTCCCGATTTTGAAGAGAAGGTTCCTGAGTTCGAGAAGGTTCCAGAGTTCGACAAGAAACACACGAAGAAGTCTGGTGGTCACATCGGCCGAAACGTTGTATATATAACAATAAAGATGAGGAAAGTAGTCTGAATAATCCAAATAATACAACAACAAAAAAAAACCCCGAAATGTTTCAACAGCTAAGACACGGTGTACAACGGTCCAAGCCATGATCATAACAGATCGTACGTGAAGAAATATAGTCAAATATTAGGTAGACTGGGCTACCATTTTCATTTGCTTAAATCCCCATGCACCACACAGGTGACAGATTAAAATGTGGGAGGTATTTGTGCCGCAGGCTGTATTCACATTTTTGTGTAGCTGTTTCTTAAGAGTTTTGTTTTTTTGTAGTTATATGATATCAAGTATTCATATATAATACTAATGATTATATCATTTCAAGTAATTATTTCTATTTAATATTAGTCATCTGTTTGCATACAGTTATATTGTTTTAACTAACTAATAATAATCCTTAGTAAACAAACAAGCCCCGAGTAACTTTTCTTAATACAAATAATTTACAGCTATATGATATCAAGTGTTCCTATATAATACAAATTATTTGCACACATTTAAATTGTTTCATGTACTTCTACCTAATAATAATAATTATATGCTTCCAAGTAACTATTTTTTATCTAATAATAGTCATTTGTTTGCACGCAGTTATATAGCTTCAAGTAACTAGTAAGAGATCCTTAGTAAACAATTATAAAGTCGTTATTTTTTAATAATATTTGTAAATAATTTACAGTTGTATGGCATTAAGTTTTCCGGACCATATTACCTTTAGACACCCCTTTTTGATCTCGATTAAGAAAGGACATGTTTTTCATTTACACCGTCAATATTCAGTTGTTTGTTAGGGGTTAGGGTTAGGGGTTAGGGTTAGAGGTTAGTTTTATAATTTTTTTTTAAATCTAAAAATCGTCTGATAAAACAACCGGATATTGACGGTGTGAATGAAAAACATGTCCTTTCTTAATCGAGATAAAAAGGGGTGCCTAAAGGTCATATGGTCCAGTTTTCCTATTGAATATAGATAATTTTAATATTTAATCCATAGATGGGACCCTAACAGGTACTACCAATCTGAGTCAGAGTGGATCTAGGAGTAATGTCAATGAACGAGTACTCCACACTCCCCATATCTATCTAAGAGTTGTCATGCCCAGAACGCCCTTTTAGGAAGTGTCTTATCCCTCTGCAGGGGATACAGACAGAGTATTTCAAGCCCAACCGACAAGTCGATTGCATTTTTAAGTCTTAACCGTTGATTAATAATTAGGTTTGGTTTTGAGGCTTTGTTTAATGGCATATCAACCCTCATGAATTATCTAATGCCTAAGCCATTCTTATTGAACAGTAGTGGTAATATTTAACCCACAGCTGGTGGAATGGGGGGGGGGCATACCTTCCCTAAGGGCATTAGTCCAAAAGCGGACGTAAGAGCACGATTGGAACTCGCTTACTACGATGTCGCAGTCCATCACGTTGGCCACTCTATCACAGGGACAATTATCCCCTGAATAATAATGATAGGTACTGCATTAGAAATCTCATATTTCAAGGATGACTTTTTATTCTAAATATAGTCCGACTAATTATTTTCCCTTTTCTTTAACTCTTTCAGGCCCGCTGCACGTACGGTTGGCGAGAGATTATGATGGATATTCGTGCTACTAGTGTGACATGAAAATGATGATGATGATGATGATGATGATGATGATGATGTATCTATCTATCTATCTGTCTATCTATCTAGATAAATAGTGAGGTTTTGAATATAATATCATATAGACAAATTATGTTTTTCTTGTTAATTGACATTAGGTGTTTTTGAACCTCTATGAATTCGGGACAGAAGCCATGTCAGATATTTAAAAACAAGAGTTTCACTGAATCTTAAAGGAAAATAAGATTGAATAACATCCCCATTATAACCTAGAAAATGACCAAGAATGCTGGGAATTGCTTGCGGAGAAAATTTCAAACAATTTGAAACAATTTAAAAGAAAAAAGAAAGAAAACAAGAAATATATATATTTTTTAAATCCTGCTAAAAAGAAACTGGTTTGTGGTTTTCAATGAAACATGCTTAATATATATATATATATATATATATATATATATATATATATATATATATATATATATATATATATATATATGTGTGTGTGTGTGTGTGTGTGTGTGTTTTTTAATAAATCATGCTTAATATGTACATATATGAGTATGTGTGCGTGTGTATATATATATATATATATATATATATATATATATATATATATATATATATATATATATATATATATATATATATATATATATATATATATATATATATAATATATATATATATATATGTGTGTGTGTGTGTGTGTGTGTGTGTGTGTGTGTGTGACAAATGTACTATACGTTCACATCGCTAATGGCGTATCGTAATCAGATATTTTAACCCCGAAAATTATAATAATTTTAATTTTTAATTAGAATAAATGTACATTTAGAATTAAAATTTGAAATATGATGACTATGATAATTATCGTCAGACCGAGTTCAAATATTTTGAAATGTAAATTTAAAATACGGGGTGTTATCGAGATTGATTCTTTAATTTATTTCAAATTTAAAAATTTAAAAATTAGGAAAATGTGTACACAGAAAAAAACTTATACAATAAAGAGGAGCACGAGTGTTATGGTTACAGTCGTAGAAATGGACTCGTCGACCCGAGTTCAAATCATGGATGCAACTGTTTGCATTTCACATAGCGCTGATACTCTTGGGAAATGTATGCGTCATGCATTTAAAAAAAAATCATTCATTTAATTTTTCTAATCTTTACTTTTTTTTTTTTCAGAAACTTTTTAAACATTCTGCTTGTTTGTCATTCATAAACCAGTGATATATAATACGTGACAACGAAACACAAAACCGGCAAAGAACTTTGCACATGCGCAGACTTAAACAAACACGTTTGTAGTGATTTGACGTACATTTCTAATACTGATAAAAGTCATGCAATTTATATCATCACTGAAAAATTTTGTTTACCGAAAAAGGGCAAGAAATTTGAGGACGTAGATGACATTAAAATAAATTCAACGGCTCAGGTTCACACCATCTCAAGAAATGAGTTTCACTAGGATAAGTGTATAGAATGTGTGTAGGGATATTCTGAAGAAAATTAATGTGCCATTCTGGTTTCATTTCTTAATTGATACATACAGATTTAATAGCAGTTATTTGCCATTAATGTGCTATTCTTTATTCATTTCCGAATTAATAAATACAACTTGAGGCACGTTTAGCGTAATGGTTATCGCCACAGGAAATTTAAACCGTGACCCGAGGTGGTCTGCGTTTCACTTCGGGCTAATGCCCTTGGAAAAGGCATGAATCTATCCGTTCTCTTCTCCAGCTATAGGTAAATTTCTGCAAATTGGGGTACACGATATATAAATATGCTAAATCTGTATGACATCAGCTGAATTAATAAATTCATAAATGAAGATGTATTTACCAATTCGAAAATGAACTAAGAATGGCACATTAATTTTCTTCCGAATAGTCTCACCGACATTCAATACACTTATTTAGTAAATCACATTTCTTGAGATGGTGTGAACCTGAGCTTAAGATCGGCTAGAATACTCAGAAGAGTCCTGGAGAACGGAGGTGACTTGCTGTCATTCAGCCTCCATTGAACCACCGGCTAAGGCGCGTGTGAAAAACTCGAATGGAGTGAAATAATAATAATAATAATAATAATAATAATAATAATAATAATAATAATAATAA
The DNA here is from genome assembly GCA_023376005.1 of Doryteuthis pealeii. NCBI lineage: Eukaryota > Metazoa > Mollusca > Cephalopoda > Myopsida > Loliginidae > Doryteuthis > Doryteuthis pealeii. Next base: position 37,326,632 of record CM042140.1, on the reverse strand, counting down.
TAATAAGTGAATGCAGCAAACTAGCACAAATGGCGTACAAGTGTAGGCACGATGATTGTGTGTTAAATGTCATCGCCTGACATAATACAAAATGGTATATATATAAACAAGAATCCGTGCCTAGAGAATGAGATGCATAAAATTCTCTTGAATTTTGAGATACAATTTTATATGAATTCAAAAATTTTTGCAAATTGTGGTACACAATATAAGTATGCTGAATCTGTATGACATCAGCTGAATTCATATATAATTTTCTGTTTAAGTTTTACCCAAAGGAATTTACCTTTCTGAACACCTTTATCTCTTAGTTCTTTTTTTTCCTCCCGGGTATTGCCGGATATGCCTACTAGTTTCAATAACAAGAAGACGAGCAAGCGAGAATCACTTCTAAGGCATATCTAATTTTAATGGTCAAAAGAGAAGTAACATAGCGTGAAATCAGAATTAAGAAACGGATTATTGAAAATATTAATGACTAGCAGGACCTGTGGATATACTACAGTATGATAATATGAATATAACAACATTGTATATGTTTATTTAAAAGCTATTGCAGATAGTTAAATATCTAAAAAGTATAATAATCTTTATTTAACACTCTCTCACACAATCTTTCTTTCTTCCCTTCTTTTCATCTTTTCATTATGTTCGAGTGAAACTGATTAGCGTTATCGCTTCCGCACTCTTATCCCCTCTTTCTATTCATCCCCTACTTTCTTTCTTATTATATTTTTCTGTGTAGCTTGTCCTTTTTCTTCCATTTTTTTCTTCATAATAAAAACGGAATGGTCCATTATTAAGCTGAGGTGACGAAACTCATACGAAATAAGATCTCGGCGGATAAGCAACACCAGATAATCAGGATTTAGGTTTTTTTTGCATGTCATCTTGGACGATTTGGACGGTCTGATTTTTGACCATAGGGTGTTTTAAGGTGACAATTATCGTTCTTTTAAGTAACACGAGTATTAATATATAGACCGTTTGCTTAAGTTTTACCCAAAGGAATTTACCTTTCTGAACACCTTTATCTCTTAGTTCTTTTTTTTTCCTCCCGGGTATTGCCGGATATGCCTACTAGTTTCAATAACAAGAAGACGAGCAAGCGAGGATCACTTCTAAGGCATATCTAATTTTAATGGTCAAAAGAGAAATAACATAGCGTGAAATCAGAATTAAGAAACGGGTTATTGAAAATATTAATGATGAGGTTGGTAAATTGAAGTTGGTTGAAGTTATGTGGTTATTTGGGAGGCGGAAGATATTTTGGTCTCATAGTAGAGTTGGAAAACATTCTTCCAATCGACGAAATTCTAGAAACTGTCCCAGTGCCAGAATATCTGGGGGTATAGCATTACCAAAATAGTAATCAGCAGCTTGATGAAAAATTTGGAAGCATCATCTCTTTAGACATAGAAGAGCATGCTCTTTCTCTCTTTTTCATCTCACTCACTCACTCACCCACTCACTAACTATTTCTCCCCCCTCTCTCTCTCTCTATATATATATATATATATATATATATATAATATCAAAGTATTCTCAACGTTTAAACGTTTCGGTTTATTTTAAATCTTCTCTAGATGAAAAATTTGGAAGCATCATCTCTTTAGACATAGAAGAGCAGGCTCTTTTTCTCATTTTCATCTCACTCACTCACTCACTCTCTCTCTCTCTCTCTCTCTCTCTCTCTCTCTATATATATATATATATATATATATATATAAAGTAAAGTCGTCGGGGCGGCCTAAAGTCGGTATCAGCCAGTCAGCGAGGGAGTCTATCCCCTTTTAATAGCGCTAGACCAAGGAGATTGTTTTTAGCATCTGAGGTGGAGCGCCACACCTACCATCAGCTCCTTACTTTACCGCACAGATCCCTGTGCTACTCATACGCTGAGTTGGCGAGGACCGGTATCGAACTAGGAACCTTGTGGTTTCTAGCCGAACGCTCTACCGACTGAGCTAACCCGGCCCCTAAAGAGAGAGAGAGAGAGAGAGAGAGAGAGAGAGAGAGAGAGAGAGAGAGAGAGAGTATTCCGAAAAAATGAATTTATTTTGAAGGTAAAGTCAACGTTTAAACGTTTCGGTTTATTTTGAATCTTCGTAAGGACAATTTAAAAGAATGGAAAAATATTATATAAACAATGATGGGTGTTTTTAAAGTGACAAGAGTTATGCAATGTATTTAGATAAAAGGCTCATAACATTGTTTGGCCTGCGAACTCCCCAGATATTAACCCCATGGATTATTATGTATGTGGCGCTGTTGAGAAAGACACCAATCACCGTGCCAGTACTACAAAAGCCCAGTTAATCGACAGAATTAAGTTTTTCAGACCCTTCACAGGGAACTGTAAAATCGGCTTGCTCCAGTTTCCAGAGCAGGATTGAGGCTGTGATCGACGCTAATGGTGGTTATTTTGAGTGAAACTTGTTGACAGTAGTGTAATTTCCGTGTCTGTTTGTATTTCTTTACAATCCATTCAAATTTTGTTGTTACCAAGCACTTTTTCTTTTTCCTTATGAAATTGTCAAATTTCTCCCGAACACCCTATATATATATAAAGTTGTCGGGGCGGCTAATGTCAGTATCAACCAACAGTGAGGGAGTCTATCGCATTTTCACTAACGCTAGACCAAGAAGATTATTCTAGCATCTGAGGTGGAGTTTCACACCTACCATCAACACCTCACTTTACCGACAGATCCCTGTGCTACTCATATGCTGAGTTGGTGAGGGCCGGTATCGAACCAGGAACCTTAGGATTCCTAGCCGAATGCTCTAGCGACTAAGCTAAACTGATGTATCCGCTATCGCTTAATCTATATATTTACGCTATCCTTCCACCAAGGACAGGATGTGACACAAGGTCATTTTAAGGGAGTACAGCTGTTTTGAATTAAGCTGTTTACTTATCATAGACAGGTTGCTAAAGAAACAAGATTAAAGAGATCCGTCTGCCCTACTATTTACGCATAGTTAGAGTGAGAACAGATGTATTCATGCCTTTCACAGGGCATTAGTGCGAAAGAAAACACAAACAAGCTTGCAGATGAGCCATCCCTCTTCCCCATCTGGAAAAGAGACACCCGGCCCGAAGATTAGAAATTCCGAATAAGAAGAAAGAGACACCCGGTAGAAGAGACCACGGAACTATCTTTCATTCTTTCGAAATCAAATCAAACTGAAAACAAGTAAGTAGCACATTAGTGTTGTACAAGCTGGATCTGTGGATATAGCACAGTATGATAATTTGATTATTACAACGTTTAAGATTATACTTATTACAGCCTCTATTTAACTTATGGAGCTACCACATTTTCACCATCAATAGAGTTTAACGTCATTATGTAAATGCCTTCTAGTGATAAAAAGCTTGCCATGCCATATAAGGGCTTGACGTGATTGATCGAACCGCCCGTCTAGCCCAAGATAGGGCCAAAGTGGAGTATTGCATGTCATGAATTGCTCATCCAATCTTAAGCATCACGGGTAACAGGTGTAGAAGTCGGTGCATTCTAAACAATACTTATGAGCTATTGTAAAAAGTATAATAATCTTGATTTAAATCTCTCTCACTCTTTTTTTCTTTCTTTTCATGTATTCGTTAGGTTTGAGTCAAACAAATTAGTGTTATCGCTTCCGCGTGATCACCCCATATCTCTCCATCTTTCCTCTACTCACTTTTTTTCTTTCTTTCTTTCTTTATATTTTTCTTTGTAACATATCCTTTTTGACTTTAAAAAAAAATAAAAATGGAATGATCCATTATTTTACTGAGATGACGGCACATATAAGAAATAAGAATTCGGCGGATAAGCAATACCAGATAATCAGGATTTACATTTTTACATTTCATCTTGAATGATTTGAATGGTATAATTTTTAAGCAGAGGGTGTTGCAAGGTGATAACGGTCGTGCTTTTAAGGAATAGGAGTATTGATATATCGATTACTAAAAGCATGAGAAATCGGGTGAAAGAGAACAGAAAGAATTTCATTTCCAAAGAAATATTCAACGTACATTTTTGCAAGTATCCACTTCTAAGTGAAATAAACAAATAGAATACGTCAATTTATTTAGTTGGTTGGTTGATGGATTTTACGGCATGTCAACCCTTGTTGGTGTTACGTGGCGGGACCTTGTCACCGTGCCTCAAAATGCACGGCACTAAAAATGTATTTGTAGTATAACAAAGTACCAAAGTGTATTCGTGGCAAACTCAGGAATGATATATGTAGCCAGCTCAAGCCCCAGCGGCAGTCGTCATTAGTAGATAAAGAAGGCACAACAGACACGTAAGTTATATAGTCACAAGGGGCTTAACATTTATTTTCCAGGCTCGTGTCGTGGGCTCTGTTTCGGAGAGAAGGAAAGACAGAGAGAAGAAGAGAGAGAGGACACTGTTAAATTACTCTACCTTCTAACATGGTACCAACTATATCGCTCTCCCAACACTAGGGACCAGCAGCCTCGTCTGATCCCTGCGACGGCCGAAAGGTAAAAGAGGACGATCTTCTTCCTGCTCGTTCCTCGTCACCACGTTACTTCCGCTTTCGGTCAACCTCCGGAACTTCTGGTTTTATCTTTCAATTCCTCTTCCGGGGTCATTCTTCGGTCAAATTACCGGCAATTCGTTGTGTGTCCACTCCTCCTTTTCCTCTCTCTCTCTCTAGCAGTCCGCACACAGCTTTATTACCACTCTCAAACTCCGGCAGACCCTAATAATTACTCTACAGTTGGGTTATTTTATGTCGAAGACGTTTTGTTTTATTCATTTTTGTTGGCTATTCAATTCATTATTTAAAACTCATTTTTAATCTATTCAACCTAAAGATGGGACCCTAACAGGTACTACCACTCTGGGTCATAGTGACTTGGATATAATGGCAATTAAGGGGTAACCCACTATCCTCAAAACTCCAGGATTGGAACCTCACCACCAGATGAAGTTTGACGTCAAACCCAGGACACTAAATTCATTTATAAGAACTAGTACAAAATAAAAAAACACCCTCCGGGCGATGTAAAAATAGATTTTTGAAACATATTGCCTGAGAGGTGGGAGTAAAAAATTCAATGTCAACGAGTTTGTACCCTAAGTAAGTAAAATCATCAAAAGGATTAAAAAATAAAACAATTCAAAATGTAAACTTTAAATATGTATTAAAATAAAACAAACTATATATAGATATATAATACCAGTCATGTATTTATTAAGACTTGTTTTAAAAAACAATGAGGACTGTCTAATGTTGAATGTTCAAATTTTGAGTGTATTTATTCTGTTATGACGATTTTTGGTAATGTGACGTAAGAAGTGACGTAATTTTTGTTTCAGACAAAACCCGGAAGCGAATCTCCATTATTAATAGATATATTTCTTACTAGACGTTTATATGTAATATTAATATTTCAATTCGGGCAACTCCGGGTAGCCTTCGAGCATATATATTCCTCATTATTATAACCACCCCAGTAATTATCTTCAACATATAACCCCCTGTGAGCGTATTATAAGATTATGAATACCATCATACACTAATTATCAACATTTATTTTTATCCTAATCTACCTACTATTATCGTTTGCCTCAATACTTGTACTATTATTATTATTGTTATTATTACCATTATCACTATTATCATTGAAAATATAATTACCAAGATAACTACAATCAGTACCACAAAGATCTTTAATAGGTAACCCCTTCACACACACACACACACGCACACACACACACACACACATATATATATATATATGTATATATATATATATGTGTGTGTGTGTGTGTGTGTGCATGCATTAATCTAAGCCCTCCGCACGAGCAAGGTGAGACACAAGGTTACAGGGATTTTAACAAGTTCTAATTCGCCGTTTTCCTTCTTGTATACCAGTTGCCGTACTAAGATTAAAGACCCAAAGATTAAAGTCTGCCCTACTATTTACCCATATATATATATATAGTCATCCACGTGTTTCGACTTATCAAATCTCTTCAGTATGGCTAGACATTTGTAAGCTACCTACAGCCGGGATTGAAATCTGATCGGTTCAGCAGCAATCAGTGCTCTATGGTGGAGGTCTGCATTAGAGTCACTCGTCGATCCGAGTTCAATTCTTGGATGAAGCTGTTGGAATTTCACATATGCTAATACCCTCCAGGCTATGGTAAATAGCGGGGTAGACTGGATAACCATAGCTATCTAGGAGAAGGTCTTGACCTTGTGTCGCAAGTATAGATTATTATACAACCTGTGAAGCCACTGGGTTTTCGTTTTAATACCAAGGGATAATTATATACATGCTTACAAAACTATATTACTGAAATATATTAATATTAGTTGTTCACGGCTGTTTGCATTTCACATAGAGCTAATATCCCCGAGGAAGGTATGCCTCAAACTATTCTCCCTTTAGCTATGGGTAAATAGTAAAATAGTTAGTCGGGCAGACTGGGCTCTTTAACCATGGCTAGGTAACCAGTCTGGGAGAACGAAAACTCTGAATTCAAACCTGTTAAACTCCTCTTAAGAAATTGACCTTGTGCCGGATCCTACTCACGCGGAGGCGTTGGTAAATAAAATGGACTCTCTAGTTTTAGTAATAAATAAATTAACTGAGAATACTTTCTTTAAAACAATGTAATTTTTCTTTGTCTGATGAGTGTAGAAACAGAATAAACTCCTACCAAACTAACTTTAAGTGCATTATAGCCCAATTTGCAACAGTGAAAGCAAGAAAGATGGACGAAGTAATAATATTAATGTAATGTTATATATTACTAATTAAAAGATTAACTACTTTTACTTGTATTTTTGAATTGATATGATAAAATTATATAAAAGATGAGGGTTACTGTGTCAGATATTTAGACAAGTGCGCAACTTCAGTACTTGTAATAGGCGCTATTTCTGTTTACATACCCCCTGCTCGTCGGGGCATATGGTTTACAAAAATCTATTCATTTTTTTCACTCTTTTCCTGCTATATGCAACTTCACCGTATGAGGTTATAGTCAAATTCTTCGCGCTGTGTCATGTACAATTAGTGTTTGCTGATCCGTGTTTTTCGACCTTTGGGGAATTTTTGCAGAGAGCTTTCTTGTTATGTTGATGTGAAATTTTAACGTAACACTTGGAGAGAAAAGCTAGATAGGAATTACACAAGGAGTCACATGCTGCTTTGACCAAATCCTAGAAGCAGCGACTTATAAAAGAGCAGCTGCACAGCCATTTACCTCCCCTGAGGTTTTCACGGTACCAAATTGATGTATGTTGTATACCCTTTTCTTACTTCTTACTTCTAGTCATCTTTTCTTCTGGCCGGCTTTGGTTCTATCTTCTAACACCTTGGTCTGGAATCTTCTAAGGTCTGGACTTTCTTGGGGACTTCGGGTCTGGTTTCCGTTAGGGATTTCTCCTTATCAGAATCCCTGTGTCATTGTTAGTTTTTAGTAAACACAAGACTTCGATTTACGTTGATGTTACTTTATTTCCAAATCCCCAACCTAGACACCTGCGCAGTGAGACTTCCTACGAGCTCGGCTTCTAACTTCTAACTGACTGAGTTACATACTATCCTTAAACCGGAAGACAGGATTTTCTATGCCTTCCGGTTCTCACGATTTATCCTTGTAAGGCAAGGTGAGAGTGAGGTCAAGCGCCGTCACTCATTCTCAAGGCCATCAGCTGCACTAATCGCCATTATGTTTCTACACTATTGCCATAAATATTAGGTACTAATAATTATGTAACACCATCACACAAACCACCCAAGCAAGATTTGCAAGATATTCTTGGGACTACTGGTAAAATAGGAACGAAAGAGACGTTCTCCAACGGACACATCAATGTAGTCCGACAAAAAACACAAAACAAAAAAAACGTACATTCATAAGGTCTGTACGGACACTGGGTACCATCTAGAGGACTTACCGGATAGATGGAAAGAGAGAGAGACAGAGACAAAGACAGAGAGAGAGAAAGAGAGAGAGTCACAAATAATCTGTGCTGTCAGCTAATTCACAATTGTCATTATGAAAGGGCAGCAACAAAGAAAGGTGATTTCAAGCATCTATGAGGGAAATCATTTTTATAGAGCTAATGAAAATGTTTATTAACTTTCGTTTGTCCTGCTCCAAAAGAAGAAACATACTTTTTCTTTCTGTTGGCACTAAGAGGAACTGCCATTTGAATTTTATTATTTTCATCTATTTATTTCTTTTTCCGTTAAGATAGAGACAGTAATACGAAACATTGGTAATCTCAGAATTAGAGAAAGTTTATTGATAGCCAAATTAGGTCCTAGTATAAACAATAGATTAGAGCTAAACACTGAATGCATAAATAATAAAAATACACGTTCCTCATAGTATATAGTACATAGTATGTACATTTCATTATACATATATCAAATGAATAATACATAAATATATAAATAGATGAAAATAATAAAATTGAAATTGAATGAACGGCTAAATGTCCATCACAGCTTTGCACGTGGCTTTTAAAAAAAAGAACACCACGAGACGCGTGTTTATAACATTAAAAATAACAACATAAAAAAACGCGTCCATTTCTGGAATTCCTCTCTGAAGATAAAGTTTTACTTTGAAATCGATAAGACAAAAATAACATCTTTTTGTTTTTATTTTTTATGTAATTGCTTTCAAATTATTAATATATTATAACATACTTAACAATGCTTCAAGCAAATTACCAATCACTTTTATATATATATATATATATATATATATATATATATATATATATATATATATATATATATATATATATATATATATATATATATATATATATAGGGATGTGTGTATTAAAAACAGTTAAAATCCCCTTCGCATTCTGTGGGTGACTATAGCCTAGCATTAAGGTATCTGACTGCTGCTGAACCGATCAGATTTCAATCCCGGCTGAAGGTAGCTAACAAATGTCTAGCCATACTGAAGAGATTTGATAAGTCGAAACACGTGGATGACTATATATATATATATATATATATATATATATATATATATATATGGGTAAATAGTAGGGCAGACTGGGTCTTTAATCTTAGTACGGCAACTGATATACAAGAAGGAAAACTGCGAATTAAAATTTGTTAAAAACTGTTTCATTTTTAAGCGGAGGGTGTTGCAAGATGATAACGGTTGTACAAATAAGGGACACGAGTATTGATATATAGATATTTAAGTAATTCATATAAGAGGTCTTGATTGTTAACACTAGTATATCCCACCCATAATAATCATGACCAGATCATATATCTAAAGATAATGATTTTTGCTTATCGTCGGAGGGTATATATTTAGCTTTAATAAAAACTGCTCCATGGGGTACCGTTCAAGTAGAACCCCACTCAAATGGCGCCCCATACAAGTGACACCCCATTCAAATGGCGCCCCCTACAAGTAGAACCCCCTCAAGTGGCGCCCAGAACACGTGCCATTCTGTCATTAGTACAATTTGTTATACACGTTTTTATGGTTAACCCTATTTTTAAAACCATATATCTTCTTTAGCCTTTATCTCCTTTATATATATCTTATTATAATGGAGATTGTGTGTTTTTCTGTCTGTAACCGAAACTATATTCCTACTCAAGACACAATTCTCTTAGTTATTGACATCACATTCTCCATGATTTTATTTTTATCTAAACCTCAATTATTAATAAAATTGTCTTACATTATTAATACTGTTAACTATGTCTACATACTGACAACATGCAATTTATTATATATGCAACAAAATAGCGGTTTACAGTGTAAACGGGACGGCTAATTTGCATATTAATATAAAAAATCGAATTTAATAAATATATGCTTAGTATTATTGATTTCTAACTGTTTGGTTTTATTTTAATGAATATAAGCAAAAATCTCTTCAATGAATCTTAAATGAAATCCATTAACAATAAAATAACTGTCATTTTATTCTTTACTTCCTCTTATAACTAAATACTTAAATTAGAAAAAATAACAATGAAAGACGAGAGTGATAAGAGTAAGTTTCAGTTGTTCCATTTTTTATTATACTCCCTCTGTTTCAAATCTTTTATTATACTCACTCTGTTTCAAATCTTTTTATCTGTATTCTTATTTAGTTTCATTAGCCTTTCTAATTTAATACAATATTTTATTACATTAAAACTTAAATACTTGCACCCGGAGGGTGCATATATTTGCTAGTATATATTAAAGATTTTTGTTTGTTCTTATAGCATTAGAAGCATTAATCTTAAACGTAATAATAAATTTTTTGAAAGCGAAGTAATGCAAAATAGATGTTGAGAAAACATATTTATTAAATTCTTTGGTGTTAAATACTTAATATTTTCAACGCAAACGGCCATCTTCAGAGTATCGAAAGTTTTGAAAGTTTATATCCTTGTTTGTTGAAATCGACCGTGGTGTTATAATCCGGTGAATGTGATTTTCTGATGTAAATATAGAATTCGACTGATTCCGTCATATTCCGTTAATTCCCGTGTTATGGCGTTCTGTGGGAACTTTTTAAATTTCAGATATATTTCTTTTCTTTTCTTTCTTTTTTTTTGCGCTGAAAATATTAAGTTTTTAACACCAAAGAATTTAATAAATATGTTTTCTCAACATATTTTGCATTACTTCGCTTTCAAAAAGATGTATTATATATATATATATATATATATATATATATATATATATATATATATATATATATATATGTGTGTGTGTGTGTGTGTGTGTGTGTGTGTGTGTGTGTGTGTATATAGGGTAGCGTGGACATGGAGTCAACAGCGTTTCGTTACTGTGATTCTCAAACCATCTGCACTTGGTTTGAAAATCACATTGTTGAAGAATCACATACACGAAAATCATATAGTTGAAAAAATGAGGCAAGAAACTGTCAGTAACCTCATGCCGTTCATTTCATGTCCATGCTACCCTAACTTAGATATTCATGCTCTATCTACGATAGTGAGCACTATTTACTTCTAAATGTAGCGCTCTATAGTATCAATAGTGATAAAAAAATTATATATATATATATATATATATATATTATATATATATATATATATTATCTAGGCAAGTACTGTGAAAAACCATGGAATATTTCTTTTCATGATCTTTATCTTAAGTTTATCTAGTCGTCTAATCTTTTTTCTTAGTTCTGGATCCAGCTGGTATAGGAAGTGACCCACAGTCTTTACTCTAGTGCTTTTAACCGTTTCGTCGGTCGTCATGGGGGTGGGTGTCGTAGGTGATAGTGTGTTCGTTACCGTTCGTTGATTGGCGTTCATAACTGAATGTTGAAGATGCGATTGCTACATGCGAAAACGAAAATCAATATGATAGGAACACGTGATGTCGAAAAGCCAAGACGCGATTGGCCCTACGAGGAGATGTTGAAAATGTGTGACGTATTCCATATAAATACCAATGTTCAAAAACGAGAGAAATATGAATTGTTAAGTTGGCCAGAAAAGTTGAAAAAATCACAAATAAAATTGTTAAACAGGAGATGTGTCTTTTGTTTAATTCAACATGCATAAATGAAAGAATGCTTTCCAAACACACACACACACACACACACACACACTCATATATATATATATATATATATATATATATATATATATATATATATATATGTGTTTGGGGGGAAGTGCGTGGTGTAATGATTAAAGTCATGGGAAATGGACTCGTCGCCCCGAGCTAAAATCATAGATATGGTAATTACATTTCACTTTGCGCTAATATCTTTGGGAAAGGTATGAATCCTACTCTCCCTCCAGCTATGGATAAATAGTAGGGAAGACTGGGCTCTTTAAACTTGGTTAGGCAACCGGTCTAGGAGAAGGAAAACTCTGAATTCAAATCTGTTGAACTCGGCTTAAGAAATTAACCCTCGTGCGGAGGGGTTGGTAAATATATATATATATATATATATATATATGAGGTAGAAGGATGGTGGACAAGAAATGAAAACTCAAAACAAATCTAAGAGTTGAAACGTTTCGTCCGAATTCATACGGACAACATCGGTCAAATGATTTTTATTGAAAGCAACATTTCGTGCAAGTACAAGTGAATTTGGTGAGGGGGGTGAGTTAGTAGCGGAAGTGAAGGGAGGGAGGTTAGGGGCAGACATGAATGAAGTGAGGGTAGTATACAGGAAGTGGAGAGAGGATGGGAGTGGATGGGCACAGGGGTGGGTTAAGGGAGGGGGTAAAGTTCTGGTGTGTTTGATGTCAGCAGAAGATAAGGGGGAGGGGAAAGTTGAGTGAGCTTAGGTCACTGGGTCAGTTAGTGGAAAGAGCAGGGGGGATTTCTGACTCCTGAAGTATAGGTATATATATATATATATAATATATATATATATATATATATATATGTGTGTGTGTGTGTGTGTGTGTGTGTATATATAATTATGTTGTGTTGTTTTTGCTATGACCGGTGTTTGTGCGTTTGTAGCTATTAATCATTGATTTACCTAGATGTGAGGATATGTTAAAGTTTTATGTGTACCGCACGATCATGAGACATAGGAGAAAAAAAGGGTTAATCAACCGAGTTTATGAAGTGGGGCATTTGTAAAGGGACATGCCATTTGTCTAGCTGACACGCACACATAAGTATAATGATAATATCTTATTGATTCTAGATATGTGAGACAACACAAATACGGGTAAAATACATATTGACCTCAATCAGATGATTAGTGACATAGAATACTTTTTAAACGTCCTCAGTGATTTTTCTCGGTTGTCTAAATTTCGCCCATTCAAATAGCTACATTTTGAATGCTTTCACAAATGTCCAACACTTCCGCTATCCTAAGTGCCGAATGTGGTTGTGAACATTAGGTCACACAAGAAATCATTGAAAATTATGAAGAAAGTGATATTCACTAATCAATTGGCATGTTACCTGTTGTAAAGAAGAATTGATACCCCTATAGAATAGAATCGACTGTTCTATTCTCAATAAAGCCGATTGACAATTTATCTTCATGTACCTGTTTATTTCTAGCGAGATATTGACTTTGAACTGGGCGCAAGTTTTAATGTAATAAAACATATTAATTTAGAAATACAAACAAAACTAAATAAGAACGAATACAAAAATATTACTGATCTTAATGTTGTTTTAATTGATTTCTGTATAAAATTATATATAGGATTGCTTTTGATACGTTTGATAATAACATGATAATATTAGAAATCGATAACAGCAAATAATTATTAAACCCAGTTTTGTTAAAGACATTATGCAAAGATACACTCTGATTATGCAATGATATACTCTGATCTGGAGTGGTAGTACTTGCTAGAGTCTCCATCAAGGTCTGTATATAAAATAAGGAAACTGATTGCTGGGCAATCCTGGTAAAAAAAAAACATCTATTCCATATTGACTTTGACTGATCCCTCATTGTTGTATGTTACCACATAAACCCATTTCATTGTAAGTTACGATTCGAGTTATTATTTAACATAACCACTCTCCG
>CM042140.1:37298102-37303102 GCA_023376005.1 Doryteuthis pealeii | reverse complement strand
CGCTTTATTTCACCGCGTGTCCTCCTCGTGGGTGTATGTGATGTTAAAATAACACGCGGAAAGATTTTCACTTTTAAGGTGGCTGATTTACTGTTGTTATTTTTTCAGTCCAAGATTCTAATAAAAAATTATTTAAGTAAGTAAAGTCGTCGGGGTGGCCTAAAGTCGGTATCAGCCAGACAGCAAGAGAGTCTATACCATTTTCACTAGCGCTAGAATAAGGAGATTGTTTTGGCGTCTGAGGTTGGGTGCAACACTTACCAACAACTCCCCACTTTACCGCACAGATCCCTATGCTACTCCTATGCTGAGTTGGCGAGGGCCAGTATCGAACCATGAATCTTGTGATTCCTATGCGGACGCTCTCCCGATTGAGAAAAACCAGCCATATATATGTAAAAAAAAATGTAGGAGTTTCGCGTATACTTCATATATGTGATGTCAAGATTATAAAAGATAAATGTACTGGATTTTTGAAGCATGAGAGGGTGGTGGAAATAGTAATATATATATATATATATATATATATATATACTAGCAAATATATGCACCCTCCGGGTGCAAGTATTTTAGTTAAATTTTATAATAAAATATGATATTAAATTAGAAAGGCTAATGAAAATGAATAAGAATGTAGATAAAAAGATTTTGAACAGAGGGGGTATGATTGAAAAATAGAACAACTTTGAAACTAACTCTTCCATCATTTTCCGTTACCCCCGTCTTTCATTGGTAAATTTTCCTAATTTAAACTGTTTAGTTAAAATAGGAAGTAAAGAATAATATTACAGTTATTTCTTCTTGTTAAGGGATTTCTTTTAAGATTTATTGAAGAGATTTTTGCTCATATTCAATAAGATAAAACCAAATAATTAGAAATCAATAATACTAAGCATATATTTATTAAAATCAATTTTTTAAGATCAATATGCAAATTAGCCTTCCCATTCATACTGTAAACCTCTATTTTGTTGTATATATAAATACAATTGCATGTTATTAGTATGTAGATATGGTCAACAGTGTAAGTAATGTAAAACAATTTTATTAATAATTGAGGTTTAAATAAAAATAAAATCATGGAGAATATGATGTAAATAACTAAAGGAATTGTGACTTGTATAGTAATATAGTTTCGGTTACAGACATAAAAACACACAATCTCCATTATAATAAGATATATATATATATATATATATATATATATATATATATATTGAAGCAGACCTATTCGTTCCATAGACCCTAACAGCGTCTACTACTCAGGGTTCAAGTGAACCTGGAAACAATAAAAGTGTCCACAATACTTCTCAAATTTCCAGAAGCTAGCTTCAACATCAGATGCAGTTTTGTGTCATATTGAAAATAATCCATTTGCGGTAGGTCTTACCCCTCTGTAGTATATTCTAAGCTCCGTTAGTATTACTGTTATATAATTTATAAGTAGCTTATAAATTATGAACATACATGTAACTAGAATAATTTGAATTAAGGTCCGTTAGCTTTAGAATAATGGGGTCCTATGGAAAATTACCTGACAGTTATGGACGGGTAATAACCTTTGGATTTGACTCCTTGAAAACGCGCCATTAAAGACGCGTGGGAATAAGTTATAGTTTAGTAAGTCAGATGCGACGCTGATTTCAGTGCGGGTGGACCTGTAGGTCGCCGCTCTGGTGTCGTTTTCCCTCCCACGGCAGAATCAAATGGGCAGGGTTGCGAAATAAAAGTTTATTAAGAAACAACCAAGTTAATTGAATATTAAAATCCGCAATGCCCAGCCCAGTACAAAGAAGTATCAACCCACAGCAGAGAAGTAAGCCCAACCGGAGAAGATGGCGGCCCAGGTAGAAGCAGAATGTAACAAGTAAGACCATCATCTCATCAACTATCATCTCTACACTATCTCTCTGTCTCTCTCTGTCTCTCTGTCTCTCTGTCTCTCACTCGCTCAATCTCTGTCTCTCTGTCTCTCTGTCTCTCTCTGTGTCTCTCTCTCTGTCTGTCTGTCTGTCTGTCTGTCCTCTCATCGATGATATACACCAGAGAAAAGGGCTATATAACATGACAAGTAATCCGTTTGAGTATTCCAATTTGATTTGTTGAATGATAATAACAGTAATCAAGAAGAAAGAGTTAAATTTGCTTTTGTTTGTTGGATTTTACGGCTTGTCAACACTTGTTGGGTTATTTTATGCCGAAGACGTTTTGTTCCATTCATGCTTGATGGGTATTCAATTTTTTTTAAAACTCAATTTCTATCAAATTTTTTAAACTAATTTTTTCTATTTAATCCATAGATGGGACCCTAACAGGTACTACCACTCCGAGTCAGAGTGGACCTGGGAGTAATGGCGTTGAAGGGCGTTTCACACTCCCCAGAACTCCAGTATTAGTACTTCACCATCAGATGCAGTTTAACGTCACACCTAGGAGACTAAGACTCTCAGCCACCGCCTTGTACCACATATATGATAGAAAGGGTTTGGGGCTTGCCATAAGGGCAATGTTGGGACAATCATATAGCTGCTAGGGCTTGACGTGACCAGCCGACAGATTGGAGAGGGGCTCTCCGATTGCACGCCTAGCCTATCAATTTAGCCTATCAATCTACTCTATCAATCGGCTGGTCACATTAAGTCCTAGCACCTATATGATTGTTCCAGCCCTATTGCTCTTATGACAACCCCTATCCCTTTGTATCCAATATGTGCTAAAAGGCAGTGACTGAGGGTCATAGTCCTGGGTATGACGTTTATCTGATGGTGGTAGAACCCGAGAGGGTCCCATTTATGGGTTAAATAGAAGAAAATTAGTTTAAAAAATGTATTTAAACAAAAAAATAAATTGAGTTTTAAAAAATTGAGTTCTCAACAAGAATGAATAAAAAATGTATTTGGCATAAAATAACCCAACGAATGTTGATATGCCGTAAAATCCAACCAGCCAACACAAGGAGAACAATAATGAAAAAATGACCAGACGAAGTTAGATGCGCATGTGTATATCGTGGCCTGCGCCCACATCTATAGATCCACATTTATATCACTTTACGTTTGTTTTGTTGAGATTTAACAGCTGCACATACAATGTTTGATGGAATATTCATATTTCACTCTATTTATAGAATCAAAACAAAATGCATATACATATGTGATATATCTATGTAAATATAAATATATCTTTGTCATTTATAATATCTATATCAGAACACGTATTAACATATTAATATTTATAAGTATAACCATAAACACACACACATACACACACACACACACACACAGATACACAGACACACAGACACACACACACACACACACACACACATATATATATATATATATATATATATGTGAAATAAAATTGGAACTTAATCCGACAGTGTAAATATGATATATTGAAAAAACAAAGGATGTTTACAAATGCATGGGCTCATCAGGAGAGAATGTGCAAACCGTTTCGGGGCCTTTCTCTCTACGGTTTATATAGCAACACCGGCCCTCCTCACTGATGATGTGAGGACCCAAGTAATATCTGCATCGACCGCAAGTGGGTCGGTCTTCAACAAAAACAAGACGGGAAGAAATGACCGTTAGCAAAAACAGAACGCTGCTAGTCAAAAGTTGGAATTATTCAAAAGAGAAAATGCGCTGTCTGAATTAAAAATAAAATGAATTTTATAAATATAAAAAGTGTATAATAAAATATAAAAATTGTTCATAATACAATCCAACTGTTAAATAAGTAGCCCACAAGTATAGGTAAATCCGTAGTGTTTTTGGATAGATATTTTCAGAGGAGTAAACATACATATATATATGTGTGAGAATGGAAAATGAATCCGATATGAGGAAAAAATGAGTAAAAAAAAGAAATGTAGCTGGATAAAAATGAATTTTATCGATATCACTTTTAATCGATATCACTTACACATGTGTTTCTGTCTGTTTATCAAAATGTATACGGATTTACGTTATTATTATTATTATTAAAATAATCAGATGGAGTTGAAATGATGATGATAGTAATAATAGGAAAAATGTATAAAATGTTCCGTACACAGAGATTTTGACGACCTTCACCAGAGTGATTTTTAAATAAAAATTTAAAAAAATTAAAAATCACTCTGATGAAGGTCGTCAAAATCTCTCTGTGTACGGAACGTTTTATACATTTTTCCTATTATTATTATCATCATCATTTCAATATATATATATATATATATATTATATATATATAATATATATATATATATATATATATATTTTGGTACAGGCAAATGTATATAATATATTGCGGGTTATCATAGTGATCACCACTTCAATGGATGTAATGAAAGGAATAAAACAAATGTTTATTAGTAAAACAAGGGCCCTTTCGTCCGGTGCTTGTCAAGTTATACACCCGGAATCGATTAAAAGTCAAGTTGTAAACAAATTTTTTTGGCACGAATGGATATGGAAGGATTAAGGAAACGGTTTGACAAAGGGCGCGAAAACAAAACTAAGAAATCCCCCATCAAGTCGCACCAGGCCCAAGCCGCTCACCCAATAAAATAAGTTATGTGTTTAGGCCTAATTTGTATATATATATATATATATATATATATATGCTCCCAAATTTGGTTGAGCACTTTAATTAGAAGGGATTTAATTACAAAATTCACCGTATTCGGCGTACAGCTAAGCCTCGCTTTGTTTACATAAAGTTTGAGGCCTCTAATGAAATTCATTTCCGCTTAGAAATGTAGCGATTAAACAGTCTCCTATATTTGACAGCTGTCTGTGGCCGTACGGGTAAGAGGATTGGCGAACGAACCCGGCCAGAGGTAGCTGTTAAAACGGTATAACCACACTGATAAGAGGTGATACCTCGAAACACGTGTCTGTGGATTACTTTATATATATATATAATATATATATATATATATATATATATTATTTACGTTAGAAGATGAAAGGAGATATTTATATACGGTAGGAGGAAAAAAGTAATCATTC
>CM042140.1:37268102-37290602 GCA_023376005.1 Doryteuthis pealeii | reverse complement strand
TAGCTACATAAATAAGAGTAACCTCCCCTTGTTCATTTCACGTTGAGGAAGCCATATGTTTTGGTCGGTCATTTTCATTTTTTTAAACTTATTTACCCCTATTTAACCCATGGATGGGATTTTAACAGATACTACTACTCCGGGTCGGAAAGGACATGGGAGTAATGGCATTGAAGGAGTACTCCACACTCTCCAGAGCCCCAAAATTCGATCTTTACGATTAGATGTAGTTTAACTTTATACTCAGGATACAAATTTAGTTTTAAATAACCTAAACATTTTTGACATGCCTGAACACCAACCAACCAACCAACCAAATATTCATACTGCAGTTTTATTATCTTTCAAAACATGATTTTTAAACTTATTTATTCCTATTTAATCCATAGATGGGACCCTAACAGGTACTGCAACTCCGTGTTAGAGTGGACCAGTAATGGCAATGAGGGGGTATTCCAAACTTCCCAGACCTCCGAAATTGGAACTTCACCATTAGATACACGTTATCGTCATACACAGGACACGACTTTGGGATCAAATAACCTAAAAAGGTTGACATAGCTGAAAACCGACCAACCAGCCAGCCAACCAACCAGCCAACCAACCAGCCAACCAACTATTTGCAGTTTTATTATCTTATGTCTATATTGAATAGATCACCAAAACCCGCGTATAAGTAAGACATATTGGTTGGGATCGATTGAGAATACAATGCAGTCGAAATTGTAAAGCAGGCTGTTCCATCTGTTTGACACTTTTGTGCTAAATGTTCACATTTTATACTTACTTGACCTTTGGCGCTAGACAGTCATTTTTCAAACTTAGAATGTCGTTAAACAAATAAAATTAACACATTTATCTTTCTTTCTGATAGCAGAATAACCTAATATAATTTGAAAGCCGTATTGAAAACCAAATGCCACCAACAGAGGGCTTATCACGAAATGAATAAAAAAACAACCTGATAATTTCATAAATATGAGGTGTATAGAATAAATCCAGTTCAAGTCCAGTATGTAACAGTTGACCAGACAGACAAAGGGTAGGTGTGTTAAGATTCTTGTTGCCAGTGCAGTTCCAGTGGATATTGCTTGTGGCATAAAGATTTATTCCCTGAAGTAGAAAGATGTAATATCAATTTAATCCTTTGTTGATCCTTTTAGTATTTCTTGAAGTAGAAAGATGTAGTATCAGTTTAATCCTTGTCTGTTGATCATGTAGTATCCCTTAAAGTAGAAAGATGTCGTATCAGTTAAATACTTGTCTGTTGATCCTTGAAGTATTCCTTGAAGTAGAAAGATGTAGTATCAGTTTAATCCTTGTCTGTTGATCATGTAGTATCCCTTAAAGTAGAAAGATGTCGTATCAGTTAAATACTTGTCTGTTGATCCTTGAAGTATTCCTTGAAGTAGAAAGATGTAGTATCAGTTTAATCCTTGTCTGTTGATCATGTAGTATCCTTAAAGTAGAAAGATGTCGTATCAGTTAAATACTTGTCTGTTGATCCTTGAAGTATTCCTTGAAGTAGAAAGATGTAGTATCAGTTTAATCCTTGTCTGTTGATCATGTAGTATCCCTTAAAGTAGAAAGATGTCGTATCAGTTAAATACTTGTCTGTTGATCCTTGAAGTATTCCTTGAAATAGAAAGATGTAGTATCAATTTAATCCTTGTCTGTTGATCATGTAGTATCCCTTAAAGTAGAAAGATGTCGTATCAGTTAAATACTTGCCTGTTGATCCTTGAAGTATTCCTTGAAATAGAAAGATGTAGTATCAATTTAATCCTTCTCCGTTGATCATGTAGTATCCCTTAAAGTAGAAAGATGTCGTATCAGTTAAATACTTGCCTGTTGATCCTTAAAGTATTCCTTGAAATAGAAAGATGTAGTATCAATTTAATCCTTGTCTGTTGATCATGTAGTATCGCTTAAAGTAGAAAGATGTCGTATCAGTTAAATACTTGCCTGTTGATCCTTGAAGTATTCCTTGAAGTAGAAAGATGTAGTATCAGTTTAATCCTTGTCTGTTGATCCTTGAAGTATTCTTTGAAGTAGAAAGATGTAGTAACAGTTTAATCCTTGTCTGTTGTTCCTTCTGGGAGAAAATTCATTAGGCAACTATTTTGGGACAATTTATTAACGACTTTGAATAAATGTTTGGCTATTTCCTAGTGAAGTAACATAATATTACAGAGTGACCCAGAAAAATCAGAACCCAAACTATTTATTTATTTTCCCATTAAACTAACCCTAAACCCCAACCCTAACCCTAAACCCTAACCCTAACCCCTTAGTTAAAATCAACAGTTTTATTACAAAATTTCTGGGTTCCGTTGTTTCTGGGCCACCCTGTAATATCATGTTACTCCACTAGTTGAGATAGTTACTAAAATTTGATTAGAAGGAATATTTTGTTGCTAATTTTAAAATTTTATTTGCTGAATTATAGTGCTTCACGGTTCTTTTGTTGTATATCACCTATTTACAATTTATAACTATGTCAAAATATATCTAACGTATTTAGTTAAAATTTGATTGTATAATTCTAATTGTATTTTAGTGACCAGCTCAGCCTATGCCTACAATTGCCTCTTGATTCAATTCTCTAATTCAAAATATTTTTTCCTATCTGGGAATCTGATTATTGCTGAATCGGGTGGGTTTATTTAATATAAGTGCTGCTAAATAATATACAATATATTCAGTTACCAAGCAGATGAAATGCATACTTAGTAAACGAAATCTTTACTATCTAGTAGTAGTAGTAGTAGTAGTGGTAGTAGTTGTTGGATTTTTTTTATATAAAGCATCAGGTAAATGGTCACTCCTATTTGTAGACTCGCCTATAAACACGTGACCTGAGAAGGATTTCTATTGTCCAATCACTGGCACTGCTGCTGATGCTTCTGCTGTATTAATAGAGACCATATTCGGAGCTTATGTCATTGATACTTGGATTATCTCGGACGAAGGACTTACAAGGAATACGTTAACACTGGATTCTTACTGGCTTGCTTACTTATTCATTACATCTGGAACGAAGGATGGCTGCCAGATAACTCAACAGTAGTAGTAGTAGTTTTAAGTTATTCAAATTTTGAGAGGAAGTAGATATTGATTCGGACCTCCTCCCAGCAGTACTGAAATGTAAGTCAACGTATGTTTAGTATGAGGATCCCACAGGAGGCAAGCTTTTGTGAAGTGGTGATAAAAATAGCTCAGTTTCGTCGGTAATTCCCATTTGAGGCACCTTGGAACTGAGCTGGGTTATTTTTACATCACGGAAGACATGAATGTACCAGGAGAGTAATTTTCAGGGTGGTCTCTCCCCGGACGGTGGTTGTCTCTCACTGAGTTCCATCCTGTTCTTTTATTATCAGGAAAAACACGAAGACATTTTCGCATGTGTACACATCTTTATTTGATAAAATGCAGAATAGAGCGCAAGAGATAATATCATTAGAATCACATTTTACGTATAAATAGCATTAGATAACGGGAACTGCCGAAATATCTTAATCCTAACACTAATCGTCTCAATTATTTTGAGTATTTCCGTGAAATGTAAAGCTTTTTATACGTAATCTAATGATATTATCTCTTGCGCACTATTCTACGTTAATACCCTTTATTACTAATCATCTCAATTTTGGGGGGTATTTCCGTGAAATGTAAAGCATTTTATACGTAATCTAATGATATTATCTCTTGCGCACTATTCTACGTTAATACCCTTTATTTACCCGAATAATTTTTCTCCTGGTGCATTGGCCGCACGCCCGTCCATGGGCAGAGATAAAAAAAAAACGCACCCTCCACATTCAGACCGTTTCTCTCAACTAAGTTCTAAATCTATTCTCAGACAACCCTGTCGGCTGGTGCTGTATAATACGCCAATTGCGCCTCTTTAGAGGGGTAACATCCCTAATAGGGCCACCCGTTGGCTGTGGGTGGCGAACCATGATGCTTAAGAACGGATTTCTGGTGGCTGAACAGTCCATAACATGCAACTCCACGTTGGTCTTTAATTAGGCGGTCGTTGAGTCCTCGTTCGATCAATCGTCTGGTCACGTCAAGCCCTAGCCTGTATGATTGTCTCAACCCTTTTGTCCTCTTGGCAAATCCCTGAAACTTTTTATCATATATGCGCTAGAAGACATCACCTGGGAGGACAGGATCACTAACACAGCAGTTTTAGTGAGAGCTCAACTTTCCAGCTTGTGATAGCGTCGTCTCCGATGGCTGGGCCATGTCTGCCGGATGGACGATGGACGAAAACCCGAAGGACATCCTCTATGCAGAGCTTTCGTTTGCTCCGTTTTAAGGATGTCTACAAGAAGGATCTCAGGTGCTTTGGCATTACCCCTTCCAGCTGGGAACATTTGGCTCAGGACCGCCCCCGATGCCGGCAGGCTCTCCGTAGCGTACTGTTCATGTCTGAAGCCACCCAGGCGCAACACCATGTAGCCAAGAGGTCCAGAAAAAAGTTGCGGCAACAAAACACCCGCACATCAACATCTTCGGTGAGAGCCTTCACGTGCGACATCTGTGGTCGAGAAGGTTTTTCGAAAATTTGACTTCACAGTCAAAGGAGGCGCTGTAATTTCAGGGGTGCCTATATAGTCTTCCGACACTGCAATGCCAATGATGCCTATCCGTATTCTACGACGGGACGCTAGACTAATATAGTAAATAAAGTCATCGGGGCGGCCTAAAGTCGGTATCAGCCAATCAGCGAGGGAGTCTATCCCCTTTTCACTAGCGCTAGACCAAGGAGATTGTTTTTTAGCATCTGAGGTGGAGCGCATTTCCTGCCATCAGCTCCTTACTTTACCGCACAGATCCCTGTGCTACTCATACGCTGAGTTGGCGAGGGCCGGTATCGAACTAGGAACCTTGTGGTTTCTATCCGAACGCTCTACCGACTGAGCTAACCCGGCCCTATTAAGTATAATTGGCTTCAACTAAACGTTTAAATCAAAGCCAATATGTTGAGAGCGAGTTTTATACTAAGAAAATACTTAAAGAATAAAAATTCAGTGGTTGGTTGGTTGGTTGGTTGGTTGAATTCTACAGCATGTAAACCCATTAGATCATTTTGTGCCGAAGACGTTTTTGTTTTATTCATTCTTCATGGTTACTCAATTCGTTTAAAAAAAACCATTTTAACCCATAGATTGGGGCCTAACATATAGTACCACCCCGGGTCAGAGTGGACCAGAGATCAATGGGAATGAAGGGGTGTTCCACATTTCCCAGGCCTCCAGAACTGGAACTTCGACATCAGATAGTTTAACGTCATACCCAGGACATGAAGACCCTCAGCCACCGCCTTCTAGCGCATATAATATGATAAAAAGGGTGGGGGTTGCCATAAGAGCAATAGAGTTGGGACAATCATATAGGTGCTAGGGCTTGAGGTAACCAGTCGATTGAAAAATGTAGTGGAACATTACATTTGATTACAATCAAACATTTAGAAATTAATAAGATTTCACAACGGAATGACCCATAAGATGTTGATATGCTGTTAAACAAAGAAATCATAAGTACTTGACTTTTTCTGTGTAATTGTAGGCTTTTATCCCAAATTAAAGTTGAAATATTCAACATTTCTTAGCAGAATTCAAATTGTTTGAGACTATTACTGTTCGGTTTAGCTCAGTCTGTAGCACATCCACCAAAAATCGCCAGGTTCCTGGTTCGATACCAATCTTTGCCAATTCAGTGCATGAGTAGTACTGGTTAAGTAATTTGATTTTACGGTAAATCATCTGGTAGCTGAGGGAAGGTGTAGCTCCCCATCTCAGAACAAAAAGAAAACTCCTTGGTTTAGTGCTTGCTTCGTATCCTACTAATACGGAAGGGTTGGGTAAATTCATGCATAGCGTGAAAGTTATTGGCTGAAGAAAATGGACTCAAGGAGTCGAGTTCAATCCTTGGACAAGGCTGTTTGCGTTTCACTTCGTGTTAATGTCCTTTCGAAAAGCAAGAATCCATCTCTTCTCTCTACCAGTTGTATATAGATTATAGGGAAGGCAACCTGTCTGGGAGAAGGAAAAAAACTCTGAATTGGAAAGCGGAGTTTAACTGGTTTCAATTCAGAGTTTTCATTCTCCTAAACTGGTTGCCATACTCCGGTTATAATGGTCGGTCTACACTACTATTTACCCATAGCTAGAAGGAGAATAGCTAGATTCGTACCTTTATTAAAGATACTAGCAAATATATGCTCCCTCCGGGTGCAAGTATTTAAGTTTTAATATAATAAAATATCATATTAAATTAGAAAGGCTAATGAAACTGAATAAGAATGCAGATAAAAATATTTGGAACAGAGGGGGTATGATTGAAAAATAGAACAACTTTGAAACTAACTCTTCCATCATTTTCCGTTACTCCCGTCTTTCATTAAAATCAAATTTCTAATATCAATATGTAAATTAGCCTTCCCATTCACACTGTAATCCACTATTTTGTTGTATATATAAATACAATTGCATGTTATTAGTATGTAGACATGGGCAACAATCTTAATGATGTAAAACAATTTTATTAATAATTGAAGTTTAAATAAAAATAAAATCATGAAGAATGTGATGTAAATAACAAAGGGAATTGTGACTTGTATAGTAATATAGTTTCAGTTACAGACCGACAAACCCACAATCTCCATTATTATAAGAAGATGTGCACAATGGGAAATGCAAACAGTCTTGTCCCGGATTTGAACTAGGGTTGCCGTGTCTATTTCTTTTATAACAACTATTACACCATGAGTACATTCCAGATCATCAGTGTAGTTTAATTACTAAGCATCAGTATAGATAATTGTCAGAGTAGGGGTTCGGTTTGGTCTGAGTTATGTCTGCAAACTTAGATTATTATACAAAACATGTAAAGACAGAATCCAATTCCATTTTTTCAAAGGCTTCAATGCAGACCCCACACGTCCTTAAGAAGTAGCTAAAAGCTTTCAAATTTAATCCTATCATAGCACTAACAGTCTGAACTTATCTATATACTTGTTTTCAAAATGTTTCTATTAAAAATAAACTCTTCTTGAGTTTCTGTGGTTATAAAAATAGATCAGAATATAATATACCAACCTCTGATTTGATATGTCTACAAAGTTAGATAATTATACGAAACATTACGTAAAACAATTATATTATTGAAAAAATACAAATAGGTAAATTCTAATTTTTTTCAAAAGCTTGGATTCAGACCCCACACATCCAAATGTATTATATTAATAAGTATATATTATGCAAAAGAATAAAAATAAACTAAACTATAATTTTCCAAAAGCTTCAATTCAGACCACACGCATCCTTATAAAAAAAGCTAAAAGCTTTTAAATTGAATCCTGTCAAGGCATTAACAGCCTGAACCTGTCTATGTGTTGTTTTTTTCTAAAAATAAAAATAAAATAATAAACAAAATAAAAAGCAAAAAAACTGTTCTCAAATTCATTTCTCAGATCTATAAACAGATCAGGATATAATACCAACATCTAATTTGATACGCCTGCAAATTTAGATAATTATATAAAATGTATTACGTAAAGATGTATGCTATGGAAAAAAATAAAAATAAATAACTTCTAATTTTTCAAAAGCTTGAATTCAGACCCCACACGTCCTTAGCAAAAAACTAAAAGCTTTCAAATTTAATCCTATCAAGACATTAACAGCTAGATCCTCTCTATGTGCTTGTTTTTAAATAGATTTTTCTAAAAAGAAACAAACTATTCTCGAGTTCATTCTTCTGATATAAAAACAGATCAGAACATAATATACCGACCTCTAGTTTGATACGTTTGCAAATTTAAATAATTATACACAAAATAAACTAAAAAAAAGAATAAATATAAGAATTAAGAAAATAAAAACGTAAAAAAATCAAGAATAAAAAATGGCGACCGTTTCAACTGTTGAAACTCAATCCAACAACACATGTCGTCAATAAAACAATCGTAACTCGGTAAAGATCTAGTCACTTAATTATCTCCCTTTTCAATAAAGGAATTTAAAAGAAAAACAAACGAAGAAAGGAAAGACTATCCTCGAGGTACAAACACAACACAAACATATGTCCATAGAATTAACGTACCATACAACAGGTGGCAAATAAAAAGCAAAAAAAAAAAACGTAGCATTGAAAAATGGTGGTCCATGCCCCGTTGCCCTGAAGTCATGAAAAATTGCTACCATAGAAACTCAGCTTTAAAAAAAAATTTCTCCATAACCCAAAACTTTAAAAGTGCCGTTATTGTTAGTGCCACTCGCTCGCCCTGGTGGTCGATGGATTCCAATTTTTATAGGGACATTTTATAAAACTCTCGAAATTTATCAAGCAAACGTGATATTGTTGACGTACAACGGGACAACTTTTTGTTTTTTCTTGTTAAGTTATTAATCATATTTAATACTTAAATATAGATATAACCAATTTTTACAACTAAATTCAATCAAACCCATTTTAGGAGACTGTTACGTAGACTTGCTTTTCTTGTAATGTACATTTTATATCTTGATGATATTGTTATATTGTTATATGCCCACATCAACATTGGGTATATAAACCGTGAGAGTGAGAGTTCCCGGATGATAGAGAGAGACACACAGACAGATTAGTGAGATGATCTTATTTGATTCTTGTTAACTTCATTACTCTGGTTCCTGATATCTAGTCTTCTATTTCTTCTTATTCTCTGGCCGACATCTTATCTAGTTGAGTTCTCTGTTCTTTTTAATTCATCTACTAAGGGCTGGTTTTTCTTCGGAGCTGATTTTGGTCATTGTAATTAAAACAAGACTTGTTTTTTCTTGATCAAGTTTATTATTTTATCAGCACACGATTCAATCTTTTCCGCTCGGAGACGACAATCACGTCTAAACTCTCTAACTGCCGGGTTGAATCTAAATTCTAAACTAAAACTATATCACGTGTCTGATATGACGAGTTCCAAGGGACCAAAAGGTTACCAACAGTCACTGGTAATTTTCCACGATTTGAATCACTTGATTCTAAACCGGACAGACCCGAATTTAAATCTACTTACAGGTACGCTTCACCATTTTGACTTCTCATAAATTGTAACAGTATACCGTCGCTGGACTTGACAAACAATGAGGAAAACATATATATAAAAATATAATATATATGTGTATGGCAGAAGAGTTGTCGGAGAGAGTTCGCACATATTAAGGGCAGTCTGGAGTTTAAACAGCAAGCGATCACTGACGTTAACCAAAATTCTAGACTTTATATAATCTCAGAACTCTTAGATGGGCACACCTCCTTGTCTGTGGCACCCATGCAGCTTTCAAAAGTGTGAATATAGACGTACAATGTATATTATTCCCCTATCACTTAGCATAAAATAACCACAGACAGGTTGATATAACATTAAAATCCATCAAACAACAAACCAATCAACTAAATTCAACGCACTATAGTAGAAAAATGTTTAATATTTGTATTAATTTTAATTCTATAGTAAGATAAATGGTTTTATTCGGAAGAAAAAAGATTTTTTTACAATTATGCCATAAAATAATTCCTTTATGTCTTGTAGCAGCAAATTTAATTATAAGCTTTAATATATTTGTTTAGGGGCCGGGTTAGCTCAGTCGGTAGAGTGTTCGGCTAGAAACCGCACGGTTCTTAGTTCGATAACGGCCCTCGCTAACTCAGCATATGAGTAGTACAGGGATCTGTGCAGTAAAGGAAGGAGCTGATGGTAGGTGTGGCGCTCCACCCAGACGCAAAAAAACAATCTCCTTGGTCTAGCGCTAGTGAAAAGGAGATAGACTCTCTCACTGATTGGCTGGTACCGACATTAGGCCGCCCCGACGACTTTACTTACTTACTTACATATTGCGTAAGACACGTAGCAAAAATTATTCTATATCACGTAATTAACCAAAAAATGATATCGGTTAAGATTGAGTTGAAGAAAATTCCACACTTTGTTCTTCGATAAAAAATAAATATCTATTCCATTTTCGATAAAGGAAGCTGCTCGCTGATACTCTTGAGAAATCTAGACTACCAATTCTTTATAATGGCATCGGATTGATATCCAAAAGGATGAATCAACAGGTTACTGAATTTCAACATTGTACCGCCTTGTCGGTTGGGGCGTTAGAATACACCGAATTCACCTATGCAGAGGGGTAAGACTCCCCCAGTAGGGCAAGCTGTTGGCCGTGTGAAGCGACCCGTGATGCTTAAGGATGGAACCTAGGTTGTTGAACACTCTACGGGCAGTCGGAGAGCCCCCTCCGATCAATCGGCTTGTCACTTCAAGCCCTAGCAGCTATATGATTGTCCCAACCCTATTGCCTTATAGCAAGCCCCAACCCATTTTAACATAAGGGTACTAGAAGGCGGCGGTTGAGAGTCTTCGTGTCCTGGGAATGACGTTCAACTCTATCTGACGGTGAGGGTCCAGTTCTGGAAGTTTGGGGAATGTGGATCACCCGTTCATCACCATTGTTCCCTGGTCCACTCTAACCCGGAGTGGTAGTACCTATTAGGGTCCCATCTATGGGTTGAATAGAAAAAGGTGTTTATAAAAAAAAATTGAGTATCCATTAAGAATGAATTTATTTAAAAACTTTAACGACATTAAATGACCCACTGAGATTGATATGCCGTAAAACAAAACAAAACAAACCAGATCAAATCAACATTGTAATGAAGTTATTTCTCCCGAGCAATGCCGGATATCCCCGCTAGTTATCAATAATCCTAAAACAATCTTCTCGTTTTAAGAGAAACCAACAAGCATACTTGTCTACTCCACAGTTCTCATACCGGAATGTTTATTTTGTCGCATGACCGTGCACATGTCTTAGTCTGTAGCGAGTTGAGACGCTGTGGTTCATGCAGTGTTGATCTGGTTATGAGCACAGGAAGTTGTGTTAACGAGTCACCTGCAGCTGCTGGCAGATACGACTGCTCTCCAAAAGATACATACTAACGCCAATAATGAAAGCCACAAGACCTATTACTCCTCTGACTTGCATCGCCGATTTAAGAAAAGCTAAACCTTATTAAAAAATCCAACAAAAAGCAACAGGTTATCATACAAATAAGATTGAAAACGAATAATAAAAGGTATAAACCCAATTCCATAGCTATGGAATAAATCGTACCACTACTGTTCCCCAACAAGAATGGCTTTGGCTTTAAATAACCAACTACGGTAGATATGTCCCACCCCCACTGCACACCCAAAGGGAATAATGGAATAATCTATAATATTAAAAGTTTGTAAAATTGAAAAATAGTATGTTTAAATATTTAACTATATTGAAGTCAGTTAGTCTACTGTTGGTTTGAATAACAGCAGCCACGTACCACTGAAGCAGTGTCCAAGACAGTTGGTATATATAGAAATCAAGAATGATACATTCATGAATTTGGGGATTTGGGTGATTCCATTCTTTGAGTTCTGATTGGCTGCTTGATTTGAATGATATTATGTAGTTTTATAAATACCCTGTCATTCTGCAGTGGAATTTGCGGCTATTCGGGTTTGTATTGGGTTACAACCATTTGTTGCCATGTCTTCCCAATTCAACGGTAAATTGGAACTTTGATTATTCTTCAAACTACATCTTGTTTTTTATGTTACACTGGTGTGCAAGGCATGTTTAATTTTAATTTTAAATTGTTAATATTGACTAACATAATAACCTGTTGATGTTTGTTTTTTTAAAGATATATCTTAAGCTTTATTATTATACTTGAGTCAGCTTTTATACTATCTAGCATTAAGTGTCAATGTATATGCTGATAAGATATATATTTTTTAGATAAACTTTTGACATACAACAAAATGGTATATGCATAAACCAGAATCTGTTCTTGAGAACGAAACGCATAAAATTCTCTGGGACTTTGAAATAAAAACGGATCACCTTATCCCAGCAAGAAGACCAGACCTAGTGTTGATAAACAAAAAAGAAAGAACTTGTCAACTGGTGGATTTTACAGTTCCAGCAGATCACAGGGTAAAGCTAAAGGAAAATGAAAAAATGGACAAATATCTGGACCTTGCCAGAGAACTGAAAAAGTTATGGAATATGAAGGTCAAAGTAATAGCAATTATAGTTGGTGCACTTGGAACGGTCCCAAAAGGATTGGAAAAGGGTTTGGAAAGTTTGGAAACCAGAGGAAGATTGATACCATTCAAAACACTGCACTGCTGCAATCTGCCAGAATACTCAGAAGAGTTCTGGAGACCTAAGGAGATTTGCTGTCGCTCAGACTCCAGTGAAAGACAATCAGCTAACGCTGATGTGAAAACTCAAAAGGAGTAAATAATAATAATATCTATTTGTCTGAAATTTGGAGATGAGGCTTGATAATTTGTATTATTTCATTTTTTCGAATTGTTTACCTCATATATATATATATATATATATATATATATATGGGGGTAATATGGAAATAAATCCGACAATATTAAGAAATTTGAAAAAAACAAATGATGTGAATTTATTTATCGACGTTTAGACATTTCGGTTTCTTTAAACCTTCATCATATTGTGGGGTGAAGAAATTGATGGATGTTTTAAAGATGACAGGAGATAAATCTTTTAAAAAAAATAATTTTTTTTATAAAGATTTGTTATCTCCTGTCATCTATAAAACATCCATCAATTTCTTCACCCCTAAATTCATCCTGATGAAGGTTTAATGAAACCGAAACATTTAAACGTCGATAAATAAATTCACCTCATTTTTGGAACACTTGTTTTTTCAAATCTTAATATATATATATATATATATATATATATATATATATATATATATATATATATATATCCTCCGCACAACAGAAGGAGACACAAGATCAATGGTTAAGCGGAAGTTAAGTTGGACGTGGGTGGCGATCAGAATCCTGTTGGTTGAGTAATCCATGACATGCGACACTCCACTTTGGCCCTTAGGCTTGACAGATCGTCAGAGAGGACCCTCCGATCAATCGGCTGGTCACACCAAGCCCTAGCACCTATATGATTATCCCCAGCCTTCTGACCAATCAGCTAGTCACGTCAAGCCGTAGCTCTTATATGATTTTCCCAACACTATTGCCCTTATGACAAATCCCTAACCCTTTTTATGATATATGTGCTGGAAGGCGGAGGTTGAGGGTCCTAGTGTCCTGGGTATGAGGTTAAAATGCATCTAGTAGTGAAGTTCTAATTCTGGAACTCTGGGGAATGTACAGTACCCTTCATCGCCATTACACCCAGGTCCACCCTGACCCGGAGTGGTAGTACCTGTTATGGTCCCATCTATGGGTTAAATTGATAAAAATGAGTATTGAACATGAGTTTGAAAAATTGAGTTTGAAAAAATATTGAATACCTATCAAGAATGAATAAAACAAAACGCGTTCGGCATGTGGTGTTGTTTATTTTTGAATGGAGTGACGGTGTGTTGTATAATATCATCTTCTATACTACGTAGAGAGGATCGAATCCGGGTGCTGTGCTGATGTGGAGTTGGCTAACAATTCCTTGTTGTTTTGAGTCTGGAAACAATCTTGGGGTGCTGGGGGTATCTTGCTATTTATAGTTTTTAGTTATAACACAAGACCAATTCTTTTTCACATGAGTTGTTTTTCCCAAAATCACAACTGCCGAGGGCAAGAGCCCACGTCTCAAGCTGTCAACGCATCGCACCAGACTCGTTGAACATTCTCATCTCTCACTCTTCCTCTCTCCCACTTCGCCACGTGACACGTCTCGTTCAATAAAAAAAATATGTTATGGTCTCATCTATGGGTTAAATTGATAAAAATGAGTATTAATCATGAGTTTAAAAAATTGAATACCTATCAAGAATGAATAAAACAAAATGTCTTCGCCATAAAATAACCCAGCAAGGGTTGACATGCCGTAAGATATAGACTGTTTAAATGCATCGCCTTCCATAATCACCAGGCCTAATTCTAAATTAGTGTTTCTTATTTTCAAAACTGAAATTTCCTCACAACGGTAAGAATTTGAGGACGGGAAGGACATTAAAAGTAAAAAAAGGACAGCGCAGTTTCTTATCAAATATATAAAAAATAAGTTTCCGGGATGCTTCGACCAAAATACAACACACTGGAATAAATGTATTAATTGCTAAGTAAACAGATCTGAAAAAAGATGAACGTTGTATTAAATGTTCAATTCTGTCTGAGTAAATACAGCATCATAAAATATATATCTACTAGCAGGACCTGTGGATATACCACAGTATGATAATTTAATTATTTAATATTTTTACTTAAGAGCAATTGCAATACTTCAATATGTAAGAAGTATTATAATCTTGATTCAAATCTGTCTCACAATTTTTTCTTTCTTTCCTTCTTTTCAGCTTTTCATTATGTTCGATTGAAACAGATTAGCGTTATCGCTTCTGCGTGCTGACTTCTCTCTCTGTTTTCCCTACTCTCTTTCCATCTTTTTTATTAATTTTTTCTGTGTAGCATGTACTTTTTCTTTCCTTTCTTTATTTATGATAAAAACGGTATGATCCATTATTTAGCTGAGGTGACGACACTCATAAAAATAAGAATTCGGCGGATAAGTAACACCAGATAATCAGGATTTACAGTTTTAAACTTCACCTTGGACGATTCGGACTGACCAGTGCGTGTTGCGAGATGATAATGATCATACTATCAAGCAACTTAACAAGAAGAAGTAACTGTAATTTTATTCTTTACTTCCTCATTTAACTAAATAGTTAAATTAGGAAAAGTTAGCGAAAGACGGGTGTGATGGAAAATGATGGAAGAGTTAATTTCAAAGTTGCTCTATTTTTTATTATACCCACTCTGTTTCAAATCCTTTTATCTGCATTCTTATTTAGTTTCATTAGTGTTTCTAATTTAATATAATATTTTATTACATTAAAACTTGCGCCCGGGGATGCATATATTTGCTAGTAATTCTTAAATATCAAATGTAACTTCTTTTGATGTCTGTTTTTGGTCCACTCAACGGAAACTTAAACACTTATTATTATTTACTAAGCTTTGCTTGTTTTGGCATAAAAGGCCGCCACAGAGTGATTACTGGAGATTAACAGTTCTTACTTTGAGTTGGAAGGAGGTAGCATAAAATAAAAGGCTTTAAGTCTACATACATATGTTTTGAGGTACACGCGGGAATAATAGGGTTTAAGTTTACATTTAAAGCGTTCATAAAATAGCTTTTAAATTTTCCATCAAATATAGTTGAAATCCCGTTAAAAACTTTAGTCTAAAATTGCAGCTGAATTTACAATTAAACACAGAAAAATAAACATAAAACTTTGAAATCTTACTATAATGGAGATTCGATGTCAGTAACCGAAATTACATCATTGTTTACGTCACAATATCCTCAGGAATTGCGTAAGTTTATCAATGAGTATCTAATCTATAGTCAAAATCATTAATAAATACAATAAATCTTATTTATTAACGATGTCTCTATGAAAACCGGAGTTAGATTTGCCTCAAACAGTCCATGTTATTAGTGAGTTTAAAACCCTGCAGTGTGTCTTATATATCACTAAGAAATAAAAGCTTACTTAACATATGGTGTGGTTAATTTGCATACTGGTTTTGACAAAACCGGGTTAAATAAATAATTACTTGGTATTATTGATCTTTTGCATTATTTTTTATTCTTCAAACTTTAAAATCAATCCTATGAATGATTTTATATAGAAATCAATGGAAAAACGTTAAAGCATGCGTCATTATATGTTCTTCACCTTCCATTTTTGCACATTTGCTTTTCGTAAACAAACGCGCATATAAAAATTAACGGTTAATAGCATCAGATACACACAACAACTATACACTTAACATCTTTCATTTTGTCCCTCACATAAACATTACTTAACAGTGTCCTGAAGATGGTACAATATACCGAAATGCTTAAGTATTGACACTAAAAATTGTTTCCTGATCATAACATCCTGTGTTGTTATATTTTTAAAATATTTTCTTTTCATAGAAACCAATTGAAATATAATTAAAAAGTAAGTGTAATCTTTTTATATGTATTCTTATTTAATTTTGTTACTCTTTCTAATATAATATATTTCATTACATTAAAACTTATATAATTACGCCGGGAGGGTGCGTATTCTTAAGATAAATAAGAGAAAAAAACACCAAAACAAAAAGAATTTTAAAAATATCATCTTTAATGAAAAATAGATAACATTCTAGACTACACCAAAGTGGCTAAATCAACTTGACTCAAAAGAAATATGAGAAACAGCATGATAGTTGGGAACTGTTATACACTAGGAACAGCGCAAGCAACTTGAGTTAGACTATCCAAACAAATGGTATTAGCAAAAACTTAAACCCTGGATTATTCAATTGATTGATTCATTCATTCTAATGGCATGCCAACCCGTCCAGAGTTATTTTATGCCTAGTGGCGAGGAATCACGTTAAGAGGTCACATCTTTTTCCTCACAGACCTATTGAATAAAAATCCTTTTTAAACAGATTTATTTGATTCATAGATGGCGCATTAGCATTTACTACCACTCGGGGTCAGAGTGGAACTGGGAGTAATGAAAAAGAGGTTCTCCAAAATACTTAATTCTCCATAACTGCAGTATCACAAACAGATACAGTTTAGCTACTCAACGGGTTAGCTCAGTCGGTAGAGCGTTCGGCTAGAAACTACAAGGTTCCTAGTTCGATACCGGTCCTCGCCAACTCAACGTATGAGTAGCACAGGGATCTGTGCGGTAACGTAAGGAGCTGATGGTAGGTGTGGCGCTCCACCTCAGATGCTAAAACAATCTACTTGGTCTAGCGCTAGTGAAAAGGGGATAGACTCCCTCGCTGATTGGCTGGTACCGACATTAGGCCGCCCCGGCGACTTTACTTTTTTTTTACTTAGACCCAGTTAACCTTCTTTAGGCAGCTATTCTATGAAAAGGAAAACTTGGAAGTTAAAACCAGCTTTACTCCGCTTAAGAAGTTGACCTTGTGACAGCAAGGGCCAAAGTGGAGTATTGCATGTCAAGATGGTGACTGTTAATATCTTAACTGTTTAAAAACTGTCTATTTCTTTTTTAGGCAACCTATATAGTAACCGTCCTTTACTCATATCGCACATTATAACTAATGATGATGATGATGATGATGATGATGATAAAAGACGTCGACAAAGTTTTTCGATTTAAAGACCCCTAAAAAAAATGTGTCTGCTTTGAGAGTGCACTTTAAATTAAGCTGGATTGTTTATTTGAAATAGAATAAGCCTGATCAGCACCACGCTCGTCACGCCATCAAAATGTGGATCCCAGCTGTTACTGAACGTTTTAAAAAACTTTTTCCCTGACAATTTCAAGTTGAAGTTTTTCAGAGTCCTCCAAGAAAGTCTTCAAGGGGATTCTTGTTAACCAAAACAGGCAAACAGTGACGAGCGAGGGCAAACAAAAACAAAAAAATACAAAACAAAAAAAAAACAGAGAGAGAGAGAGAGAGAGAGAGAGAGAGAGAGAGAGAGAGAGAGAGAGAGAGAGAGAGAGAGAGAGCGAAAAGAAACTGTCAATTACGAGGGAATCACGCGTGGATTTTGGCGGGAAAGGAACGTTCTTTTTCTTCCATTTCACTTCCGATCATGCAATTTGAGTTGCCATTTTGGTATTACGTTACCGTCTGTTTTTTTGTTATTTTATTTTATTTATTTATTTATTACTATTTTTTTAATAGAAATTTTCTCCTTTTACAAATAAAGAGATTTAGTCTGGCTCAGTCGGTAGAGTGTTCGGCTAGGAATCACAAGGTTCTTGGTTCGATACCGGCCCTCGCCAACTCAGCGAATTAGTAGCACAGGGATCTGTGCGGTAAAGTGAGGAGCTAATGGTAGGTGTGGTGCCCCACGTCAGATTCTAAAATAATCTCCTTGGTCTAGCGCTAGTGAAAAGGGGATAGACTCCCTCACTGTTTGGCCGATACTGACGTTAGGCCGCTCCGACGACGATAAGGGCAGTGCATGAAGAGTTAGTGAGTGGATAGTTACATTCAGCTTATATTTATTTATTTCCTCTACTTGATTTTATTTTCTTGTTTTTTTTTTTTTTTTTTTGTTTTTTTTTCATTTAGCTTACCAATTTACCAATTTAAACAAGAAGACCACCGGAAAGACTTGCATGAGATATCGAAGACGTCTAAATGCCATGGTTCACTCATGGCATTCAGACGACTTCGATATCAAAAGCTATTTGTTTGAAAAAATTTAATCTACTGTATTTCAAGATATTTTCATACAATTTTGGAAAATATATCTGAGTAGCCATAATTTCACGTTAAAATTAAACAAAAAAATAAAAATAAAAAATGAATGAAACTTTACGTAATCTTTGCTGTATTCGGAAGACTAGCAAAGAACACGCCTCCTCCGGATGTACGCATTTAAGTTTTAATGTAATGAAATATATTCGAACGAAATTAAATAAGAACGGTTTATAAAAGATTACGCTTATTTTAATTATATTTTAATTGGTTTCTTTTTATAATCATTCATAGGATTGATTATAATACGTTGGGGAATAAAACAATAATATTAGAGATCAATAACACCAAGTAATCATTTATTAACCCGGTTTGTTAAAACCAGTATGCAAAGTAGCCACACCATATATTATGTAAACTTTTATTTCTTAGTGATATATAAGACACATTGCAGGATTTTAATCGCTCAAATAACTTGGGATGTTTTAAGGCAAATCTAACTCAGATTTTCATAGAGACATCGTTAATAAATAAGATTGATTCTATTCTATGTATTAATGATTTTAACTCTAAATTAAATACTCATTGATAAACTTACGCAATTCCTGAGGTATTGTAACATAGGCAGAAAATAGCAAATCCTCATCGGGAACCTTATTGTCGAACCCAGAAGCCTTCTTGTCGAATTTGGGTTCTTATTCCGTTAACCATGACCGGGTAAACGTGTTATGTTAATACACATGTTAAGGTCATGTTTAACAAAATGAGAACAGCCTACCATCGTGGATTGAATATAGAGTTCGGTTCGAAGTTCCGTGAAGGCTCCCGTACGACATGAAGATTCCAGATTTCGAAGAGAAGCTTACCAAGTTCACGAATGTTCAGGAAATCAACAAGAAACATCTGAAGAAGACCGGAGGACACATCGGCCGAAAACGTTGTGTAGATAACAATAAAGATGAGGACAATAGTCCAAATAATTCAAATAATACAAATTATCAAGTCTCACCTCAGAAATTCAGGGAAAAGGAAGATTGGACTATAGCAATTTTTGACTGGGAAAGGGTTTACCGAATAAGATTTCTTCCAAATCGTTCGACTTCTAAAAAGGATTTAACTTCGGCTAACTTGACCGAGGAAAACGTACAAATCTTTTGAGAAATGGATTGTGCTTCCAGGGTTTTTAAATGTTAACCAATAAAACTTTCATTGGATTCCATTTGTACCTTTATAGAAGAATGAAAGTTACTAGCAGGACCTGTAGATATACCATAATATGATAATTTAATAAATACAACGTTTGATATGTTTGCTTAAGAGCTATTGCTAGAGAGTTCAATATGTAATAAAAAGTATAATAATCTTGATTTAACTCTTTCTCACTCTTTTTTCTTTCTTTCATTCTTTTCAGCTTTTCATTGTGTTCGAGTCAAACAGTGTCATCGCTTCCGCACGTTCATCCCTCTCTCTATATTTCCCCTACTCTTTGTTTATATATATATATATATATATATATATATATATATATATATATATACAATTAAAAACCGAATGATTCGACATGCAGATAACGACTCTTCATAAGATTCCTTATCTGCATCCTTACATAGCTGGTCAATGTAGGTTCTGGTTGGGCGGCCAACGTTAGCATGTCCATGCGTTGGCCTCCACAGTAGTACGTCGCTTACGAGCTCATCCCTACTTCTCCAGCAGTGCCCCGCATGCCTAGCCCTCCTTACTCGTATGGTTTGTGATATGGGAGGCAGGTGGCCATACAGCTGCTTCTTTGTGGGGTGCTGTTTCCACGACTTATTCAGGACTGCTTGCAGCATTCTTGTGCAGCTCCCATCTAGCTTATTCTCAAGGCACTTCGTTAGGGTCCAGGTGGTAGAGCCATACAGCAGTACCGATATGACCACAGCCTGGAAGAATCGTCTCTTTAGCTTGTCAGGGAGGTCGGATTTCCATACGACTGATAGTATATTGGTGGCCAACCATGCCTTTCCTATTCGTGAAAGTGTTGTTCTGGTTCCAACGGGAGAAAATTAAATATTCTATAAAAAAGGTCTGCAAAATGGATTATGTTTTTAGAAAATGTTGTTATTATTTTTATGTTACATTTGCGACACGTGTTTCAGATCTTCTGATATCTTCTTCTGGCTTTGATCAATCATATATATATATATATATATATATATATATATATATATTATATATATCTGTGTGTGTGTGTGTGTGTGTGTGTGTGTGTGTGTGTGTGTGTCTTTAGAGGTTACGGGACAGTCTCAACGTAACCAAAAAAGGAAAATAAAACGAATGAGTCAGAAATTTAACAGTCGAAAAAAGAAAAAAATGGGATTGAATGAGTCGGGATAATAAATAAATAAATATTCAAAAGTGTTCTGTACATATTAACACACACGCACACACACACATGCACACACACACAAACACATTAAGGGTACGTGGACATGAAATTAACGTCATTTAGTTAGTGACAGTTTCTCGCCTCTCAGTCGGTAGAGTGTTCGGCCAGGAATCACAAGGTTCCTGGTTCGATATAGGCCCTCGCCAACTCAGCGTATGAGTAGCGCAAGGATCTGTGCGGTAAAGTGGGGTGCTGATGGTAGGTGTGTCGCTCAACCTCAGATGCCAAAACAATCTCTTTGGTCTAGCGCTAGTGAAAAGGATATACTCCCTAGCTATCTGACTTTAGACCACCCCGACGATATATATATATATATATCGGTTAAATAATAATGTAAAATGCCTGTTAAAACGCTATTAAGTTAATAACCACTGCAATTTGTTTTAATACGATGGCATTTACAGTTGTAAAAAAGAAAACAGGGAAACGTGTTGTTTTGTTTCCCTGTTTAAGTCATTAAAATGGTTTGCGTGCCATATTGGCATTCTTGTGATTTTGAAGCCAGGTGGCATGTACTCTCTGTTAAAAACATTTTCGTTCACACTAAGTCATTACATTACACGGAATTGTTGTCCTATGCATTAAAAATGCATTTCCTAATAAACACTTTCTCCCAATTGCCAGCCATGTGACGTGGTGGGAATATCGGCAACGAGACCAGTAATCAGTGGTTGAATTACAAGAGAACCTCGTCACAGTTATCTAATTTCATTTTATATGTTTTATTTTCAAGTTCCTTCAAATTCGTTGCTTTCGTATAGTAGACTTGCTCCTTCAACCAACAACAGAGAAAAAAAAGACGTATGGTGTAAAATCAGGGCTTCTAGCTGGCCATTCATGTGGACCACGTCTGCCCATCCATCTCCCAGTGTTGTATATTGAAGATATTTAAAAGAAGGTGAAAACGGAAATAGGGTCTTCCGGTTGGATCGAGGCAGGGAGAAGACGAAAAGAGTAACAGAGGACTTTTTCCGGGTAAAGCGAACAAAGAAGGATGGGTAACAATAAGTTCGGAAATAGATTTGTCCGCTGATAAATATAACAAAAGAAAACGCGTAGGCGTTTGATATATATATATATATATATATATATAAGGAAGTCAGGGATCCCAGGTCAGTTAGAGAGTCAGACAGTGGACGGCGAACAGAGCACAAGGAGCGACTGTCGATACGGCCCATCGCTGCCAGCGGTTAGTGAGGTTCGTCCACCCCTTCCACATTCACAGCGCCAGTCATCCCAACAGTCAGTCATCGTCAACCCTTGGGCATTCCGACTACATAGTTCGCCACGTGATATACATAACCGCAACATAGACTAACGTACACGAGGTAGGGCCGTGAATTTGAAGTCGCTATATAACATATAGAATTTGATGCCAGTGTAAGAATAGTTCAAAGTTATATGTAGAAAGATACATGACTCCGACGAAGGTTACCAGGCAAAACATTTAATATAGT
The DNA here is from genome assembly GCA_023376005.1 of Doryteuthis pealeii. Classification (NCBI taxonomy): domain Eukaryota; kingdom Metazoa; phylum Mollusca; class Cephalopoda; order Myopsida; family Loliginidae; genus Doryteuthis; species Doryteuthis pealeii. Next base: position 37,268,440 of record CM042140.1, on the reverse strand, counting down.
ACAGCACATGGATATGACGAGATACAAAGTACATGGGTAAAACAAAGTTACATAGGTAAAAGGGTACGTAAACAAGGAGTACACAAATAAAGATGAAGACACATTCATGAATGGTACAAGATTACATATAAAAGTACAGACATGAGACTAGGGATAGTCCATGCTGTGAAGAACTTACAGTAATGTAAGTGGGACCAAAAGCCCCAACGAGAAGGGGTAGACAGTGTCTAGCCCATGATTCTCGTGGTTACTGGACAGGAAAAGAGGGAGAAGCCTTTTGAACCAGCCGCTTAAATACTAATTCCCCTAGCGAGCACCAGCAAACTAAACCGGGCAGA
>CM042140.1:37255602-37263102 GCA_023376005.1 Doryteuthis pealeii | reverse complement strand
CGATGTATACTAACGACTCCCCTCCGACAGGAATCGAAACCGGGACTTCACAGGCATAGTCAGAACCATATCCGTTCGGCCGCCGGTACAGCGACAATCCCTGCGAAATCAACCTTGTCAAGGAAACTATTAACCGCCCTGCATAGTAGGCAAAGTAGACGTTTTTATTAGTAACAACCCGGCCGTTGCTCTTCGGCGAAGTGAATAAATTTTTGGATGTTTGTTTTTTTGAAAGCAATGTTGAATAAATTATTATTTATATCTTTGCTTGAAGCAATTACAATGCATGTATCGCACAAATTCGTAATTATAGAAAATAACTTGACAAGTAAATCCCGCAAAGGATGGCTCGCCGAGCAGAACACCGTACAGACTGTTTCGACTTTATGTTCTTCAGCGATGTATATACTAACGACTCCCCTCGACAGGTTATATAGTTGTTCTGTATTGTTTTCATTGAATATGTAATATGTAACTGTCTTATACCTATTATTTCAGGTTCTATTATTTGTATCTGTGAAGATTATTGAGTAGAATCACACAACACACACACACACACACACACACTCTGATGGGATGTTTATACTATATATATATATATATATATATATATATATATATATACAAAATGCAGCATGTGATTCTGAAAAGACGTGGAAACAAACCCCACGAAGAAACAGCTATACGAGCTGCATTACATACACCCCAACACAGCGTAGTGATGGACCAGAATGCCGCCGGCGGAACTGCTGGGGAAGCAGGACGAACTCATAAGCACGCGTCTCCTGTGTAAGCGCCGGACATGGGCACGCCAGTGTGGGCCGACCAACAATGACGTACATTGACCAGCTCTGTGCAGATACAGGATGCTGCATAGGACCTCCCGAGAATGTATAGTGATTGGGACGGATGGAGAGGAATTGTCATGCTATCCGTGCTAATTAGCGCGACCATGATGATGATGATTGATATATATTTATTATATTATATTATATCTATTATATTATATTATATATATATTGCTAGCAAAATATGCACTCAAATATTGTGCGGTAAGTATTTAGTTTTAATGCAATGAAATATATTAAATTAGAAAGACTACGAATATATTAGTAAAGCACATATAAAAAAGGTACACTCATTTATTATATTTTGATTGGTTTCCTATAAATCATTTTAGGATGTGATTTAAATACATGGAGATACAACAATATTTAGAAATCAAAAACAAGTTCAATATTTGCATTTTTAAAAACGAAATTCATTACCACAGTTATATATTATGTAAACCTTTATTTCTTAGTGATAACAAGACACATTGCAGGATTTTAAAGACTCATATACATGGGCAGTTTTGAGGCATTAAATTAATTATGTTCAGAGTGTCCGTTAATGAAAAAGTTTATTCTATGTATTAATGATTTTGATTATGAATTAAATACTCATTGATAAATTTTACATTCCTGAGGTATTTGTGGCACAAGTTGACACGGATTGCAGACAGACATACACCGAATATCTTTTAAGATAAACACAACACAACCTCATCTCACACACACAACACGTAATTATAAATATACATCATATAGTATATATATTATATATTATATTATTTTTATATATAATCGTCTAGGAAGTGGGGCAGTGGCCTGCATGATATATATAAGAAATGTTAGAAGAAGTGCATAGACGGTATGGTCAGGTGTTGAAATGATGTATTTATTACCTGTTTTCTAATATTTCGGGATAGGAATCCCATTTTAGATGTTTTAAAGTACTTGTGTTTTTTGTGTATCTTTCGGCGCTGGCGATAAACGTTTGTTGTTTATTAGATAAAAAGATTAGATGGAACGCCAGGAGTGTGTTCTTTGAAAATGTTGGGGTTTTTTCCCGCTGTGTGAGATCGTCCAGCCCGTTCGTGCGTTTGCGCGCTGTGCAGTTTCAAATATGGATCTTCCGAAATTCTTTTGATTCTTTGCTATAGCCATTCAGCCTCGCTCAGGCGTAGTGAATAAATAAGGTGTTTATTAGTTTGCTTGAAGCATTGTACGTATGTATTTAAATATATTTACATATAATTATATATTATATTTATATATATATATATTGATTGATAACATAGATACTGAAAATAGTATGGCGTATATAGTTAACTAACGTAAATAAATATAGTTACTACACGTAACTAACGTTAACTAACGTAAATAAAATTATGTATTAACAATTTTGACTTTTAGTCGTCTCGGCTGTTAAACCTTGAGGTGAGCAACCGGACGAAAAGCGGCCTTTGTTTTTTCAAATAAAAACAATTTTTTCTTTTTTCCTTCGTATTCCACCTCTATAAGTAGTGTGCTATAGAATGTAGCCTTAAAGTATTATTTAAATTGTGCCTGTACCAGAAATTGATTCTATATATAGATCTATATATATATATATATATATTTATATTGTATATATTGATTGATACATAGATACTCATGAAAATTATGACGTATATAGTTAACATAACGTAAATAAAGAAAGTGTTAAAAAAAATTAAATTCTCTTAAATTGAAGGTCATTCGTAGAGAACATGAAAGAATGAGAATATCAATATTTTTTATTATAGCGGAATTCCCTGGCGAGTGAATTAATCGAAAAATGAAACGGTCGCCTTTTCCTGAGCTTCAATTCGATTTAGTTCAGTCGGTAGGATATCTGCCTAGCAACCACAAGATTCCAGATTCAACACGGACCCTCGTCAGTATTTAGATATGAGAACTCTGTTATCTGTAATCAGTTACTTAACATTTTAAAAACAGTGAACGTGTGGTTTTATCGGAGTTCACATAGAGGGGTGATATGTTCTTGCTGCATTGCGGCAGGATATTTAGCCTGCTTCTTGCCATTTAAAAAATAATTATTTACTATAACAATTAATATGTTTACTTGTAGTCTAGGCTCATATTATAAATATATATTGCGCAGCTACAATATCTCCTAGAGTAGTATATTAGTATTATAAGGTAATGGGTGCAAGAAGAGAATAACATTTTATTGCAAAATTACAGACATAAAATGAGGGTTCAATTTATTTATTTGTAGGAAGTTTGAGGAATCTGTTTCTTCTTTACCCAGTAGCTAGGAATTTCATAAATAGCACGGTGATTTTCAGATAGGATAATGTAGCCGTATTTTTGTGCGGCAAGGGCCAGAACGCAATTAATGCGCATAGCCTACATGCATGTTGTCTGCCTAAAATGCAGCAGTTACTCCAATGGGAAACTAACACTAAATAATGGCAGAGATTTTGTAGTGATGGGCCTCAATCAAACAAGTCCACGTAATCGGTTTGCGTTTTACGGCATACTCAACACTTGGCGGTCTGTATTAATTGCCGACAAAAGTTGTGAAATAAATTGTTGCCGTACTATAATGAGCAGGGAGAGATTATCTGTAAAATCTCTGTTAAATAGATGTAAAAATAAATTGATAGTTATCGCGTTTGTTTGGTTTGGTTTGGTTTAGCATTTAGGACATGTCAACTGTTTACGGCTCCGTTCCTATCAGTGGCGAGAATATACACCGGTTCTGCACTATAATAGTGACGACCCGGTAAGAGTAGTAAAGGTTTTGTTACTTGTTACCCGTTTGCGCGCAAGCTTAGCCCGTTCTTTGTACCTTAATTGTGTAATTACACTATCCTCTCATATCACCCTACCTCGACCCTTGACTTCTTTTTTCTGTTGATTAACATCATGCAACATCAATGCGGGGGGTTAGTTGTAATTGCCGACCAAATACATTGCTTGAAACAAATTCATTCTTAATGACAATACATTCTTGTGTTAAATCAACTCATTTGTTGTCTATTTACATCCATAGATGGTCGTGAGATCCTAACAGGATACTACCATCCGGAGTCAGTGTGCGACAGGAAGTAATGGTGCATGAAGTGTTGCTCCACATTCCCAGAACCTCACAGTAACTGGGAACCCTCACCCATCGATCGGGTTTTAACCGTCATTCCGCACCGGATGTTATAAACCTCAGTCACCGCCTTTCTAGAGATTCCTAATGAAATAAAGGTGAAGTTAGGCGGCCCTGTGCCATAAGACAAGCATAGGCGTATGGGGCATCATTCATAGGTGCGCGTAGGGGCTTGATGTAGACCAGCCCGTTTGATCGGAGGGCGCCTGAAAGAAGCCTCCGACTGCCCGGCAGCACCAGCGATAGAAACCAAAGTGGGTATTGCAAGGTTCATGAACTGCTCATCCACCTGGGTCTATCAAACAGGCGGCTCCCATCTTGGGGGGAGTCTTACCCCTCACTGCAGAGGGTGCCGTCGCGGATTTCTAAGACCCAACGAACAGATGCGCGTGAATTTATTGGGGGTAATCGTCTTTATGTGACTGGCGGGGAATCTATTGGCAGTGTGGGGTATGTTGACGGGCATTTCTGTGTTGATAGTGCAACATAAAATTGTATAAAATGATTGTTTTGAAACATATTGCCTGCAGGTGGCTAGTGGGTAAAACATTCAATTGGGGTCGCGATTGCTACTAAGTAAGTAATAATTCAGCGACCTGTCTGTTGGAAGTCTGAGGAAATAGAGTTCATCGTTGGTGTAAGGAGTAAAAAAAACAATTTTGATGTTATTTAAGATATGTATTAGAAATAACAAGAACTACTAGATAGCATATTAATTACCCAGTCATGATATTTATTTAAACTTGTTTTTAAAAACATGAGGACTGTTTAGATTGTTGTGCTTCAAATTTTGAGTATTTTAGTTCTTTAGCTGTTATGACATTGCTGGAAATGGTGACCGTAAACATGTGCACGCTAACTGTGTCTTCTGCTTGTACAGACAAAAACCGGAAGCGAATCTCCATTTCATAATAGATTAGTATGTGTTACATGGTGTCTAAGTGAGAGTATGTCAGTTTATACTTTTACTGTTTCTACGTATCTCTGGACAGGATTGGTAAGGGTCTCTGCTATTCTGGCAGACGAATTACTGGTGGGCTGGATTTTCTCTGCTGTTTGAGTCTGGAAAATTACTTGAGTGGTGGACGGTGCGGTAAATACAAACTTGCCACTTAGTTATACTGGCACATCTTGTTAATGAACATATCCCGCAACACCCCTACACTTCTATTAGCACTCGACAGCAATTAGTCGATACAACAAAAAAACCCATTGTACATTAATTGCAAAAACGACTTCAAATGATAGAATTAACCCTTATAACGACCGAAACAAACCACATTATCAAAACATCTTTCACGTTGGCGGTTACAGGTGTAAAGTACATCTAGCATATGGCGAATACCCTACACCCTAGATGAAATTGCTAGATAACGTGACCCCCCTTAAAGTTGTTATTGAAACATTAAACCGAGCAATACCGTGTAAGCCGTTCACACATGAAACATCCGTACGTGATAGTCACGCCCATTTAAAAATTCACAACATTCCTTGATAATACCACAATTTCCGGGATTTTCAAAGGCAGAAATCACGACACGTTCTTGATAATGATCAAAGATGGTCGAAAGTATATTTGAACGACAAATTAAAATTTACAAATTTGAATAAAACATATTTATACCAACAAGAAAGAAAAAACAAAAACGTTCGGCAAATAACCAAACCCAGCAGGAGTTAACATGCCCGTAAAATCCAATCAACGACATGACCACGGCCCTACTAATATTATTACGGCCCCACATGTAACATTAAGAGGCAACAAATAACAGGCCGAATTACATTTTAATTCATTCTGGGCGCTTATAAACTTGACACAAGAAAGGAGGTAACTTTAAAATTTAACAAAATAATAAAATAATACCGTTAGAATTTATTAGTATTATTTTAATTTAATTTTAATTTCTTTTCAAAATTAAAATACGTTATTTATACTTTGTCTTTCACTAATCTACGACTTATAAACGGCTGTGATTTACCTTGTTTTTATGCTTTTCAATCAGTATACGGTCTGTTTTGCCTAAGACGCTAGTTTGGTAAAATTATAACGCATAACTTTTTGCATTTAAATATATTGATTTTTTAAAGTTTTTCGCGATAATTTGTTTACAAAAATGGTTAATAAATGTGTTGAATTTGGCTTTTCATATTACATTTCTGAAGAAAAAAAAAAGAAAACAGTTTGTGTATTTTTTACTCTTTTAACATTTTCCAGCCTAAACCTACAGATTGTGACTATCAGGCAAATCAGCTGTTTATTTTGCCTCTTAATGTATCATGTGGGGCCGTATAATATTAGTAGGCCGTGACATGACGTTAAATCCAACCATCCAATCAATAACTATTTTAAATTTTTATCATTCCATTTACATCCATTGTGACTAGGATGCGTTCATTATATGACAGTTATCATCGTAAGAAATGTCTTTCATATTTCAGGAAAAAGATTTATTTCATATATACTCGAAATAGCACACTATTACCTAAAAACTATCAAGAAGATTTTAAAAAATCAATTAAAGTAACATAATCTAAGTTATAGAAAATAAGAGTTTCATGGTTACCCCACTTTTTGTCTATATGAAACCCGGCCTTCCTGGTCGAGATCGGGTGGTACGCGCCGATTCTCTTCTAGTAACACTAGACGTGCTATTCAACAACTGCTTCGTTGATATTCCCTCCTGAAATCGGAGTATGTCATTTGCTATCAAATAAGTGAGCTTGTCCATTTTAGACTAAACTCTCAATCACTTCACTTTGACTCGTGTATTACTACACTTGCCAGATTAAACCTCATTCTCTCATTTATTTGAAAATTGAGTAGTTGTTATTGACTTTTTAATTATTTGCCATTCGATATTATAATCTTTTTATTTCCAAAAAGATTTTGACAGTACTGTTTGCTTTCTGAACCGAGTACGTAAATGAATGTTTGTTTCCAGATTACTGCAGAAATTCTTACGTATATCTTATTTCGGATTTTTTTTTCTTTTTGGTAGATAGTAGATTGATAGACTTGGTTTTTGGATGTACATAATCCGTTAAGAGGACACTCATTCTTGATCCTACAATTACAGACTCGTTAACTAATTTATTTTTACTTTGTGTAGTTTTCAGATTCCCCAATGAATTTTTTGTTATGTAATGTTATTAATATTATTAGTACAGGAGTAGATGATTTTTAGTGTTTTCTGTTGAAAGTTTTATGTGATGGGTTATTGGTGTTGAAATGTACATCAATTAGAATTAGGAAACGTTTACGTATGTTAATATTAACTAATTTGCAAAAAGGTGGGGTAAACCATTAAACTTTATTTTCTATACTTAGAGCTGTTCATTTTGGGATTTTTAAAACCTTCTTGATAGCTTTTTGGGTAAAGTTTCTATTTTCGAGTACATATATTTTTATGTTTATTAGATAGTTTTATCATTAGATGATAGACTAGTAATCCTGGTATTAATAGAATTAGGTATATATCTAATTATAGGGTTGAGGGGTTAGAATGGATGTTAATATATAAAGGAATGTGT
>CM042140.1:37243102-37245602 GCA_023376005.1 Doryteuthis pealeii | reverse complement strand
ACTTTGTTTATTTCAGCTTTTGTCAACTTTGCAACAAACTAGAATCAGTTGGACCCTGCCTGTTTGGAAAGCAGCACCATGACGCAATTCAGTCCTCCAGAAATTTTGAAACGATATTGTCATTCACACCAGATGCTCCAATACGAAGATTTCACAGTATTTGGGTATGAATTTGAGGACAGTGCACAGGATTCGAAAAGAGTTTGGGGAGTCCACTGGTGATTACGAAGGTACGGCAGTTTGAAAGGATCAATCTGATCCTTCTGATAAAAAAAAAACTGAATTTGTTGGTGAGATCCAGGATATGACTGATATAGATTCCAGCAAGTCAGGAAGTGCATGAAGACATTTTCTATTTCGCATGCAAGGCCATTTTTTTTTCACAGGCTATGAGAGATCCGGCAACAGAACTTAGCTCTATGCCAGACTCCACATTGGTCCTTACTTAGGCTGGATGGGCTGATCAATTGGTTGGTCTCTTCAAACCCTCGTCCTATATGATTGTATCAACCCTATAGTCCTTATGGCAAGACCCAACTATTTTTATTATATATATATATATATATATATATATATATATATATATATATATATATATACCAACCCCTCCGCACGAGCAGGATGCGACACAAGGTGAATTTCTTAAGCGGAGTTCAACAGGTTTGAATTCAGAGTTTTCCTTCTCCTAGACCGGTTGCCTAACCAAGGTTAAAGAGCCCGGTCTGCCCTACTATTTACCCATAGCTGGAGGGAGAGTAGGAATCATACCTTTCCCAAGGGTATTAGCGCTAAGTGAAATGCAATTACCACATCCAGGATTTGAACTCGGGGCGACGAGTCCATTTCCCATGATTTTAACCATTACACCACACGCTTCCATTTTTATCATATATGTACTAGAAGGTGGTGGCTGAGGGCCTTATTGTCCTAGGTATGACGTTAAACTCTATCTGATGGTGAAGTTCCAGTTTTGGAGCTCGAGTAATGTAAAGTACTCCTTAATTCCCATTACTCCCAGGTTCATCTAACCCAAAGTGGTAGTACCTGTTAGGGTCCCATCTTTTGGTTAAATAGAAAACATGAGTTTATAAAGAAATTGAGTGCCCATCAAGAATAAATTTATTTCAAAACTTTGTCGGCATTAAATGATTAATATAGTTGATATGGTGTAAAATCTTATTATAATGGAGATTGTGTGTTTGTCTGTCTGTAACCGAAACTATATTATTATACAAGTCACAATTCCTTTCGTTATTTACATCATATTCTCCATGATTTTATTTTTATTTAAACCTCAATGAATAATAAAATTGTTTTACATTACTTATACTGTTGACCATATTTACATACTAATAACATGCAATTGTATTTATATATACAACAAAATAGAGGTTTACAGTGTGAATGGGAAGACAAATTTGCATATTGATCTTTAAAAATTGATTTTAATAAATATATGCTTAGTATTATTGATTTCTAATTGTTTGGTTTTATCTTATTGAATATGAGCAAAAATCTCTTCAATAAATCTTAAAATAAATCCCTTAACAAGAAGAAATAACTGTAATATTATTATTTACTTCCTATTTTAACTAAACAGTTTAATTAGGAAAATGTACCAATGAAAGACGGGAGTAACGGAAAATGATGGAAGAGTTAGTTTCAAAGTTGTTCTATTTTCCGATTATACCCCCTCTGTTCCAAATATTTTTATCTGAATTCTTATTCAGTTTCATTAGCCTTTCTAATTTAATATGATATTTTATTATAAAATTTAACTAAAATACTTGCACCCGGAGGATGCAAGTATTTTAGTTAAATATGCTATAGTTAACTATGCTATAGTTAAATATGCTATAGTTAACTATTCTAGTAAAAAGAATAAACAATGCCACACAAACAGGAGAACCGAGTGTTGAACGTGAGAAAGTTTCAGCGACTACTTCATCTCTAACATCAAGCAGACTAACACCCCAGTTTGCAATACCCTTGATTATTGTTTGGATCACGGTTGAGCGACAGACAAAAACTTTGTGAAACAACAAAGATGAACTGATGACAAGAATAACGACAGTATTTACCAATTTAAAAAAGGTGATTAAAAATAAGATATTAAAAAAGGTGTTTACGTGTCTGGTCAAGTTTGTCATAGAAGATATTAATGTTTGCAGCAATGTTGGTCATAGTTGGGTCATAGGCAGAGTACAATATCTCCTTTTGACCAAAAAAAGCCTGAGAGTAATAAGTATCCTCAGACATTTTTTGTAGAAGACCATTTCTGACCACAAAAGCCACATCGGATTCGCTTCTGTCAGTTGAATGCTTTCCTCTCCAGTAAAATGTGTAGCCCGTCTTCTCTCTGATACTGCCATTCTCGGCGAATCTAACTTCGCTCAGAGCAGCAATGTTGATATTGTATTTTTGGAGCTCTTTGAATATCATGGCACTCCTTTTTTCTAGTCTATTTGAGTTGGGTCTATCAAGCATTGGCCAGATATTG
>CM042140.1:37233102-37238102 GCA_023376005.1 Doryteuthis pealeii | reverse complement strand
AAAACGTCGAAACACGGTGTCTGTGGATGACCACACACACACACACACACACACACACACAAACATATATATATATATATATATATATATATATATATATATATATATATATTCTTTCTCTCGTCTTCATTAGCATTAACATTAGAAGTACTTATAATTATTTGAACAACCACAAAATCTGTTTGCCTTCCCTAAGATTTCAGGCAACATTAAAGATTTTGAGAAGCAATTAAGTTGCTAGTTAAGAATTTCGCCTTTTTCAGTCAACTCGATCTTATCTTTACTTAACAATTTAATTCCATTATATATGCACAATCATAATCATGATCTTACTGACTCTAACTGATGATGAGGTTCCAGTTCTGGACGTTTGGGGAATGTGGAGCACCCCTTCATCACCATTTCTCTCGGGTCCACTCTGACTCGGAGTGGTAGTACTTGTTAAGGTCCCAATTATGGGTTAAATAAAAAGATGTGTTTATAAAAAAATTGAGTATCCATTAAGAATTAATTTATTTCAAAACGTTATCGACATTAAATAACCCACTGAGGTTGATATACCGTAAAACAAAACAAACCAACCAAACTATAAGAATTGTATATTTAGAAAATAAGTAATTCGCTATTCATTACAACACGTAAGATACTTTTATTTTTCCTTTTTTTTTCATTGTTGTTAACAATAATAACAATAATATACATAATTTCGGTAAATGATAACAAAATTCTTGGTAGAATTATCCTATACATTTCCTATCTCACAAATTTGTAAAAATAAGAATTAAAAAAAAACAGAAAATAATTAAAAACTTAACAGATTTATTTGACACCTATATAGGACTCTAACCGGCACTGCTATTACTGCGGGTTGGTAGTACCTCTATGAGTTAAATAGAAATGAATGTCTTTAAAACAAATTGAGTACCCATCAAGAATGAATAAAACAAAACGACTTCGGCATTAAATGACCCAACAAGGGTTGACATGCTAAAAAAAAACAACCAACCAATATCTGGGTCCAAATTGGACCTAGATGTAATGGAAATGAGCTCTCTTGCCACGGCACATGAAAGTATCCACATATCGAATATTTTTGTTTCTCATCATCATCAGGTCGCGCGGGAGCTGGCACAAGAACATCCAGCAATATAAACTATATATATAGGGGCCGTGTTAGCTCAGTCGGTAGAGGAACCACAAGGTTCCCCGCCAACTCAGCGTATGAGTAGCACAGGGATCTGTGCGGTAAAGTAAGGAGCTGATGGTAGGTGTGGCGCCCCACCTCAGATGCTAAAAATAATATCCTTGGTCTAGCGCTATTGAAAAGCGGATAGACTCCCTCGCTGACTGGCTAATACCGACTTTAGGCCGCCTCGTCGACTTTACTTTTATTACTATATATATATATACACACGCACGAACACACACACACACACACACACACACACACACACACACACATATATATATATATATATATATAGTGTGTGTGTGTGTGTGTGTGGTTGGCCATATACAATTCTGTTTTACCGTTTCACGGCTCATCAGTGTGACTACACTGCTTCACGCCGGGATCGAAACTCGGCCAAATTGTTGACGGTCAAAGTTTCTTTTTTTACCACCGCGTTATCTACACACCCATACTTTAGAAAAGAAATTTACTTTTATGAACATATTAGGCCACAAGGGGGGCTCTATTTATTTTAAAGATATATATATATATATATCCGGGTTAGCTCAGTCGGTAGAGCGTTCGGCTAGAGACCACAAGGTTCCTAGTTCGATACCCGTCCTCGCCAACTCAGCGTATGAGTAGCACAGAGATCTTTGCGGTAAAGTAAGGAGCTGATGGTAGGTGTGGCGCTCCACCTCAGATGCTAAAACAATCTACTTGGTCTAGCGCTATTGAAAAGGGGGTAGACTGACTGGCTGATACCGACTTTAGGCCGCCCCGTCGACTTTTTATATATATATATATATATATATGCGCACGCACGCGCGTGTGTGTGTGTGTGTATACAATAAGTGATATAACTCGACAACCTAAAGTTGCACAAAGTTTAGGTCTTCAAGTTCGAATTAATAATATTTCTAATTCCCTATATATATATATATATATATATATATATATATATATTAGGTTGGAAAGAAAAGGCCGTCGCAAATAGCTGATATAAAACCTTTTCTTTTCTGTATGTTTTTTTTTCACATAAACTGAACAAGTGTATAAATAATATTTCCTATATTTAATCTATAGCGGAAATGCTAGCAATAAATGGTGCGTGAATTTAATGCATAAAATTAGGGACTACATCTTTGAAAACAAATATGCTTCTTTGATGCCGTCAAAATTTAGCACGACCTTAAAAAACATATGACGAAACAATAATAATAACAACAGGCTGCAGTAACGTTCTTACAGAGACGGGATTTGTAATTGGATCCCCCGTGCAAAATGCTTGAAAAATACTTTTTTTTATTATTTAGCTCATATCTCAGCGTCATTCTCGCTCTGTTTATTACCAATGTGAATCCAATTTCAAATTAAATGGATCGATACAGAGGCTAGTTTTTCTCAGTTGGTTGGTTGGTTAGATTTTAAGGCATGTTAACCCATTGGATTATTTTATGCCGAACACGTTTTTGTTTTAAGAGATCTTGAAGGGTAATCATTTTTCTTTAAAACACATTTTATTAACACATTTTTAAAATCATGTTTTGTTAATTAAATCCATAAATGGGATCATGACATATACTACCAATCCGGTTCAGAGTGGGCCTAGGAGTAATGGTGATGAAAGTCTACTCCACATTTACCATAGCTCCAGAACTGTAATGTCACCATCAGATAGAATTTAACGCCATGCCCAGGACATTAAGTCCCTCGGCCACCGCCTTCTAGCACATATGATTAAAAGGGTTGGTGGGTTTCTATAAGGGTTAGAGTTGGGACAATCATGCAGTTGATGGGGCTTGGCGTGACCAGTCGATTGATCGGAGGGGGGGCCTCTCCAACCGACTGTCTATCCTATGTAAGGGCCAAAGTAGAGTGTTGCATATCATCGACTGCTCAACCACTCGGGTTACATTATTAAGCCTCACGGGTCGCCACCCACGACCAACATGTGGTACCATTGTGTGGGTTCTTAGCCCTCTGCAGATGTTCAATTGGTGTATTCTAAAGCGTCAGACGACAGGGCTGTTCCTCTGTTGGTGAAAACGAATATGGAAGGAAAACTACAGGTGATTGAAAAGTAGCTCCCTATTTTAAACTATTTGTATTTTTTTTTTAATATGCAGTGAGATTTTTTTCAATTCTTTAATGTATGTTTCTTAATATATGGCACTTAAACCTGTGAATTTGTAACAGGCTGAATCACCATTTTTCCTGGGGGATGGATGAGTACACGTAGTCCGCATGAGTGAGTGGCCGGCCAGAAGTCCTAATTTAACACCCTGCGACATTTTCCTTTGGGTTTGGTTGAGGGAGCAAGTCTACTCTACGAAATCAACGACTTTATAAAGAACTTGAAGGACGAATACGAGAATTTATTTCTGCCATTCTACAAGAGTTCGTTGATAGATCATTTGATGCGATTCTCGAGTGGCTTGAGAAACTGGAGGCAAATGCTGGTGCCAATGTTACATAATTATTAGATACCTAATATTTATGTACATTAGTGTAGAAACAAGATGGCGTAAGATCAAAGCATATCGGAGTCTTGTGTTATTACCTCTAAAATCTAACAATGACACAGGGCTTCTGATAAAGCGAAATCCCCAATGGAAGACCAGACCGAGGTCCCTAAGTCAACACCCCAAGTCAACACCAGACGCAAGATCTTAGAAGATGCCAGACCAAGTCAAGACAATATGTTATAAGATTCCAAAGACGGTCAGAAGAATAGAGTAAGTAAAGAAGTAAGGAAGAAGAGTATGCAACATAAATTTAGAAATTTAAATAAACCTCCATGTTATTTGTGTTCTCATATTATCTATTTATTTATTTTTTTGTACAAGTAATGATTCAGAAATAAATTATAAGATTTTTCAAGTATGGGGTTACTTTTCTATCACCCTGTATTTATGACAATTAAAGCCTACTTTATCAGAGGAAAACGTTAGGCCATACTACATGCATTACCATTGAAATTGTGAGTTTTGTCCCGTCTTTTATAAACGAGGATGAATGAGAATTCGTTTAATTTTAGTAACGGGGACGTAGGTGGTTATAAAACTTGATATCCGTATCCATATATCAGAGCAATTGTTGATTCTGCTTGAGAACTGGTCATAACATATGGAATCTATTTGTCTATGTTTTAATATTCTACCCAGTTCATGGGGGTGGATTATGATTGTTTTATAGGTTCGATGGAACTAATGTGTCATTATTCGGATCGTCAGGGTGAAAGTGTCTTCAATTATGGTGAGGGGAACTTGAAGTCAGTCCGAAGTAGATCAAACAGATGGAGGATAGAATTTCGAGATCAGATTCTTCGGAGAGAAACTCTCTAACTAACTAACTAACTAACTAACTAACTAATAATAATAATAATAATAATAATAATAATAATAATAATAATAATAATAATCAAATCCAGCAATCTGGCCCAAAAGAATACAAGAGTGGGCATGAATGTGTAGGAAATCTGATCTACTTGGAACTGTGCAAGAAACTAAAATTTGGGCGTACTAAGAATTATATATATATATATAAATATATATATATATATATATATATATATATATATATATATATATATATATAAAGAAAGAACGAAAGAAAGAAAGAAAGAAAGAAAGAGATATATAAAGAGGGAGAGAAAGAGGGGACGAAGATAGAGGGATTGAGAGGGATAGAGAGAAATTCTATACACACAACCACGCACACAAACACACACGAAAACAGACACACACACACACACACACATATATATATATATATATATATATATATGTGTGTGTGTGTGTGTGTGTGTGTGTGTTTGTGTGTATGC
>CM042140.1:37180602-37228102 GCA_023376005.1 Doryteuthis pealeii | reverse complement strand
ACAAAACAAGAGCAACATTAGACTAGTTAACAACAGAAAACTTTATGTATCAAACCATCTCTTCCAATGTAGCTATGGTGATTTTAAGGTGATGCCAATATACCAAACCGATGATTAGACTCTACTCCTAATTAAAGAAAAAACATTTCATAGATAAATAAAAACCACAACTAAACCGAAATTAACAACACACATACACACACACAACAAGAACTTTACTACACAAACATAACTGATCTACATAATAGAATACACACACTATGTGGTGTATGTGCACGTGTGCATGCATGCATGCATACATATCAAATTTATCGTAAAAAGAAATCGCTCCAAAATACACCCAACACCACCATGAACAAAGACACGTACATAGATGCACACACAGACACACAGACAGACACACAGACAGACACACACACACACTCTCTCTCTCAAACACACACTCAAACACACCCGAACATACACACACGCGCGTGCACACATACAAACACACACACTCACACACACGCACTCAAACACACTAGAACAGAAATTAAACTGAAAACACACACACACGACCTGTCAAATATTTAAAAAATCTAACAAACCCAACACTTGCACAGGCTGAGAAGGGTTTGCTCCCACACGGATATAAATACCCGTAAGCTACACATTTCAAAAACGATAAAAATAAGATAATAAAAATGTCTGTCACACACAAGCACGCACACACGCACCTGCACACACAGATGTTACAAATTAACTATCTCAGCGACCCCCACCAGACGAAATGGAGGGGGGGGATATGTGTGCATATATACATGGACATATATATATATATATATATATATATAATATATATATATATATATATATATATATATATATATATATATATATATACTATGTGGTACGAAAAAACCCGGCAATAATTTGTTAGTAAAAAGTACAAAACCTTGCCTGGGGAAAAATGAATAAAGAAAAGACCAAGAATGTCGCACCAGCTGAAAATAATCGATTAGCACTATAAATAATAAACTTGGTCAAAAGAAAAATACATATATGTCGCTAGGATTGTCTAATGCTAAAATGTAAATACATAAGTAGAGCATACAGTAATATTAATCCTAATGAGTCAGATATACCAACCAATAGTTTCACTTACTAGCTCATCAGGGCGAAAATCTGACTCAAAACTAAAAACAGTAACTTTATCACTGAAACCAGTCCCACCGTGGTCCAAACAAATTAGCATAAAAAATAAAATAAAATAAAACAAATAAACTTTTTACAGTTTTTTTATTTTCTTTTCCTATTCCTATCTAACTAGTAAGAACAGGTGCCCTCCGTGTGTAAGTATTTAATTTTTAATGTAATGAAATATACTAAATTAGAAAGACTAACTAAATTAAATGAGAACACATATAAAAAATTACAGTTATTAAATCATATTTTAATTGGTTTCTATATAAAATCCTCTATAAGATTGATTTTAATACTTTGGAGAATAAAAATATGATATTAGAGATCAATAACAGCATGTAATTATTTCATTAAATCCGGTTTTGTTCAAAACCAGTATGCAAATTAACCACATACATTATGTAAATCTTTATTTCTTAGTGATATATAAGACACATTGCAGGATTTTAAATGCAGTAATAACATTGGCTCTGTTGAGGCAAATCTAATTCATATTTTCATAAGGACATCGTTGATAAATATGATTTATTTTATTCCATGTGTTAATGATTTTGACTATTAATTAAATACGCATTGATAAACCTACGCAATTCCCGAGGGTGGCGTAAGTAGTGACCTAGTTTCGAGTACAGACAGACAAAAACCGAATCTTTAGTACAATAAGATATCATGCGATAACGGATGGTCATTCATTGGAATATGAGGCAAATGTTCAATAGGGGCTAAAGTCGAGTTGTAGTGGTATTCATTAGTAGTAGTAGACGTCGTTAGTTCAGAAACCACATACGCAAGTCGTATAGTCAAAAAGGGGTTGTTTATTTTCTTTCTAGGCTCGTGGGTTCTTTTTCAGAGAGAAGGAGTGAGTGAGGGTAAGGTCAAGCTATTCTATCGTAAATCACGTTCATGCGCGCTGTTCGTTGCTACCCTAGGTATGTCACAACAGACCCCCAACAAACGCATCCGACCCTCGAAAAAGAGACAGAATTTTCTTTACTTCCGTTTGTCGTACCGGGAGTGGGAGAGTCACATCCACTTCTACTCCTCCACAGAAACTGGGACTTCCGTTTTTTCTTTTACTCTAGTTCCGGGGTCAATGGTCGGCCATTGGTTGGCCCTCCGTTAAGTATTTACCCTTCCAAACTTTAACATCTGTTTGTTCTTAATTCTTTTTCTTTTTTTCTCTCCAGAAATCTGATTACCGTTTTCTTTTCAATCCCTAAATTCCCCATAGACCATAATAATGAAGCTACAAAAACACCGAATCTTCATTATGATTAGATTTGGTAACAATAACAAAACAAAATGACAAATAGTGTCCTTTCTGATAGTAAAATTTAATTTTTAATTAGATCTATGTTGAGTATCTATGTTGAGTATCTGGCCGCCATCCTTGGTTCCAGATGTAGTAACTAAGTGAGCAAGCCAATAAGAATCCGGTGTTATAGTATTCTTTGTAAGTCCGACGTCCAAGATAATCCAAATAGCAATGAGCCAAGGTTAGAATCAGGCCTCTATAAATACACCAACAGCAGCAGCAGCAGCACGGCCAGTGATTGGATAATAGGAATCTTTCCCAGGTCACGGGATTATAAGTGAGTCTATGAATAGAGGTGACCATTTGCCTCATGCCTTATATACCAAAAATTCCAACAGACTTCTTAAAAAATGATTTTTGTTCCAAGTCGTTCTGCCGGACCCTGTATGCATTTATGTAATTTTATTTTTTGGTTACGCAGGTGTTGCAGTTTCATTTATGATAATAATATCTTTCTTTTTTTGTTACGCTATTTTTGTGCTTCTACGCATACGTACTCGTATGGAGGCATCCACTAAACTTTGCTCTTAAATCCCGTTTTGTTTTAAGACTTCAGCTCAATCTCGTCTCATTTTCTAACTGATAGCGATACCTCACTGTCAGTCATTATAGTAAATACTGTTTGTTTGTTTTTTTTTTGTTTTTTGTTTTTGTTTTTATCTTCAACCAGTATGAAGCATAAGACAATGTTTGATGATGTATATATGATATGTGTCCGAGAGAATAGGCACCCATGATTTAAATAAATATCATATGATGTCAAGGGGTTAATGCTGAAAATTACGACCAGACAATAACAATAGTCAACAATAAATGATATATTGTCTTTGACACAATGTATAAAGACATGGCAAAAATTATTTTTAATTGCCCTGTCGGTGAGGCGTAGAATTAGCGGACTGTTTATTTCAGTTGATAGAGCGTACGACAGAGACCACAAGGTTCTTAGCTCGATACCGGCCCTCGCCAACTCAGCCTATGAGTAGCACAGGGATCTGTTCGGTAAATTAAGGAGTTGGTGATAGGTGGGGTGCTCCACCTCAGACGCCATAACAATCTCCTTGGTATTTCTCTGAATGTTTGAGATGAGGCTTGAAGATTAGTATTATCTGCGTTATTCGGACTATTGTCCCCATCTTCATTGTTATTTGTACAAATAACAATGAAGATGGGGACAATAGTCCGAATAACGCAGATAATACTAATCTCCTTGGTCTAGCGCCACTTTGAAGGGGATAGACTCCCTCGCTGTCTGGATGATACCGACTTTCGGCCACCTTGACGACTTCACATTTACTTTATCCTCTGCAGAGAGGTAAGCTCTCCTTCCAATTGAAGTGTCCTTGATATGACACTAAACTACATCCTGGAGCCCTGTCGGCTGGGGCTTTAGAATATACCGACTGCAAAGGGATAACCCCCCCCCCAATGGGCCACATATTGGAGCTGAGTGGCTACCCGAGATGCTTAAGGATGTAATCTGGTGGCAGAGCAGTCCATGACATGTAACATTCCCCTTTCACCTTTACTTAAGCTAGACGAGCGGTCGGAGAGGTCCCCTCCGATCAATCGGCTGGTCAAGTCCAGCCCTAGCACCTATATGATTGTCCCAACCCTATTTCCCTTATGGCAAGCCCCAACCAGTTTTGTATCACATATGTGATATAAGGCAGTGGTTGAGGGTCTTGGAAATTGATGTTTCCTATTGTATGCAAAAAAAAATATATGATGTATATATCATTTAATTCTTTTTTAAATTACCTAATAGTTAATATAAATCAAATCTGGTGATAGTGAATGTGTATATATATATATATTTGATTTGTCCTTAATTGTTTTATTTTCATAGTTTCCTCCACACATACATGCATACATACATAGACACAAACTTCCCTTTATATATGTATAGATAGATGGATAAAGTCTCCACGTATTAGTCTAAGATTATCTATCAATAAAAAAAGATTTTGTTCAACAAATTGTTGAAAAAATTATTTTTACCAACCCTCCCTTATCAGCTGGCGGTCAAGTCACGTTGGAAACACCAGTTTCCGCTAGATCACTGAAGTTAAGCAGCGATGAGCCTGTTCAATACTTAATTGGGTGATTATTTAAGCAACAGCAGGTACTGTAAGCAACCTGATATCAAAATGGCTTCCTTCGACATTAAATAACCCGAAGAGGGTTGTTATGCCGTAAAACAAAACCAACCAACTTTTTATCCAAGTTTGTTGATCATCTTTCTATATATCTAACTATCTATCCCAGCATATTCTTTATCTATCTATCTATCTATCAATCAATCTATGTCCTGTCTGTCTGTCTGTCTGTCTGCCTCTCTCTCTCTCTCTCTCTCTCTCTCTCTCTCTCTCTCTCTCTCTCTCTCTCTCAATCTGTTCATCATCTATCTATCTATTTTCCTCAACTTACGGTCAAGTCAAGCTGAACGCACCAGTTCCCGCAAAATCTTCGAAGTTAAGTAGCGACGAGCCTGTTCAATACTTAGATGGGTGACCATTTAAGCATAAGCAGGTACTGTAATCAATCTGATATCAAAATGACTTCTTTCGTCATTAAATGACCCGAAGAGGGTTCATATGCCGTAAAACAAAACCAACCAGCCAACCTCCCGTCGTCGATAGAAGTGCGTAACCGAGATTATCAAATTCTGAATATTGAAAACATAGCAAGAAAAAAAAAGGTGTCAAAATTTGCATGGGAACATTTTTCATTGGTCCCAGTTGACAAAAGAGAGATAGTTTTGCCTTTTGTTGAAATGAAAACAAAATCAAAAAATAGGCGAGCGTTGGACAAAGAAACGAGATAGAGTGTACAGCTGTAAAAGGTGATTTGAAAGAATAGCTCACAATGAATCAACCACTTTACATGCAAAAGAGATAGACAGACTGACAGACAGACAGACAGACATATAAATTGATAGATAGATAGATAGATAGTTATAAATAGACGAATATAGATGGTTAGATAGATACGAACAGACTTGAGATAGATAGATAGACAGATAGATAAACAGACAGATAGATAGATAGATATGAACAGACTGCGATAGATAGATAGAGAGATAGATAGATATTTCCGTCTGATGTAATTTCCTATATTATTCATCTATCTATGTATCCATATATCTATCAATCTCTCTCTCTCTCCCTCCCTCTCTCTCTCTCTCTCTCTCTATATATATATATATATATATATATATATATATATAAATCTAATGAGTCAGACGAACCTACTATTAGTTTCGCTTAATGCTCTTCGGGGCTCAGATCTTAGCCCTGAAGAGCATTAAGCGAAACTAATAGTAGGTTCGTCTGACTTATTAGATTTATTTTTATTATTTGTTCTACTTAGGTATTGAGCACTTTTTACTTATTAGCTTATTCTCCTAGCCGTTATATGAATATATATATATATCTTATATACATATATATACATATGAATTGTTTTTTCTTTTGGCTAAATACTGTACCAATAGATTATTTTTTGTTGGTACGACTATCTTGGTCTTTTCTTTTTTTTCAAAATTTTTTTTTCTCCTCGGTTGATGTTTGGTAGTATATTTTTACAATCAAACTATTTGCTGGTTTTTTTTCTTACCGCGAGGATTTACCAACACGCTTGGTATATTAAATTATATTATATATATATATATATATATATATATATATATATATTTAACACCACCACTCGCAGGAGCTGGATGTGACACTAGGTCAATTTCCTATGGGAAATGTACCAGGTTTTGAATTCATAGTTGTTCTTCTCCTAGACTGGTTGCCTGAACAAGATTAAAGAGTACAGTCTGCCCTGGCTGGAGGTAGAATGGTTGGATACGTACCTTTCCCAAGAATATTAGCGCTGGATGCAAGGAAAACAGTTGTGCCTCTAATGGCAATGCTGTTGTGTTTGTTATGCATGCGCCAGCGCCTGCCCCTGCGCACACCTCTGCCCTGCAGTATTGGCTTGGCAGTCGTTTCCGATGGAGCTGCCAATTGACGCTACAGCCCAGATTGAAGTTCGCTCTGTTATTCGGTTTCTGAACGCAAAAGGTATCAAACCAATTGAATTTCATTGCCAATAAACGGAAATGTATGCGAGTTGTGCATGGATATCAAAAACGTCCTGAAATAGTGTAAGGAGTTTGCAAGTGCAACAAGGTTCGATGCGTTCTCAACGATATACCGGCGAGCTGGTATGACATGGGCATACATTAACTGCAACAGCGCCTAAAAATGCATCGAGCGATATGACGATTATTTGGTTATTTCCTATAAGTCTAACATGATTAAAGGAGAACCACTCTTGATAATTTATTTATTCATTTATTGATCTACTAGGAAAGAAGAAGACCGGATTAGGGTTAGGGTTAGGGTTTAGGGTTAGGGCTAGGTTAGGGTTTAGGTTTAGTTAAAATTAGTTAGGGAAAATAAATAAATAATTTATCAGTCAAGAGTGGTTCCCCTTTGATCATGTTAGGAAATAACCGATTATTTTATGTAAAATATAAACACATATGAACTTTAACATGACTCGCATGAAAGCAAACATCGGGTGGTGTAAAAACTTATTTTTGAAAAATGTTGCATTAAAAATTCTATGTTAGAGGCTTTGTATAATAAGTAAGTAAAATCATCAAATTTATTAAAGGATTAAAAAAAATAAAACAATTTTAAATGGAAACTTACTCCTTAAATAAAATTAAATAATCGTTTTGAATATTTTACAAATAAATTTCACACAAAATCGTAAGTATTTATTTATTTGTAAGTAAGTAAGTAAAGTCGTCAGGGCGGCCTAATGTCGGTATCAGCCAGACAGCGAGGGAGTCTATCCCCTTTTCAATAGCGCTAGACCAAAGAGATTATTTTAGCATATGAGGTGGAGTGCCACACCTACCATCAGCTCGTCACTTTACCGCACAGGCCCCTGTGCTTCTCAAAGGCTGAGTTGGCGAGGGCCGGTATCGAACTAGGAACCTTGTGGTTTCTAGCCGAACGCTCTACCGACTGAGCTAACCTGGCCCTACTGAAAAAAAGGGCGAGAGTAAAAAATAAGTTTTAAATCTGATTATAGAGTTGTTCTTTATTCTATGTATTGACGATTTTCAGTATTGTGACGTAAGCAGTGACGTAGTTTCAGTTACAGATCGAATCTTTATTATCAATAGATGTAAAAATCATTGACAATAAACAATACACCTTTCTGTGATTTCTACATATTTTGGAGACAACCTCAGTCGGTGGAGCATCCGGCACGGAACCACAAGTTTCAGGGTTCAATACCGGCCCTCACCAATTCAGCGCATTAGTAGCTGAGGTTGAATCTGTGCGGTAAAATGAGGAGCTGATAGTAGGTTTGGCGCTCCACCTCAGACACAATGACAATCTTCCTAGTCTAGAGCTAGTGAAAAGGGGATAGACTCCCTCGCTGTTCGCCTGATACCGATAATAGGTAACTCCATCTATTTTTTCTTTTACCTTTTGGATTATCTTCGTATGTGCATGTGTATGTATATGTGTATGTATGTATATATATATGTGTGTTATTGTGTCAGGTCGCTTGATGCGCTACTGGTACTATGTAACTCAGTACGACCTGTTTCATAGTCGGATCATCGGCGACTAAACCGGTAACCCCGCAGATTTTATCTGATGAGGAGGGTGGCTAGACATCCTGCAGGACGAAAAAGAAGACCTGTTCACAGGGCTGAGGAAGCTATTAGCTCAACGGCCATCTAGAACATTTTTGTTGGGAGTGTTGGACCCCTTATTCCTTGTTAGGTTATCCATCTAGGAGAAGGACAACTGATTTAACACCTGCGATTGACATGATTACCAGTTATCTTGCTTAGGCTTGACAATGGACAATAATCATGAAAGTTTAGAGAGTGGTATTCGTGTTGTACAAGCGTTTGCCACTATAGTATCATGATGTACAAATGTTCCCTTATTTCTTTCATCTATCATGTGTGTTATATGTTTTTTTTTTATATATTCATCATATTTTTCCGCATTTCTCTACGTATCAAATCGATTATCTCTGCCCTTTCCTTCTCCCTCTACTTGCCTGTCTGCTTGTCTGTCTGTCTGTCCCTGTGTGTATGTGTATGTGTATGTGTTCGTATATGTATGTAAAATGATAGGTGTATATCCATACCCACTGCCCCCCACTGGTACATCTCCAACACGAATAACACTCTCGAAACCTGCTCAACCCCCACCCCACCCACTCCCCAGATAATTTAACCTGTCCCTCGGGATGCTGTTTGCATCTTCTTTCTATATAATAATCTCAACCCCAATCAGCGTTTGTCAAGATAGTGACGGTCGCAATTTAATCGAAGGTGTTGGTGAGAAGGTGGTGGAAGTGATGGAGACAGGCTTGCTGAGTACACGGTTTGAACCGTCGACCATATGAGCTGGGCGGATCACATTATTCCGAAGTCCTACAAGAGCGAACGGACATTTTGATGGATAAACTCAATATGTTCTTTTTCGGGTTCGGAAAAGGGAGGGGTTAGTCGGTGTAGCACGCACACTGTTGGTGTGGCAAGATTCGGGTTTTTTTTTTTTTTGGTTTTTTTTTTGTGATGTGAGTTAATCCGATTCCACGAAAAAAGAAATGGCGTAGAAATGCTCCTCCAATATTTTCCGCGCGGATTTTTTTCTTTCTTTTTTCTTTCTTTTTTTCTTTTTTTTCTTTCTTTCTTTTTTTCTTTCTTTCTTATTTTCTTTTCTTTTTTTTTTCTTTTTTTATATATACATCACGGCATTAATTTGTGCGACCGGCAAGAAACGAAAACCGAAACGCAGCCGCAAAGGAATTAATTGCTTCTGTGGCTTCTCTCTCTCTCTCTCTCTCTCTCTCTCTCTCTCTCTCTCTCTCTCTCTCTTCTTCTCTCTCTCTATCTCTCTCTCTCTCTTTCTCGATTCTCAATGCTTACGTTTTATTTAGACTAGGGGTTTCATACTTTTTTGTACTTTTTTTTGTATTTTTTGGTACTTTTTTTTACTTTTTAGTATTTTTTGGTACTTTAATTATTTTTTTTTTCGCGCTTTTTTTATTTATTTTTTTTATTTCAGTTATTTATGTTTTTATTTTTGGTTTATTTATTTTCAACCTTTTTTTCTTCATTGTTCTAAAAACTTAAATATATCAGATCATGTATATCCATCTATATATCTATATGTCTGTTCATATCTGATCATCCCCCCCCCTCCTCTCTCTCTCTCTCTCTCTCTCTCTCTCACTCTGTATATATATATATATATATAGAGAGAGAGAGATAGAGATAGAGAGAGAGAGAGAAAGTGAGTGAAAGAGAAAGGAAGAGAAAGAGAGAGAGAGAGAGACAGAGAGGGAGAGATAGACCCTTATGATTATAGATATGAAGAGACATATATATATATATATATATATATATATATATATATTATATATATATATAATGGAGAATGAATATGAAAAGTGTAGCATACAAAGGTGATCAATGATGAAATAGTTGAGCGGATTTAAAATCATGAATAAAATGTAATAGTTTAAATTTTCAGTAACTACAGTTTCACACTGAACAAGGGTTGACATGCTGTAAAACCCCACCTCCAACCAACCAACCAACCAACCAGCCAATCAAATCTAAACGAAGCTGGGTATTTCAGTATTCACTTCGCAATTAGCTGTAATTAATCAATATCTTGATTAGTTCATTGGAATTAACACTGAAGATCCTTATGGTGAAACTCGAGTAGGTTATTCAATACACACTGTAATACTACATTGTGATTAACTCAATATTTTTGCCGGTAAGTTATTCCCTTTTTCATATATATATATATATATATATATATATATATATATATATATATATATATATATATACATCATTTATGAATATTCACCGAGTTCTCCTGCGTAACCAAATTCGTGATTATGTAGAAAATAGATCCTTGTTCAAACTTTAAAATGAACTTGGTCTGAAGATCGTATCAGCGAGAAACCCAGTAACCAGGTGCCGTTGACTCCATATGCACGCTACCTTAACTTAGATATAAATGCTCTATTCATGATATTGAGCACTGTTTACTCATAAATATACCACCACATTATCTATAATATATATATATATATATATATATATATATATATATATATATATATATATATATATATATATCGGACAGAAGTTCGTGAAAACGTGAAACTAACAGTTGCGATATATACGTTTGTATTTTAGCTATGTCAACTTTATATTTTTCGTTGTCATTAAATGAAGGTTCGATATGACATTAAACACCCTAAATCCCTCTTGCCCCCATGGAAGACCCCTCCCCTATATGTGCTAGAAGGCGGTGGCTTAGGGTATTAGTGACCTGTGTATGACGTTAAACTCTATCTGATGGTGAAGTTTCAATTCTGGAGCCCTGAGGAGTGTGGAACATCCCTTCAACGCCATTACTCCGAGGTCCACCCTGACACAGAGTGGTAGTACCCATCTATGGGTTATATAGAAAAAATGTGTTTTTTAAAAATTTATTTAAAAAATAAGTTAAAAAAAAAACCAATTTTCAATACCCATCAAGGATGAATAGAACAAAACTTCTTCGGCATGAAATAGTTCAACAAGGGTTGACATGCCGTAAAATCCAACCAAACAACCATCCAAGTCTAAATGAAGCTGGGTATGAAATTGAGTAAAAAAAGAATCGTCAATACACACCTGGAATAAATAAAACAAATATCGTGGGCATAAACTAATCTATCAAGGGTTGATATGCCATAAAAATCCAACCAACCAACCCTAAACGAAGATGTCTTCGGCATAAAATGACCCAACAAGTGTTGACATGTCGTAAAATCCAACCAAACAACAACCAACCAACAAAGTTTAAATGAAGCTGAGTATCAAACTGAGATAAAAAAAAAAGAATTTTCAATATATACCAAGAGTGAATAAAACAAAATGTCTTCAGCATAAAATAACCCAACAAGGGTTGACATGTCGTAAAATCCAACCAAACAACCAACCAACCAACAAAGTTTAAATGAAGCTGAGTATCAAACTGAGATAATAAAAAAAAGAATTTTCAATACATACCAAGAGTGAATAAAACAAATGTCTTCAGCATAAATAACCCAACAAGGGTTGACATGTCGTAAAATCCAACCAAACAACCAACCAACAACAAAGTTTAAATGAAGCTGAGTATCAAACTGAGATAATAAAAAAAAATTTTCAATACATACCAAGAGTGAATAAAACAAAATGTCTTCAGCATAAAATAACCCAACAAGGGTTGACATGTCGTAAAATCCAACCAACCAAACAACCAACCAACAAAATTTAAATGAAGCTGAGTATCAAACTGAGATAATGAAAAAAAGAATTTTCAATACATACCAAGAGTGAATAAAACAAAATGTCTTCGGCATAAAATAACCCAACAAGGGTTGACATGTCGTAAAATCCAACCAAAAAACCAACCAACCTACAAAGTTTAAATGAAGCTGAGTATCAAACTGAGATAAAAAAAGAAGAATTTTCAATACATACCAAGAGTGAATAAAACAAAATATCTTCAGCATAAAATAACCCAACAAGGGTTGACATGTCGTAAAATCCAACCAAACAACCAACCAACCAACCAACAAAGTTTAAATGAAGCTGAGTATCAAACTGAGATAATAAAAAAAAAGAATTTTCAATACATACCAAGAGTGAATAAAACAAAATGTCTTCGGCATAAAATAACCCAGCAAGGGTTGACATACCATAAAAATCTAACCAACCAGCCAACCAAATCTAAACAAAGATGTCTTAGGTATGAAATAACCCAGCAATGGTTAACATTCCGTAAAATCCAATCAACCAACCAAGCAGTCTTAAATGATACTGGTTATTAAATGAAAACTAAGAAAACCGATTTGTCATATTCAATTTGTCTGAAAACAAAATATTTGAAGTCAATGTGTCAACAATTGTTGTCAATCTTCTCACCTATACAATAGTTGAACATCAATAAGCGATCAAGTTTCTCGAAGATCCTTTCTTTATGTGATTCATCGATGTGGGCAAGACATCTGTGACCTGTGACCTAAACGCCATCTGCCGTCTCGTCTAAACACTATTTAAGCGTCACACCCGAACAGTGAGGCGTTACAGTTCAGTAAACGAATTTTTGTTGCATAAAGACGTTTGATGTAATCGATGCGTATATATGTGTTTTTGAGTTTCAATCAGTTCTAAAGAAAGGTGGAGTCTCCGTAGCGTAGGGGCTAACGCGCTGAATTGCGACATCGTAGAAAGCGAGTTCGAACTCCAGTCACGCAATTACGTTCACTTTCTGTTGTAAGGTAATATATTTCCTCTACAAGATAGTTGGACTCGTCCAACGGAACACATATAAAGATACGAATACGCGAGGTTATTCTTAGTCGAGCTACGTAGTAGTATTCGTAATCAAGTCACGTAATAGTATTCGTAGTCGATGGTTTGTTTGGTTTGTTTTGTTTTACGGCATATCAACTTCAGTGGGTCATTTAATGCCGATAAAGTTTTGAAATAAATCAATTCTTAATGGATAATACAATTTTTTTATAAATACATTTTTCTATTTAACCCATAGATGGGACCCTAACCGGTACTACCACTCCGGGTCAGAGTGGACCAGGGAGCAATGGTGATGAAGGGTGCTTCACATTCCCCAAACCTCCAAAACTGGAACCTCACCATCAGATAGAGTTTAACGTCATTCCCGACATGTAGACCCGCAGCCACCGCCTTCTAGCACCCATATGATAAAAAGGGGTTGGGGCTTGCCATAAGTGCAATAGGGTTGGGAAAATCATATAGGTGCTAGGGCTTGACGTGACCAGCCGATTGATCGGAGGGGGCCTCTCCGACCGCCCGTCTAGCCCAAGATAGGGCCAAAGTGGAGTATTGCATGTCATGAACTGCTCATCCACCTGAGCTTTATCCTTAAGCATCACGGGTCGCCACCCACGCCGAACAGGTGGCCCCATTGGGGGAGTCTTACCCCTTTTGCAGAGGTGCAGTCGGTGCATTCTAACGCCCCAGCTGACAGGGTGGTATTCGTAGTCGAGTAGATAGTCATACTGTTGGAGAACTGCGCGTTGACACTATTATTTATATTATTGTACAAAAGTAATAAACCCCTTTATCTGGATTTTCAATGTTGATATTTGATAAATTCAGTCACAACCCTTTCGGACTAAAACCCTTGGGAAAGGTATGAATCACCACGCCCACCAAGCATGGCCTTAAATAGTACCACAAATGTTCTTCTACAAGAGTAGCTCTGGTAGTAAATAACCAACGATGGTTGATTTGCCATTAAACAAAGAAACCAGATATATAAATGTTTATTTATTTAATCTACTTGGGTGATTAAAAAGTTTGCCGCACGTATATATATATTTACCAAACCCCTCCGCACGAGCAGGATGTGACAAAAGGTCTATTTTTTAAGCGGAGTTTAACAGGTTTGAATTCAGAGTTTTCCTTATCCTAGGCTGGTCACCTATCCAAGGTTAAAGAGCCCAGTCTGCCCTACTATTTACCCATAGCTGGAGGAAGAATATATGGATCCATACCTTTCCCAATAGTATTAGCGCTATGTGAAATGTAAACAGGATTTGAACTCTGGTCTTATGACTCTAACCATTACACAACGCACGGCACGTATATAACGTGATCGAAACATTTTAAGCATTTCAATAATTTCTCCTCTCCAGGATATCCTCGTCCATTCTTCACACCTTTTCCCCACGTTCCTGTCTCACCCGCTCTTTTTTGTATTTGAGTAGCTCATCCTCTGAACTGCCCAAGTATGAAGTTCCCTGCTATTTTTTTTCAAGATTGCTGGTGAGGCTACGGCGCCGGGGGTGTTGCTGATGCTGTTTTTTTAGGACCGTGAATTTGAGCGGACGCATAAGTTAGAGTTGGTCGTTGTGTCTATAGCTTGGAGGGAAGATGAGTGTGTTGGATTATTTGGGATATATAAGGCTTGTAATCCACCACTTGAACTTATAGATTCAGCGAGGACACGTGGTTTAAAAGCCAGCCAATCAACAGCCCAAATACGTGGTTAGTTAAATATTTAATCGCTGATATTGACAGCCGTTCATTTGCAAATTATTCGACATTGATGAACTTACCCACAACCAAAGAATCATACCCAACATCAAGGGACACCAAGGAACAACCAAAGGATCATACCCAACACTGACGGACACCAAGGAACAACCAAAGGTTTATTCACTGTGCTTAACACAAGGGATCTCTGTTAGATAGTGCTCTTGCTTGAAGCCTAAGAATGGCCACAAAAATCGTAACAAAGCATAACAGAAGATGAATAGCCTGGAGAACGGGCTAATGAAACTGGCCTTGTCCAGTCGTTTTTCCAAAGACTTTTTTTTTTAAATTTCTCTTTATCCGGATTAGTACATTTGCATTTGGTTGTTCTGGTAGATTTTTGAGTTTTATACTAATCTTATTATAATGGAGATTGTGTGTTTTTCTGTCTGTAACCGAAACTATATTACTATACAAATCACAATTCCCTTTAGTTATCTGCATCCCATTCTCCATGATTTTATTTTTATTTAAACCTCAATTATTAATAAAATTGTTTTACATCATTAAGACTGTTGACCATATCTACATACAAATAACATGCAGTTGTATTTATATATACAACAAAACAGCGGTTTACAGTGTGAATGGGAAGGCTAATTTGCATATTGATCTTAAAAAAATTGATTTTGATAAATATATGCTTAGTATTATTGATTTCTAATTGTTTGGTTTTATATTATTGAATATGAGCAAAAATCTCGGGAATAAATCTTAAAAGAAATCCCTTAACAAGAAGAAATAACTGTAATATTATGCTTTACTTCCTATTTTAACTAAATAGTTAAATTAGGAATAGGAGTAATTGAAAATGATGGAAGAGTTAGTTTCAAAGTTGTTCTATTTTTCAATCATACCCACTCTGTTCCAAATCATGTTATCTGCATTTTTATTCAGTTTCATTGGCCTTTCTAATTTAATATGATATTTTATTATATTAAAACTTAAATACTTGCACCCGGAGGGTGCATATATTTGCTAGTAAAAGTAAAGTAAGTAAAGTCAACGGGGCGGCCTAAAATCGGTATCAGCCAGTCAGCGAGGGAGTCTATCCCCTTTTCAATAGCGCTACACCAAGGAGATTGTTTTTATCATCTGAGGTGGAGCGCCACACCTACCACCAGCTCCTTACTTTACCGCACATATACCTGTGCTACTCATACGCTGAGTTGGCGAGGACCGGTATCGAACTAGGAACCTTTTGGTTTCTAGCCGAACGCTCTACCGACTGAGCTAAGCATGTGCTTATTTTAGTTTTCATTAGTATCATTTATTTTCCTTTTTTAATTTCTGTTCTATTAGTGTATCTAAATAATCTAAAATATTCGTTTTGTAATCGTTAACCGATATCGAACTGTTTAACAATGGATTTGTTTCTTTATATTTATTGATTTGATTTAAAAAAAAAACAACAAATCAATTAATATAGATAAAGAAACAAATCCATTGTTAAACAGTCAGTTAAGCTGGGTACTTCCTAGGCTAAAGATGGGCTTTTACTCACACACGTGACCCTAAAAGGTACTACCATTCTGGGTATGAGTGAGTCTGAGAGTTTATTCACACTCTCTAGATTTCCAGAACTGGAGCCTCGTCATCAGATGAAGTTTAGTGACATACTCAGAAAACCTTTTTGTGTGTGTGGGGGGGTGGTCTTACCCTTTTGAAGGGGATAAAGTCAGCATATTCTAAGTTGTATGGACATGCGTGGTGTGATGGTTGGGTATTTGCCTCATACCCCACTTGTATGGGCTGGGCACAAGGCCTCGTTTTAACGTGGGCCCACCCACAAGCCGAAGCTCATGGGTGGAAAAGAATAAAAATTGCGTCGATTCCTTGGGCATTCCCCCACAAAGGGGGGCGCCTCAGGAATCGACGTTATTATTAAACTCTCGGCAAGTCCAGCAGCCGAAGCCTGCTGGACCTCCGGTGTTAACCGGAAAACCGAGTTTGCAATGAGTTTATAATAAACAAATTAAAAAAAAGATTGCGCGTGGTGTAATGGTTAGAGTCGTAGGAAATGGACTCGTCGACCCGAGTTCAGTTCCTGGACGAAGCTGTCGGCATTTCACATAGCGCTAATACCCTTGGGAAAGGTATGAATCCAATTCTCCCTCCAGCTATGGGTAAATAGCAGGGCAGACTGGACTCTTTAACCATGGCTAGGTAACCAGTCTAGGAGAATGAAAACTTATAATTCAAATCTGTTAAACTCCGCTTAAGAAATTGACCTTGTGTCGCATCCTGCTCGTGCGGAGGGTTTGGTAAATGTATATTCTAAGCCACACTCTCATGATAAAGTTAGGGAACTCTGCTCTGTGTCTTAGATATACAAATACCACACTGTATAGGATGAAAATAAAAGGGAGAAATAAGACTAATTAGAAAAAAGCAAAAAAACAAATATAAACAAAACTGGAAAAAATAAACAGTAAAAATAATTTTAAAGAAAGAGACGATGCAGACTATATACCACCTAATTGAGAGTAATAAGCTGGTTGAAACGGAACGTAAAGTCAGTCAGTAGATTGGATACGCTGATATGCTGATACGTGTAAACAAACAATATGGGAACAAACCAGGTGCAATCTTAAAAGACATAAATAAAACATAGTCAAATACTCTGGAAACTTGAGATCCAGTCCAAACATTCTATATCTACAGGAAAACCATTTCTAAATGTTGCAAGAAACAAGAACAAGAATCTGTTCTAGCGTTGACAGAACTGTGCCAGTCGAACCCAAGATGGAAACAAAAGAAAACGAAAATAGAGACGAGTA
Organism: Doryteuthis pealeii; assembly: GCA_023376005.1. Lineage (NCBI taxonomy): Eukaryota > Metazoa > Mollusca > Cephalopoda > Myopsida > Loliginidae > Doryteuthis > Doryteuthis pealeii. Next base: position 37,210,653 of record CM042140.1, on the reverse strand, counting down.
CCAAACCCCCAATGGGGCCACCTGTTGGCCGTGGGTGGCGACCCGTGATGCTTAAGGATAGAGCCCAGGTGGATGAGCAATTCATGACTTGCAATACTCCACTTTGGCCCTATCTTGGGCTAGACGAGCGGTCGGAGAGGCCCCCTCCGATCAATCGGCTGGTCACGTCAAGCCCTAGCACCTATATGATTTTCCCAGCCCTATTGCTCTTATGGCAAGCCCCAGCCCCTTTTTATCATATGGGTGCTAGAAGGCGGTGACTGCGGGCTTACATGTCCTGAGAATGACGTTAAACTCTATCTGATGGTGAGGTTCCAGTTTTGGAGGCTTGGGGAATGTGGAGCACCCCTTCATCACCATTGCTCCCTGGTCCACTCTGACCCGGAGTGGTAGTACCTGTTAGGGTCCCATCTATGGGTTAAATAGAAAAATGTATTTTTTTTTAAAAGTGTATTATCCATTAAGAATTGATTTATTTCAAAACTTTATCGGCATTAAATGACCCACTGAGGTTGATATGCCGTAAAACAAACCAAACATCCACTCCGAGGTTAAACGAGTACCAAAAGATCACTCAGAAGCTGAAAGAACTGTGGAACATGACGGTGGCGGTTGTACGAATTGTCGTTGGAGCACTTGGAACGGCACCTAAGTCTGGAAAAGCGACTGGAGATCAGAGTAAGAATCAAGACCCTCCAGACCACAGCAATATTAAAATCAACTATAATACTTTGAAGATTCCTTGAAATTTGAGAAGACTTGTTGTCACTCAACCTCCAGTCAAAAAACACCCGTTAAGATTAGTATGTAAAAGATCACAAAGATAATAATAATAATAATAATAATAATAATAATAATAATAATAATAATATCAAGCCCCGTTTTGTTAAAACCAATACGCAAATGAACTACACTATATATTCTGTAAACCTTTATTGCTTAGTGATATATATATTTACCAACCCCTCCGCACGAACAGGATGTGACACAAGGTCAATTTCTTAAGTTCTTATTTGCTTAGTGATATATAAGACAATTCCAGGATTTTAAACGCACTAATAACATGGGCTGTTTTGAGGCAAATTTAACTCGGATTTTCATAGAGACATCGATAATAAATAAGATGCGTAGAAACGCATTGATGATTTTGACTATAAATAAAATATTAATTCATAGACTAATGCAATTCCTGAGAGTATTGTGACGTAATCAGTGACATATTTTGGGTTACAGACACCGAATCTTGATTATAACCCCCCCCCCACATATATATATATATATATATATATATATATATAGAGAGAGAGAGAGAGAGAAGTTAAAGTAGCGAAGTCGTTTAGTAATTGTCGCCAAAGTGATTTTCAAACCAAGCACTTGGTTTGAAAATAACAAATAGATAGATAGATAGATAGATAGATATTTTATTTGTATTTGTATTTACTTGTATTTCAATGACATTTCAAACGAAATTTCATCTAAAAGAGACGGAAAGAAAAATAAATAAGCCCCAGATGGAAACTTCACACCTGATCACAGGTCATCCAGTCTGCTTGTCACACAGGTGAGAATGTGATACCCAACACTCTTTGCACACCTGAACCTCAGATGTTGTCTATTAGTTTTAATTAATTATTTTCTTTGACCCACCCATCATCATCATCATCAGCAGCAGCAGCAGCAGCAGCAGTAAGAGTAGCAACAGGCAATTTCCTTCCAACTCGGTTTTGAGGGGCTCCGATTTCTCGCTCGCAGCCGTTTTGTCACAATATTGAATCCACCTGCCGACGCACTATTTGAAGTAAATGAAACTAATGCCATATTCAGATTGGGGGGGGGGTCTATTCTCATTTCCAAGTGTTTCATGTGGGTGTGCCTGTTGTGTGTCTGAGTGTTTCTGTGTATGTGGACGTGTGTGTGTGTGTGGACATTTGTGTCCACAACAAGTACTGTGTTATTTATACTATCGAAGAGAAAGACAGATTTCAGTTGATATCTTAAAGGTTTTGATGAGATTAACATACACAGACACACATATATATATATAACTCGACAGGCAAACTTATAACACGCGGAACACTGGACATCTGTTTCGACAATTACTAATCAGCAAATGAAACAGCTGTCCAGTGTTCCGCATGTCGCATGCGATGTTTGCCGACTTTCGTTGTCGAGTTTGGTTGTCGAGTTTGGTTGTCGAGAAAGAAAGTGTGTGTGTGTGTGTGTGTGTGTGAGTGAGTGAGGAAAAGGGAAACTAATCTGAAAGATATGTTCAAAAGTTAAATGGAAAAAAATTTAATATTGGTATGGATGAAATTTATTATATGCTGATACGTGTTTCGACAGAAATTTGTGTATATATACAGTATTTTGTTTTAAAATTATTGTAAGTATAAAATAAAACAATAATATAAAAAACATGATATTTATCACGTACGGTGTACGGGTTAGGCACAAGGCCTTATTAATGTGGGACCACACACAAGCCGTGACTCATGGTGGCGGGTGAAAAGATGCCTTGATCTCATCGACATTGCCCCTCAAGGGGACGCCTCAGGCACTTGGCAATAAACCCAGCTATGCCCCTTTAATTCGAGGGCGTGGTTATTGTCTGGCGGGGATAGTTCCTTGGGATTATATATATATATATATATATATATATATACTAGCGAGACCTGTGGATATACCAGAGTATGATAATTTCATTATTACAAAGTTTGATATATTTATCCAAGAGCTATTGCAAATAATTCAATATGTAAAAAGTATGATAATTTTGATTTAAATCTGTCTCACGCTTTTTTCTTTCTTTCCTTTTTTCATTACGTTTGATTGAAACAGATTAGCTTTATCGCTTTCCTGCAGTCAACCCCTCTCTCTATATTTTTCCCTACTCTCTTTCTTGCTTATTACATTTTTTCTGTATATCACGTCCTTTTTATTCTCTTTCTTTTTTTATGACCAAAACGGAATGATTCACTGCTTAGCTGATATGAGGAAGAAATAAGAAATCGGCGGATAAGTAACACCAGATAATCAGGATTTATACTTTTGCATTTTCCTCTTGGAGGATTTGGACGTTCTCATTTTTAACCAGAGGTTTTTGCAAGATGATAACGGTCGTACAATTAAGGAACATGAGTATTACAGAATATATCTTTTTCATATATGTTTACACTTTTAATCAGCCGCTACTGAGTGTCGGTTACTGAAATTCAACCATCATTAGAGGAGGGAAGAGTAATGTGTTTTTTTAATTTTTTATATCGTATTCCTGAAGGACCCCAAAAAGGGCCAAAGCCCCAAATCTCTCAAATTACGCCTCTCTGTTTTTGCGTTTCATCTGCAAATCCCCAAACTGACTGAATAAACGAAAAAAAGACAGTCTATCTTTGCTCACGCGTTCCTATCAGCCAATCAAAATTCATATTTTCATTCAACCATCATTTCGGGTTTTTGTTTTTATATCTTTGTTGAAATGACGCCTGACACCATCATCAAAACATGTCAATCACGAAGTCAGTGTCGAAATCGGCCAACTGCTTACAAAACAGACTGAAAAAAGTACTACTGAAACGTATCTATACTAGCAAGAATATGCGCCCTCCAGGCGCAAGTATTTGAGTATTAATGTAAAAGTAAAAAAGTAAAGTCGTCGGGGTGGCCTAAAGTCGGTGTCAGCCAATCAGCGAAGGAGTCTATCCCCTTTTCACTAGCGCTAGACCAAGGATATGTTTTTTGAGTCTGAGGTGGGGAGCCACACCTACCATCAGCTCCTTACTCTACCGCTCAGATCCCTGTGCTACTCCCGGGTTAGCTCAGTCGGTAGAGCGTTTGGCTAGAAACCACGTTCGAAACCGACCCTCGCCAACTCTGTATTAATGTAGTCAAATCTCTATATATAAACGCTTGTTTCTAAATCTTCTGGTTAAAAATGAGAATGTCCAAATTGTTCTATATGCAATGCAAACATTTAAATCCAGATTATCTGGTGTCGCTTAATTTCAGATTTTATTTCACCCAATTTTAAAAATGAGACGTCCCAAATGGTCTTGCATCGGTAAAATGCCCAACGTAAAATTAAAAGGAATTGAAAAAAAAAGTTACATGTTTGTTTTATTTGTAATATTAAAATTGTGAATTACAGAATATATTTTGGTAATTTTGATCTTATGTCCTCCCGGCTTCCGGCCCTTATTTACGCTATGCTTTAGCGACCCACCGTCAGGCGAATTTACGGTCTAACTTTTCCTAGTAATTTTTTCACTTTTTTGTCGGTAAATTGATGTAGATATTTTAAACGCCTAACCCACATTTTTATCGGCAAATCAATGTAAAAAATTTACAACTCCTCTTTTAAGAAAGAATGAGAGAGGGTTACATCAAGATTATTATACTTTTTACATTTTGAACTATTTTACAATAGCTATTAAGTAAACATATCAAACGTTTTAATAATCAAATTATCATACTGTGATATATCTGCAGATCCTGCTAGTATCATATTAACTTAGAAAGACTAACGAAACTACATAATAACGCTTATAAAAAGATTGTACTTTTTTTTTTATATATAAATAGATTTCTATCTAAAATTATTCATAGAAGTGCTTTTAATACGTTTGAAAATAAGATAATGATATTAGAAATCAATAACCCCAAGTAATCATTTATTAAACCCAGTTTTGTTAAAACCAGTATATAAATGATCTACACCATATACTATATAAACCTTTATTTTTTAACTTATATAACACACATTGTAGGATTTTAAACGTCAATAACATGAGGTGTTTTGGGGCAAATCTAACTCATAACTAATAGTACACATCATTAATAAATAATATGAGTACTTCGTTATCATTGAGAATATAATGTAAATAAATAAGGAACAGGTGACATAGTTTCAGTTACAAACAGATAGACATCTAATCGCCATTGTAATAAGATATTAATAGTCATGTTCCTTAAAAGAACGTCCGTCTTCATATTGTAACACCCTCTGATTAACAATGAGACAGTCAAAATAGTCCAAGATGAAATGCAAAAATATAAATCCTGATTAGCTGGTGTTGCTTATCCGCCGAATTCTTATTTGTACGAGTGTTATCAACTCTGCAAAATAATGAACTATTCCTTTCTAATTATAGAGGAAGAAAAGGACGATAAAGGACATGATACACAGAAAATTATAATAAGAAAGAAAGAAAGCGAGAAGGGGGGACAGATATAATGAAAATAGGAAAAGAAGGAAAGAAAGAAAAAGAAGAATGAGCGAGACTTAAATCAAGATTATTATTTTTTTACATATTGAATTATTTAGCTCTTAATTAAACATATCAAACATTGTAATAATTAAATTATCATGTTGTGGTATATCCACAGGTCCTGGTTGTGGTATCTTATTACGTAACAATTGAAATGAACGAATTAAAGGTGTGGGGAAAAGAAAAAGAAATATATAATTAGAATAAAAGCGAATGACTGAAGGAAAAGACGTGTCAAAGAAAGAAAGAAAGAAAGAAAGAAAAGAGGAATAAATTAAAAGAATAATGCGAGGGCAAAATAAAGATAGAGATTCGTTAAAGGAAAAAGAAAAGTGTAAAGGAAAGATAAAAAAAATAAAAGAAAATGAAGGAGAGAAAGAAAACGTAAGAAAATAAGGAAATAAGATAGCAAGAAAAGAAAGAAAATTGTGTATCCCCTTTATAACACATCCACCCTGTCAGCTGGGGCGTTAGAATGCACCGACTGTACCTCTGCAGAGGGGTAAGACTCCCCCAATGGGGCCACCTGTTGGCCGTGGGTGGCGACTCGTGATGCTTAAGGATAGAGCCCAGGTGGATGAGCAGTTCATGACATGCAATACTTCACTTTGGCCCTATCTTGGGCTAGACGGGCGGTCGGAGAGGCCCCCTCCGATCAATCGGCTGGTCACGTCAAGCCCTAGCACCTATATGATTTTGCCAACCCTATTGCCCTTATGGCAAGCCCCAAACCCTTTTTATCATATGGGTGCTAGAAGGCGGTGGCTGCGGGTCTACATGTCCTGGGAATGACGTTAAACTCTATCTGATGGTGTGGTTCCAGTTTTGGAGGTTTGGGAAATGTGGAGCACCCCATTCATCACCATTGCCCCCTGGTCCACTCTGACTCGGAGTGGTAGTACATGTTAGGTCCCATCTATGGGTTAAATAGAAAAATGTATTTATAAAAATATTGTATTATCCATTAAGAATTGATTTATTTCAAAACTTTATCGGCATTAAATGACCCACTGAGTTTGATATGCCGTAAAACAAAACAAAACAAAACAAACAAAACAAAATTATAACACATCTGGTATATAATGGCAGAGAGAAAGAGATACAGAAAGATAGAGTAGATAGGGGATGAGGATGTATTCTAAGTTCTAAGCTGGTTTTAATTCTAGAAGATTTTTCTTTTAATAAGACCAACAGAGATGGGGATAACTTACTCTGTTGAATATTCCGATGACCATTTGCCAGAATTCTTTTCCAAAAATCTTTTAGGTGATACAGTTGAAATTTTGTTTGGAAGACTTGATAATAACAATGTTGGCGCATCAGAATCTGGATTGATATGGTTGGAAGAATTTTTGGTCTGCAACAAGAGAAAAGTTGATTATAGGAAAAGAGAGACAAAAGGAGAAAGAAAAAAAAGAGACAAAAGAAAAAATAGACAAGTCAAAGAAAAATGTATCAAGTTATTATTGTAAGTAGGAACAGGGGCCCTCGCGGTTAGGGCGGGGTGTCAAACCTGCTTAATGGCCCTGGAAAGGTATGTTTCAGCAGTGCTTTGTGCAGCATTCAATATCAATAGAGTATTGAAAGGAGGCATCAAATCCCTACCTTCATCATTACTTGTTAACCATTCCTCTAACTCGTCGGTCGCCTTGTTCTCTTGTTGGACTGTTTTCTCTTCAGAGCTTTATGTGAAGGGTTTTAATATCAACTCAACAAACAAGACTTCTAAAGCTTTATTTCAACAACCCAGCCCATGATTCCGCTGCGGGGGAGAAGCGACATCAGAGCGAGCGACTTTCGTATTCGCTCACTCTGAAATCTCTGGTCGCGTCTGGTCTAAAACTATCTCACGTCTAATCGCACGCTTTTCAGAAAGGGGAAGTTGGGGGTCATCATCATGCCAATTATAACCCCAACGGCTATGGAAACTTCCCAGCTTCGATTTTTTAATCTAACGAATATCATTCAAAATATCTTACTACAGGTACGTACATAATTCATAAGCTGCTTATGAATTATGTAACACAAACAAAGAAGACAAAAAGTCATATTGCAAATAAAAGTTTTTAAAAATAGCAAAAATATGTGCTCCTTGGGCACAAGTATTTAAGTTTTAATAAAATTGAATATATTGAATTAGAAAGACTAATTAAATTAAATAAGAACACCAAACAAGATTACACTTATTCTTACTTTATTCTACTTAATTTCAATATAAAATCATATATAGGATTTCTTTTAATACGATTGAGAATAAAACAATATTAGAAATCAATAACACCAAGTAATTATTTATTAAATACGGTTTTGTTAAAACTGGTATGCAAATTATTCACACCATATTCTATGTATACAAATTATTCACACCGTATACTATGTAAACATTTATTTCTTAATGATATATAACACACATTGCAAGATTTTAGCACATTAATGATATAGGTTGTTTTGAAGCAAATCTATCTCAACTAGACATTTATAGAGACATTGTTAATAAATAAGAAGCTAATTAAGGGTTATTTAATAACTATTGAGAATATAACGTAAATAACTAAGGGAATTGTGACGTTGGTGGGGACGTAGTTTCGGTTACTGACAGATATACAGACACATAATCTCTATTACAATAAGATACTACGGCATAAACAGTATATTTAATCAAGAAGAAAAAGATTTTTAATGGAGATTTTTAAAGGAGAGTAAGGAGTGCTAGTCTAAATAATAAAACCACACAAGGTATTAAATGAATAGAGACAAAGTATCGGGTTGTACTTCTTTGATACGAGGAGTCATCATATACGCAACACCTGGTCGTAGTTAGACACTTGATCAGCTTTGAAAAAAACCCAAAAAAAAACAATAAAACACTGAAGAACAAGAGACAAAACTTTAGGTAGGAAGAAATGCAGCGGAAACAGAAACACCAAAGTGGACAACGCTTTAAAGACTAGTGTTATATAACCCTCTACTCGGGTGTATATATATATTTACCAACCCCTCCGTACGAGCAGGATGCAACACAAGGTCAATTTCTTAAGCGGGGTTCAGCAGGTTTGAATTCAGAGTTTTCCTTCTCCTAGACCGGTTGCCTAACCAAGGTTAAAGAGCCTAGTCTGCCCTACTATTTACCCATAGCTGGAGGGAGAGTAGGATTCATACTTTTCCCAAGGATATTAGCGCTAAATGAAATGCAATTACCACGTCCAGGATTTGAACTCGTGTTGACGAGTCCATTTCCCATGACTTTAAAGTCGGGTGTATATAATCGGTGAGAGAGTTCTCGGGTACAAAATATATAGACAGAGACAGAGACAGAGATATAGATTGTAGATAGGAGACATTACTTTATTAATTGTTAGTCTGCTGCTCCTGGTGATTCGTCTACTCGTAGACCACAATCTTTTCTAGTTGATTTCTATCTGCTGGGGGTTGATTTTCTTTCTTGCTAATTCTTCTTTGGGCTGGGCTAAGCTGTTCATTGCCTTAATAATTTACAAACACAAGACATTGCTTTTACTTGATCAAGTTTAATTTTCTTCTAGTTCATATTGATTGATTCCACCGCGGGGATGAGATTGGACCCCGGGAGAGACGATCTCTCTCCTTCAAAAGCTAGGTCACATCTCACTTGAAACTATTCTTACGTGTCTGTCATGGCGCGTTTTCAAGGGATCAAAAGGTTACAACCGTCATCGGTAATTCTCCATAGACTCCCTTGATTCCAAATCAACAGACCCTAATTCTAATATTCCTAGTTACAAGTCTGTTCACAATTCACGACCTCTCATGAACTGTAACACTAAAAAATAAATAAGGCTATGGTCAGATATTAAGTTTCCTTATTTTATATCTGACATACCATCGATTATTAGATGCCAGAAAATAAGTTGTTATATATTGTACAAACGGAAATATGAATTTCCGGTTTTATTAAACAAAGAAGTTTAACAACTGCCCGTTATCAGATGAAGAGATAAAAATGCGTGGGAGTAGCTATGAATATAAAAGAACTGAGGGCTCGAGACAGGTCAGTCGTCAGTCAGTCCCGGAGGCAGTCAACCGGAGAGAGAGTGAGGTGATCGGGGTCAGTAGTCGGGAGAGTCGATGCGAGTTAGTTGGCCGAGCGGGACCTGGTGTAGTTGGTGTTGGAAAAGCTAGCCTTAATATTTACCAACTGAAAAAGCTTGTCACCCAGAAATTTAATCAAAGGACCGAAAGTCTAAAGACTGAATATATTAATTGAACTGACTCTCTCTCTCTCTCTCTCTCTCTCTCTCTCTCTCTCTCTCTCTCTCTCTCTCTCTCTCTCTCTCTCTCGAAGTTAAGAAGCTTGAATTTATTTCAATAAACTTCTGGAGGATAACTTTGGTGTTATTGTCATCCCTTACAACGAAGATAAAACTATTGCAATTTAGTACCGTGACGACGCCGCTACGTTACAAAGTAAACTCCTGTTAACTGACAGACGGTGGGACACATTAAAATGAGCACAAAATCATACTGTATCTAACAACAATGTTAAAGTAATGAAATCCTATCTTGAAAAAATGATCAAGCGAAGTGTGAGCACAACGGCTAGTACATAATTATATGTTTTGATTGTATAATGTACCCCTAGAAAAAAGTCTTAGTAGTTTTGGTTTAGAAGAGAATTATTTTTTATGAACATTTTTTAGGAGTGTACTTAATTATGAATGGTATCCTATATATAAAGTCTCATTGCTTTTATGATATGTCACTCCCGAGAGTATTCATGGAATTAACATTCTTAGATAATCTTCATTTAGGTTTTTATATAGCAGTAAAAAAAACTTTTTTACGATTCTGGTCACCAGTGTAGGTGTTTAGTTCCTCTAGGTAGAAAAGAGTATAGTTTTTGTAGATACTATTTGTGTTAGAACGTCTGTAGTATTCCTTGAAATCCTATGTAGAAAAGAGTGTAGTTTCAGAAGATACTCTTTGTTTTAGAAAGTGTGTTGTATTCCTTGAAATTCTACTATGTAGGTCTTGATTTCAGAAAGTCCAATTTGCAATTGATTTCAGGACATATACCAACGATCTTAAATACATTCTATATAGAATGTATTTAAGATCGTTGGTATATGTCCTGAAATCAATTGCAAATTGGACTTTCTGAAATCAAGACCTACATAGTAGAATTTCCTGTATGGTCTGGAAAAATATACCATTAACTTATATCTACTTTGTTTTTGATTGGTTAATTTTTACCGGAAATGCATGCTGCTGATGTTGGGAAAGTTCATATTTATAAGTGGGAATGTTGCGCACATCTTTTACTTGGATAGACCAACAAAACTAATATGAGATGAGACACTAAACAGATTTCTTTTGTTGGAGACCTGTTTCATTTTAATTAGGTATGCTCTACTGCTTGTTGAGATCTGCAAAAATTGTCTTTTTAACTATAAACCGATTTGCCTATTTTGGGTTCTGCTGGTATTTGTTTTAAGAATGATAGTTACAATATCATTCAATAATCCTTTCCCCAATATTGGGTTATTTCTTGAAATTTTCCTCTGCGTGGCTTGTAAAATATACCATTAATTTAAATCTAGTTTGTTTGAGGTATATTTTATGAGGTCAGATTGTTCACTTCTTAAATACAAATATTTTATGTAATCTCTTATTAGTTTATATAGTTTTCAAAGACAATTTTCCTTGGATATCATTTAAACATTTCCCACTTGTCACTTTCATCGTCTTGCTTCGAGGTCAGACAGGAATCACTGTCTAAGGTGACACTGCATTTATATTGCCTTGGCTCGTTTCTGATTCGTTCAATTTGTTCGTCAGATTAAGTCATCATATAAATTGACTGGTCTCATCTCGTGAACCTCTTTTTTATCATGTTTAATTTCACGGGGGGCAAGCCATTTCTTTCACTGCAGCAAAGGAAAGCAATACGTATTCTTTTTTCTTTTTTTTTGCCGTCTTGGTTACATCACATCTAAATCATAGCCTTCTAGCACAAAAATGATAAAAAGTGTTGGGGCTTGCCATAAGGGTGATAGGGTTGGAACAATCATATAGGAGCTACGGCTTGACGTAACCAGCCGATTGATCGGAGTGGTTCTCTCCAACCGACCGTCTAGCTTAAGTAAGGACCAAAATGGAGTGTTGCATGTCATGAACTGCTCAGCCACCTGTGGTCCATCCTTAAGCATCACGGGTCGCCACCCACGGCCAACAGGTGGCCCCATTGGGAGATTCATACCCCTATACAGAGATTCTCTCGGTGTATTCTAAAGCCCCAGTCGACAGGGCTACTTGCATATTTCTGTTGGTATTTGTTTTAGGCATGCAAATTACAATATCATTCGACAATCTTTTCATCAATATTGAGTGATTTTATGATATTTTCCTGTGTGGTTTGGAAAAATATACCATTAACTTAAATCTACTTTGTTTACGGTATACAAGGTGTGTCAAAAAAGTATCGGTATTTTTTAATACTTTTTGACACACCTTGTATTCTGAAAAAAATTAACGTTCCATTCATTCTTTATTTCTATCTTGGTAAATACAATCACTCTCGATACTTTTTTGACTCACCTTGTATTTCAAGAGGTCAGATTATTCAGCTCTTAAATACAGATATTTTATGTCCTATCTGTTATTAGTTTATTTACTGCTAAATGAAAATATACAAAGTGTACATCATCTAAGTGCACTAATTCTATAATTTTTTCTAATGGTAGAAAGTAGATTATCTTTGTCATAATCTTTATGGAAAGATTAATATCATTGATCGATTGATTAGTTTGAACGACATCTCAACACGTCTGGGGTTATTTCATTCTAGAGATGTGGTAATCAGGTGTATTGTACGTTTTGTGTAATTGACTGTTAAGTTTTTGTTTTATTTTTTTTGCAGACGGTTATATGATATCAAGTATTTTTATCTAATATAAATAATTTGCACACAATTATATAGTTTTAAGTAACTAATAATAATCATTAAAAAACAATTATAGTTTCAAGTAACTATTCTTAATACAAAGTTCAGTCGGTAGAGCACACGCCAAGGAATCGCAAGTTTCCTGGTTCGATATCGGCCCTCAGCAACTCATCGCATGAGTAGCACAGGATATGTGCGGTAAAGCAAGGAGTTGATAGTAGGCGTGGCGCTCCACCTCAGACACCAAAACAATCTCCTTGATCTAGCACTAGTGAAAAGGGGATAGACTCCATCGCTCTAGCTGATACCGACATTAGGCCACCCCGTCGCTTTTTACTTACTTACTTATATCAAGTATTCTATGTAATATTAATATTTTTAAACCGTCAGAACCCGAACAGGTTCTAGCAATCCGGGTCAGAGTGAACCTGGGAGTAATGGCAATGAGGGGGTACTCTACACTCCTCAAATGATTTGTATCATGGATTTTAATCAAATTCAAATAAATGGATACCAAGAATATATTTACCAACCCTTCCACAGGAGTAGGATGTGACACATTTCTTAAGAGTCAAGTGGAGTTTAACAGGTTTAAATTCTGAGTATTCCTTCTCCTAGACTGGTCACCACACCAAGTTTAAAGAGTCCAGTCTACCCTACAATTTACCCATAGCTTGGTGGACGCTATATGTATATTTACCAACCCCTCCGTACGAGCAGAACGCGACATAAGGTCAGTTTTTTAAGCGGTGTTTTCCTTCTCCTAGACTGGTTACCAAGCCAAAGTTAAAGAGCTCAGTCTACTCTACTATTTACGTAAAGCTGAGAGGAGAGTAGTTGGATGCATACCTTTCCCAAGTGTAATAGCAAACAGCCTACTCCAGGATTTGAACTTGTATTGCCGAGTCCATTTCCTTGACAATAACCATTACACAATGTGGCTCCAATGAATGAATAACAACGAAGATTGTCTTGCTAATTGCCTGAATTCTATTCCTAAAAACGAACGTAAGCATTTTGAGATAGACTAACGTTTGTTTATTTCAGTGAATTAATAGACTTAAGTGAGCCACACCACTCATTCTATGATGTCAGCAGTATCTCCAGTTTAGATAAAAGCTAAATCGCTGACCGTAAGCAAAGCGAAATCCAGTGGAATTTGACCTGGAAATAATTAGTGGAAAAATTCGGCCGCCGGCAAAGACCAAAGCTGAAGGTTTTCTCGGTACGGAATTGTTGTTGCTAATTTATTTTAACTGACAGCACTTCTGGAAAATTCACGGTGATTTTTTTTTTTTTTTTTGACTCGTTAGATTTTACTGTATGTCAACTATGTTGGGTTATTTTATGCCGAAGACGTTTTGTTTTATTCATTCTTGATGGGTATTTAAATTTTTCAAACTTATTTTTTCTATTTAACCCATAGATTGTACCCTAACAGGTTTTATTATTCTCGGGTCCTAGTGGACCTGGGAGTAATGGTGATAAAGGGTTACTCTACACTCTCTCAGAGCTCCAGAATTGGAACTTCACCATCATATAGAGTTTAACGTCATATCCAGAACACCAAGACCCACAGCCACCGTCTTCTAACACGTATATGATAAAAAGTGTTGGGGCTTGCCAAACATTGATAAACAAATTATTGATAAACATATATCCACCAACCCCTCCGCACGAGCAGGATGCGACACAAGGTCAATTTCTTAAGCGGAGTTTAACAGGTTTGAATTCAGAGTTTTCCTTCTCCTAGACCGGTTGCCTAACCAAGGTTAAAGAGCCCAGTCTGCCCTACTATTTACCCATAGCTGCAGGGAGAGTAGGATTCATACCTTTCCCAAGGGTATTAGCGCTAAGAGAAATGCAATTAACACGTCCAGGATTTGAACTCGGGGCGACGAGTCCATTTCCCATAATTTAACCATTACACCACGCACTTCCATACATGGGGATAAACATATAGGTGCTAGTACTTGACATGACCGGCCTCTCCGACGACCACCCATCTCGCCTAAGTAGGCGCCAAAGTGGAGTGTTTCATGTCATGGACTGTCATGGATTCCATCCTTAAGTATCACTGGTGGCCAACCACGGCCATCTCGGGGCTCTTTTTTTTGTAATTTCCCTGCTTAGTTTCAGAAGTGTAAAATTAAATCCTTCGTAAGTAGAAAAATGTTTGATCAGTTTTTTCGTGTGTACTCGTAATTGGTTGCTCTGGTTGGTTTTACGGCATATCAACCCCATTCGGGCCATTTAATGCCGAATCAAGTCATTTTGATAAACAAAGATCTCAATATGCTTGCAGTACCTGCTGTTGCTAAGTGTTCGTCTAATTAAGTATTAAACATCGCTGCTTAACTTTGGGGATCTAGCGGAATTCAATGATCTCTACATAGTCGTTTCTCCAGAAGTGTGCATTCAAACTTATTCCTGGGCTGATGTAGTGTTACGTTATGGCACCACATTTCGGAATGGAGTGATGACGTGTTGATATAGAAAGAATAGTTGTATACTTATCTCATCTTCTATACTACGTGGAGAGGATTGAATCCGGTTGCTGGGCTGATGTGGAGTTGGCTGACAATTCATTGTTGTTTGGAATCTGGAAACCAATTTGAGTTGCTGGGAGACAACTTGCCTTGTGCCATTTATAGCTTTTAGTAATAACACAAGGCCACTTATTTTTCTCATGAGATTTTTATTCCCCCCAAGTCACAACTGCCGAAAGCAAGAAGCCCACGTCTCACTCTCTCAATGCATTCTCCCAGCCTCACTCAACATTCCCCTCTCTCACACCTCCTCTCTCCCATTTCGCCACGTCCCACTTCTCGACCAATAGAAACAATTCCATGTGGCCTTATGATGATTTATACTTAAACTTTTCCATTCTAATCTATATATAATTCTTATATCCCTCCTAAAACATTTCCGGGCTAATTTACACGTCCCTGTTGCATTGTTGGCTCTCCTCCTCCTCCCTATTATGTAACAGTATCTCTGTCGTTGCCTGTGTGTAATCCCGGGTTTTTACAACTGAATTTGCTAAAAATATGTACACCTACAGGTTAGGGGTGTATTAACGGAGTAGTCAAGAGTAATGTACTTTATAATTTTATGCCCTCATGAATACACGCTCTCACGTATACACTCGCACACACACACAAACACACACACACATAAACACACATATACACACTTACACATAAACATGCACACACACACACGCATACATACACCCACTAGTTAAAATGAGACCATCAAAATCGTCCAAGATTAAATGCAAAAATGTAATCCTAATAATCTGGTTTTGCTTATCCACCGAATTCTTATTTCTTATGAGTGACGTCTCCTCTGCTTAATGATGAACCATTCCGTTTTTATTTTAAAGAAAGAAAGGGAGAAAAAAGGACATGCTACACAGAAAAATATAATGAGAAAAAAGAGCAGAAAGAGAGTAGGAGAAAGATAGAGAGGGTTGAGCGCGCGGTATCATTAACGGTTAATTTGTTTCAAACGAACATAATGAAAAGGAAATAATTTTTTTAAAAAAGAGTGAGAGAGAGTTAAATCAAGATTATTATACTTTTTATATATTGAACTATTTTACAATAGCTCTTAAGTAAACATATCAAACTTTGTAATGATTAAATTGTGGTATATCAACAGGTCCTGCTAGTCTTTCTTTATTTTGCGTAGTTTTTACACCTCTCAACTGACTCAAGTCATCATTCTACGACGATGAGGAACAAAGCTGACTGGAAACAATAATTGATGTTGTATTTCGTAGGATCTATTTTTTTTAAAGTTTTGTCCCGTACATAAGAACATTCAAGTTTTCTTGGTGTTCATTAATAAATGGATTTTTATGTATTTGTTAGTGGTGAATTGTAGCTTGACAGGTGCCCGGAATCTGAGAAGGGTTCTTAAAGAGACCAAAAAACAGTTGCCAATAGCGGTACTGGAGGTTGTTAGAAATATTATAAGGATGTATTTAGACACACACACACACACACACACACATACAGACACACACACGGGCGCAATGACACACGTGTACACATGTGTGTCCGTGTTTGTGTGTGAAACTATATGTATATAATGTTATAGTATGTATTTATATACATGTATGTATTTGCATATTAGATATTTATATATATATGGATTTACATAATATTATATATATGTGTGTGTTAATCTCCATATATTTTCATATATAAATATGGGCTCATATATATATATATATATATATATATATATATATATATACTTCTGAAACCATTGACATCACCCATTGAGCCGAGACATGCTTGTGCTATTGTAGCTACATCAGCTATCCGTTGTCACACACATACATACGCATATACACGTACACACACACACACATACACATAAAGATATATATATATATGCATATACATATACATACAGAGAGAGAGAGAGAGAGAGAGAGAGAGAGAGAGAGAGAGGGGGAGAGGGAGAGGGAGAGAGAGAGAGAGGATAAAAGTGATAAGTTTTTGTAAGTATTTATTTTTTAAATTGTTTCCAACTAGTTTTGATCTTAGTACATCGTCATGAGAAAATTTTTCCGAAGAAAATTTACACACCCACACACATAAACACACACACACACACACACACATATATATATATAAAATATATATATATATATATATAGCTCAGCCGGTAGAGCGTCCGACTAGGAACCACAAGGTTCCGGGTTCGATACCGGCCCTCGTCAACTCAGCCTATGAGTAGCACAGGGATCTGTGCGGTAAAGTGAGGTAGGTGTGGTGCTCGACCTCAGACGCCAAAACAAACTTCTTGGTCTAGCACTAGTCAAAAGGGGAATGACTCTCTCACTGTCTAGCTGATACCGACTTTAGGCCACACAGACGACTTTACTTTACTTTATGGCTGTGGGTGTGTTATATATATATATATATATATATATATTATATATATATATATAGAGAGAGAGAGAGAGAGAGAGAGAGAGGGAGGGAGATTATGAATAAAAACACATCTTATAAAGTTCTTAATCTTGGCCTTTTCCAGCCCTTGGCCCTCCTCTGATAGTGCTTATTTTAAGATTTTTTACCTTTCAGTAGTGATGGTTTTACAGACGCAAGGGTAGTAGCCTTCTTATGTGTACGAAAATTGAACTTATCTATGGCCCCACACGAGCAGGATGCGACACAAGACCAGTTCCTTTAGCGGGATCTAACAGATTTTAATTCACAGTTTTCCTTCTCATAGACTGGTTGCCATAACAAGCTTCAAGAGCCCAGTCTGCGCTACTATTTACTCATAGCCGGAGGGAGATTAGTTGGATTCATAACTTACACAAGGGTATGTAAAATGTAAACAGCCTCGTCCAGGATTTGAACTCATTTCGCCGAGGCCATTTCCTACGACGATGCTTATGGTAAAGTCACGTTGAAAGCACCGGTCCCCGTTAGATCACCGAAATTAAAGTAGCGATGAGCCTGTTCACTACTTAGATGGGTGACTATTTTGGCAACAGCGGGTATTGTAAGTAAAACCAAATATTAAAATGACTTGATTCGGCATTAAATGACCCGAAAGTGGTTGATATGCCGTAAAACAAAATAACCAACAAACCAACCTACAACGATAACCATTACACTATTCGCCTATAGATGTGCGTGTATGTATGTCCATGGTGTGTCAAAAAAGTATTGAGATTTTTTGTACTTTTTGACACACCATTGTAATTTTTTTTAAATTAAAAAATAACGTTCCATTCATTAATTTTTTCTTAAATACAAGGTGTGTCAAAAAAGTGCCAAGTTTAAAGCAGTATTTACCAAGATAGAAATAAAGAATGAATGGAACGTAATTTTTTTTCAGAATACAAGGTGTGTCAAAAAAGTACAAAAATCTCGATATATTTTTGGCACACCTTGTACGTGTTTGAGTGCGTATGTGTGTGTGTGTGTGCATGTGCATGTGTGTGTGTGTGCGTGTGTGTGCGTGTGTGTGCGTGTGTGTGCGTGTGCGTGTGTGTAAAATTGGACTAACGTTACTGGGCTTCGAACAGATATATTCATTGCCTGCTTTTTTTTTTACCAAACATTGTCTGAATTTGTTCATCTTAATCTCAGTTAATAACCGGAGTTTTAGTATTTCTGCCTCTAGCACCAAGATGAAATTCATCCACTTATCTTAGCGTATGATTTCAAACTTCGACTACCTCCCCCACATACACAAAGATAATCACCGCTATACACACACACTCGCCAGGTCGATATATATGTGTATATAGGTGAATATATATATATATATATATATATATATATATATGTGTGTGTGTGTGTGTGTGTGTGTGTGTGTGAAATAAAATTGGAACTTAATCCGACAGTGTAAATATGATATATTGAAAAAAACAAAAGATGTTTACAAATGCATGGGCTCATCAGGAGAGAATGTGCAAACCGTTTCGGGGCCTTTCTCTCTACGGTTTATATAGCAACACCGGCCCTCCTCACTGATGATGTACCCAAGTAATATCTATATATATATATATATATTATATTCTTGCTTGAAGGCAATTACAATGCATGTATCGCATAAAATTCGATACTTTTTTTTTTATAGAAAATGAACTTGACAAGTGTAATCCCGGCAAAGGATCACTCGGTGTGTAGAACATCGTACAGACTGTTTCGACTTTATTAAGTCTCATCAGCGAAAAAAATTAATATATATACTTTATTCAACAATGCTTCTAAAAAACAAACATCCAAAAATCTTATTCACTTCACCGAATAGCATAAGGCCTGGTTTGTTGTTATTATTCACTCAACGTCCCCTTACCTATTATGGTAGAGGCGTGTAAGTATCATTTGACAAGGTTAATTTCGCAAGGTTTGTTTGCTGTGTACTGTGACCGAGGCAATATGGTCTTTGACTATGCCTGCTGAGGTCCCGGTTTCGATTTCTGTCGGAGGGAAGTCATTAGTATACATCGCTGATGAGACTTAATAAAGTCGAAACAGTCTGTACGATGTTCTACACACCGAGCGTTCCTTTGCCGGGATTACACATGTCAAGTTCATCTTCTATAAAAAAAAAAGTATCGAATTTTATGCGATTCATGCATTGTAATTGTAATTGCATTCAAGCAAAAATATAATATATACTTTATTCAACAATGCTTCTAAAAAACAACATCGAAAAATCTTATATATATATATATATATATATATATATATGAAAGGAAAATGTAAGGGTCTATCATGGTTTCAATCAAATTGAAATGATTTCATCAGGACCCTACTGCTCTATGTTTTTTAATATATTGAGCACTTTTGGATTATTTACTGATGCCACTGCAACGGAAAAGTTAAAGCGGCAATTGGATACTACATATATATATATATATATATATATATATATATATATATATATATATATATAAGTAGACCGAGGGGCTTATTGTCGGTATCAGCCGGGTGGCGAGGGAATCAATCCCCTTTTCACTAGCACAAGATAAGGGAGATTGTTTTTGCGTCTAATGTGGAGGGCCACACCTACCAACAACTTATCACTTTACCAAACTGACCCAAGCCGTGCTACTCATGCACTGAGTTAGCGAGGGCCGGTATTGAACCTGGAACACTGTGGTTTCGAGCCGGGTGCTCTACCGATTGAGCTAAACCGATATATGTATATATAGAGAGAGAAGGGGGAATTTGAAAAAAAAAGTGGGAAAAAAATCAGTGAAACGGGAAGATCATACCTGTGAGACTAGGTATGAGGTCTTCGAGTTAATAAGATCAAACAGCGGAGACAAAGAAATGCCGAAATACATCCACATCTGCACTAAGGTATCCATTTATATATATATATATATATATATATATATATATATATATATTAAAGTTATAAAAATCGCGACTTTTTGCGTACCCATAAACTTGCGAATCTAACAAACGCAGAATTTTTTAAAAAGTGAAAAAATAACGAAACGGGAAAAACCACACCAGTAAAATTGACCGTGAAATAATTAAAAAACAAACAAAACTGATGAGACGACAAAAGTCGAAATAAATTTTTTTTCTGAAGTTATATATATATATATATATATATATATGTGTGTGTGTGTGTGTGTGTGTGTGTGTGTAAGTTAATCCAATAGACTGGTAAGTAAGGGATGATTCTATTCAGGATCATCGAAATCTCACTGTACAACCATACTGTATGCTCTTGTAGGTGCGAACATATATACTCAAAGAAGGATTTTTATAAAGACCCAATAAAGCTAAATGTATAATAACCAATAAATCAATTGTATACAGAGCAATATTTAACTTTCAAAGAAACGAAAACTTAACAAATTGTTGTCTGTTATAATATTTATTTTAACCAGAAACTCAAAATGAGGCTAGCCACTTCAGACAGATTTTACGAAAAAAATTTTTTTTGTAAAAACATATTTTTTGTAACACACGCACACACACACACACACACACACACATATATATATATATATACGCTCCCAAATTTTCAGGTTGAGCACTCTGTCTAGAAGGGACTTATTGCGAAAATTCACCGCTTCGGCGAAAAGCTAGTCTCACTTGTTTACAAGTTAGAGACCTCTGGTGAGTTTATTTCCGGTTTAGGAAATATAGCGATTATTCTGCCTTCTATTCTAGGCAGCTGCTTGTCGACCCATCGGTAAGAGACTTGACGAGCGAAAGTTCGTTCGGGTCTCGATCCCGACCAGAGGTAGCTGCTGAAAAATAAGTCTAGCTGCACTGATGATATATATATATCTGTGTGTCTGTCTGTGTGTGTCTATGTGTTTTTGTCAAATCTGTTTGAAGAAGCTAGATTCATTTAGAGTTTCTGGTCGAAATAAATGACGGTTTGTTAAGTTTTTCTTTCTTTGAAAGTTATATATATATATATATATATATATATATATATATATATATATATTAAAGAAATGGATACAATAGAAACCTACTCGAGTTTCATCGTTAGAATCATCAGGGTTAAATCCACTAAATTAATCGAGTTATCGATTAATTGCAGCTGATCACACGTGTGTTCATTGAATAAGATGTTACGTTACAGAGGGACACTTGTTTACTTTTAAAAAATCTCAACGGAAATTGTTTTTTCGTGGATATTAAAATGAAAGATGTGAATCAATTTGTGTGTATTTTCAACGATCGTGCCCATATTCACCAGTAAGCCACCCTTTATATATATAAATACATATATATATATATATAATCCTCTATTATATGCATCTGAGTGTGTTTCAGACTTGTAGTTTCAACGTTCTCATTTTTGTATATCCCGATAGTAAAATGACTATATATCTATCCTATTACATCATATGCAAATTTCACATTGTATAATATCACTACAGTGACAAAAAAGCCATCCCATTGTGGTATAATTGTTAGTAAGCTAGTCTCGTAGGTCCATTACTATTGAATAGCGCGTCCGATCCACACTGGATGCTCCATATTTGCGACATTGTGTCACATCCTGTCCGTGACGAACATGGTTTGGGTATAAATGGCGTACCATTGTGGAATATTTGTTAGCAGGCTAGTCTCGCAAATCAGTGTCAGATTCTGCCTGTGGTGAATGGGTTGGGTAAAAATACCAACACATAGAGGACATTGAAGTTTAGGCTGGAAACAGCGGTTCTTTCTAGATTATCTAAGTTAAGCAGCAATGGATTTGTGCAATACTTAGATGGGTGACCATTTAAGAAAGTTGGGTTCAAAGTTCCATGATGGCTCCCGATTACGACAAGAAGGTTCTCGAGTTTGAGAGGAAGGTTTCAGTGTTCGAGAAGACTTCTGTGTCCAACAAGAATTACCTGAAGAAATCCGGAGGGTACATCAGCTAAAACGTTGTACAGATAACAATAAAGATGAGGACAATAGTCTGAATAATACAAATAATACAAATTGTTAAGTATCTGGCCAGTTGTAAAGAACTTAAAGTAAATAAGTAAGTCCTGAATTATAGAATCCCTTGGTAAGTGAATAAGTCCTAAGTTTTAGAATCCTACGTAGTGTCAAAAAGGTCCAGCGATATATGATCCGTCGTCCATGAAGATCCAAGTGGTTGTGAGTACCTAAGATTAGAATCAGTCAGTATAAATAATAATATCAGCAGCAGAACACTGCCAGTGATTGGACAAGAATATGGTCACATGACTATCGCCCAGTCTATAAATAAGAGTGGGCGTCTAGCACACACCTTATATACAGAAAAGTCAACACAAATTATTAAGCATCATCTCAAAAGTTCAGAGAAACAGTACGTACTGTACGAAACTTTATATATGTGAAATAATTTACGGTCAGTTCACGCTAAAATCACCTTGTTATTGCCATGTCAACACATCTCTACTGTCCACCCACAAATAACCAGTCTTGACATATGATCCACTGTTTTTTATGCCATAAATAAATAAGAAGCGTCACGGCTAATTGATACAGAGATTTACATTGTTTTCTGATGCATATCAATCACGAAATTAATTGCTGACCAGCTTGAATTTATTTTCTGGTTCATTGATTTTTATACGATAGAGTTAAAATACCCGAACGAAATAATAAAAAGTTACTAAGTCTATTATTGACCAGATCCTTCGACAACAAACACGTCCTCGTTGCATGTTAACATGATTGATGGAGGTTCGTTTGTTGGATTTTACGGCATGTCAACCTTTGTTGGGTTATTGTATGCCGAATACGTTTTGTTTCATTCATTCCTAATTTTTCGAAACCAATTATTTTTTCTAAAGCCTAACTTTTGAAACTTTGTTATTAATGTCCAGAAATTGCTTTGAGCTTTCATGGGAGATGAATAGGAAATAATTAATGGATGGTTGGATTTTACGGCATGGCAACCCTTTTCGGGTTATTTTATGCTGAAAACGTTTTGTTATATTGATGCTTGATGGGTATTCAAAAAAATGTTAAACTCAATTTTTAACACATTCTTTAAACCACCTAGTGGTTAAGTTCAAAATCTGGAGCTTTGGGGAGTGTGGAGTACCTTTTCATCACCATTAATCCGAAGTCCACTCTCATCCGGACTGGTAATACCTGTTAGGGTCCTATCTATGGGTTAAATAGATCAAAGCAAATATATATATATATATATATATATAATATATATATACTTTTGCTGAAAGCAGCTCTTGTGCAAAGAATATGGCAGCATTTGCCGATGTTAAATGTAAACAAATCAATATCTTGTACTAAAATTTAGTATTGTTTAAAAGCATTAAATAATTTGAATTTTGTTTTTCGATTTGAAATATCTATTAATCTATTAATAATGGAGATTCGGTCTCAATTTGTCTATAACCGAAACCACATCACTGCTTACGTCACATTACCCAAAATCGTCAATTCATAGAACAATCTTATATTATAAACACTCAAAAGTTGAGTATGCAAATAATAAATACATGCCCGGCATTATATATCTATATATAGTCTGCTTTATTTTTATATATTTTTATAAAGTTATCTAACGTTTAGAGTTTTACAAGAAAATTATTTACAAACAAGAAATAGTCATTTTTTCAGTATCAAGATTGTAACTAAAAAGTTTACAAATAAATAACTAAAATTTTGTGTAAAATGTATATGTAAAACATTCAAAATAATTATTTAATTAATAATTAATATATGCATGCAATATTTCAATTGAGGTGGACAGAACTAAGTTTACATTTCAAATTGTGATATTTCTTTTACTCCTATGATAAATTTGATGATTTTACTTACTTATGATACAAACCCTCTGTCATTTTAACTCCTTTCTCACTCAGACAATATCTTTCAAAAATTGATTTTTAAACCGACAGGTGGTGTTTTTTTGTTTCTGGGTTGTTTATTTTTTTGGGGTGTGTGTGCTAGTAATGTTAATTCCCTCTACCCAGGCGATGCTTGGTAGCCGCTTCTAATCAACTATATAGGTACGTAGATACTTACGTCTAGATACACGTAACACACACATTAAGAGTACACATGTACATATTTACCAACCCATTCACACGAGCAGGATGTGACACAAGGTCATTTTTAGGCGGAGTTTACCAGGTTTGAATTCAGAGTTTTCCTTCTCCTAGACTGGTTATTTAACCAAGGTTAAAGAGCTCAGTCTTTCCTACTAGGTACCCATAGTTGGAGGGCGAGCAGGTGGATTCATACCTTTCCCAAGTGTAATAGACCTATTTGAAATGTAGACAACCTCGTCTAGGATTTGAACTCGGCTCGACGAGTCCATCTCCTACGACTGTGGCCATTTCACTACGCGTCTCCATGAAAATTAAGAGTACACATGTATGTGTATTATAAACGTGACATCAAATTTACGCAGTGAAGACGATTTATTTTTTTCTTTTAGGATTTCAAATTTAAGCGTAGATTAATCAATAAAAAGTAAAGTTCCATTAATTCCAATTACTCATGCAAAACAATATTTGCACAGCTGTTCACAAAAAAGATAAGCTGAAATTTTGCTTCTCAAATTAAGAGTTTGTTTTGCCATTTGTAAACAATGTGATGACGTCATCGATTGAAGGGAAAACAGTTATAATATGAAAATCCGAATTCTTTCCAGTAATTATATCAGGTTACTCTAAAAGTTCGAGCGGTTTTTGAAAAACGGATTTTTCTTAACGGGTTTTAAAAAATAAGATAAAATTTTCGGTGATTTATGAGGAAGTGCGTCCCGGTCTCCTGCCTCAGAAATTGCTACCCGGTGACTATTAAAATAACGTCCCCAGCTATGTCATCTCGGTGGTGTTACTTGAAAGAAAACAACCAACTTAGGGCGTTAAATGTATTTTTTGTCGTAATTCTTATTTATTTATCGTAATTTGTTTAGAAATTTATTTATAGAAATTTGTCGTAATTCTTGTTTATTTATAGAAATTTGTCGTAATTCTTGTTTAGATATGAAGATGGATATCTATCTATCTATCTATCTATCTACCTTAATTTGTTCATTTTTTACTTTGTTTATATATATCTATCCACCCATCTCCATTTGTTCATAAAGATAAGCCCCCCCCCTCTAAAATACATTTAACGCCCTAAGTTGGTTGTTTTCTTTCAAGTAAAACCGCCGAGACAACATAGGTGGGGACGGTATTTTAATATTCACCGGGTAGCAATTTCTGAGGTAGGAGACCGGGACGCACTTCCTTATAAATTACCAAATTTTCAAAAAGCAACAATCTTGAAGCAATTTAAGCAGTCTATGATCTATATAGATTGTTTACAGTCATAAGTGTATATTTTATATACCCGTTCGTCTCTGGTATATAAACGATGAAAGGAGACAAAAGGTGAGAGGATTAGTTCTTCTAATTTTCTGCTTGTCTATTTCGTCGGTCGCCATCTTACTTGGGGATTTTTCTCTGGGTAGATTTCTTCCTTCCGAGCTGGACAGTCTATGCATTTTTTCTTGGTTGATTAAGCAAGCAGGACTTTGTTGTTTTTCTTTTAGTGTTTATTAAATACAACTCCAGCCAAAAGGGTTCTCGAACCGCGCGGATGAGAAGCCGGCATCTTGAGCGAGGGATCTCTGCGTACGCTCACACTGACTTTCTGTCGACAACTGCTAACTAAAAACTGATTTCCGTCGCACGCCTTCAATTAGCGAGTTTTTTTGTTTTTTTTTTTGGGGGGGGGGTACAACAAGAGGTTACCACATGTCAATCATAGCTATAACGGTTGACAGTAATTTTCCAACTAACCCCCGTTATTTGAATCTTCCGAAATTCAATTCAAATTCTAACTACACTACTTACACAATTCATAGGCTACCCATGAATTAAATAACATATACGTATATTAGTAAATAGTGAAATTAAAAAAACCTGTTCAAAGTTCGATTGATAAAAGTTGAAGTCTATTATGCATACTAGCAAAAACCAACCTCCGGCAGTGTAAAAATGTATTTTTTGAAAAATGGAGTGGAGTTAAAAATTCAATATCAGAGCGTTTGTATCATAAGTAAGTAAAATCATCAAATTCATTAAAGGAGTAAAAAATAAAACAATTTAAATTAAAACTTAGTTCTGTTCCCCATAATATAAAATATTGCGCGCATCTATTAATTATTGATTAAGTAATTATTCTGAATATTTTACACCTAAATTCCACACAAAATCGTAAGTATTTATTTATTTGTAAACTTTTAGTTAACTTCTTCTTACTGAAAAAAGGGCGAGGATAAAAAGAATCATTTTTAAAATTGATTACAAATTTCGCAAATAATTTTTTTGATTTAAAATAATACAATTTTTTAATTAATTTCATAGTTTGTATAGTTTATTTATTTAAATGATATATAGTTTATTTATTACAATGGAAAGGATTCAAACGTTGAATTATAAGGAACATCTTTTATTTAGTTTATTAATATTAATTGTTCTTTATTCTGTGTTGACGATTTTTGTAATTGTGACGTAATCAGTGATGAAGTTTTGGTTACAGACAAATAGAGATCGAATCTCCATTATTAATTCTTGTACAAAATAAAAAATACCCTCCGGGCGATGTAAAAATAGATTTTTGAAATATATTGCCTGAGGGGTGGGAGTAAAAAATTCAATGTCAGCGAGCTTGTACCCTAAGTAAGTAAAATCATCAAATTCATTAAAGGATTATAAAATAAAACAATTTGAAATGTAAACTTTAAATATCTATTAAAATAAAACAAACTATATATAGATATATAATACCAGTCATGTATTTATTAAAACTTGTTTTAAAAAATAATGAGGACTGTCTAATGTGGCATGTTCAAATTTTGAGTGTATTTATTCTATGTTATGAGGATTTTGGGTAATGTGACGTAATCAGTGACGTAGTTTTTGTTACAGACAAAAACCGGAAGCGAATCTCCATTATTAATAGATTAATAATAAAACAAGTTGTTTATTATACAGTGAGTATATTAACATTTATAATATAGTTTGCTATATTTATTAGTAAAGAATGCTCAATTGATAGAGCATATATATCTAATTAAGCGTGTAGTGTAATGGTTAGCGTCGTAGGAAATAGACTCGGCGAGGCAAGTTCAAATCCTGGACGAGGCTGTTTGCATTTCACATAGCCCTAATCCCCATTCGAAAGGTATGAATTCAACTATTCTCCTTCCAGCTATGGGTACATAGACTGGGCTCTTTAACCTTGGTATGGCAACCGGTCTAGGAGAAGGAAAATGCAAACGTGTTAAATTCCGCTTGTGTATGATCCTAGTGCGAAAGTATATTTGTCAATATTTTGCGGTATATGAAGGACGAGAAAAGAAAAAGATCAATAAATATTTTTTTCATACTCAGAGTTATTGAAGCATCGAACAAACTAATTGAATCAATTGTTAGTTGCCGAGACACTTGCATCCTTCAAAACCTCCATGCTTGCAGTAATTCGCCAACCCTATAACTGATACCCCCCCAACACACACACACACACACACACACACATATATATATATATATATAATATAATATAATAAAATAAATATATAACGGTTTTACATATCTATTTATTGGGTGACAAAGAACACTCACGACCATATTGGTTTCATGCGATGCAATCATCAGGTGAAGATGTTTCAAATGCAAGGAAAATCGAAAAAAATTTCAAAAAATTCAAGAGACATAGGATGTGTATGATTGGATAAAATGATGTGCGTATGTATGTGATGGTAATTTGAATGTATGAGAGTGTTTATTGACAGCATAAAGGTTGCGTACGCGGGGTAACTGGTCACACACATAATACGTTGTTCTGTGAATGTGCGACATTTGAACAATGCTTACGTGCGAGCATTTCTGTTTGTAAGAAATTATATATCAGCACGTGCAATACATCAGAACAGGCCATTATGGGAAAATTTCTATTCCAAACTTAGTGGATAAAACAAACAGAAAGAAACGTAACTTTTTTAAAAAAAGTTGCCTATTATAGCAAATTGTTTGTTATTCTTTAATGATACCCGGATGATAAGGGTCTGTTGACTGACATCAGTCTCGTCACGGTGCTAAAACCCTTTTGAAACCATTAGACAAATATTAACCCTGTAAAATAAAAAACGCACGTCATTCGGTGTACAATGTCTTAATTGTACACATGTGCACACATCATCATCATCATCATCATGAAGTCGTGCTAGTAAATAAAATAAAAATTAAAAAAGCATTTTGCCGTGGACTCATCTTCATTTAACAACAACAACAACAACAACAATAATAATAATAATAATAATAATAATAATAATAATAGTGAGTGATACCAATTGTAGTTGGTGCACTTGGAACAGTCCCAAAAGGATTGGAAAAGGGTCTGGAAAGTTTGGGAATCAGAGGAAGAATTGAAACCATTCAGAACACTGCACTGCTGCAATCTACCAGAATACTCAGAAGAGTCCAGGAGACCTGAGGAGACTTGCTATCACTCAGATTCTAGTGAAGGACCATCAGTTAATGCTGATGTGAAAACTCAAAAGGAGTAAATAATAATAAAGAAAAAATAAAGATTTGTGTTTGAATTTTGTGTCAAAATAGGATATCTACTTGCCTATTAAATGTATTTCTAATATTTGGGATGTATCTAAAGCTAACAACCACACAGTTCAGTCCTTAGAGTCTATGAATATTTAACCTATATTATTTTATGAAGAAATCTTTCTTATTTGTCTGTATTTTTGTAACACATGAACAAGACCGGAGGAAACAGCGGCTTGAAGTAAAAATTTGTATAAACGTTTAAAAATTGAAAAATAGTAAAAACCTTGTGTGATAACGATGTTTTATTGACTTAGTAGCAATGCCCTTTTATGGCATAAAAAGGCATGACTCCTAAGCCAATGAAACATAGTTATTGTTGTGAGGTTTTAAGGGGTCAAGAAAAGAACAAAACAACGGGCAACGAAATGTAGAAAATGTATTAAGAGAAAGTAGACAATACAATAGAGAGATGTGGAAATTAAGTCCGACGAACAGAGTTATTGGCACTCGCATTGGCTTGTTTAAGCCACAATTATCTGTGTTTATTTATAGTAAGCTGTTGGCGCATTCCATTGGTCTTTATAGGGTGTGTCAACTATAACAGTTATCATACAAGATTTTTACTATTTTTCAATTTTTAAACGTTTATGCAAATTTTTACCCACTCGGATACCCACTCCTATAATAAAAGACATTATCCTGATGAACCATTCAGGTGAAACCTAGGTAGATAGTGTCTGACACATTTAGGTCCTTATAATTCTTCTCAACAGCGTATGGAGCACTTTCTACATATATAACTTACAATACTCCTTCGGTGTTTTTTTTCTTTTGTCCACTACATTATGATACATTTGATTATTTTCAGAAAGTACGATGTGTTGGTCTTTTATTTTTACTAGCAAATATATGCACCCTCCGTAGGGTGCAAGTATTTAAGTTTTAATGTAATAAAATACATTAAATTGGAAAGGCTAATGAAACTAAATAAGAATGCAGATAAAAAGATTTGAAACAGAGGGGTTATAATCGAAAAATAGAACAACTGAAACTTACTCTTCCATCACTCCCGTCTTTCATTGTTATTTTTTCTAATTTAACTATTTAGTTGAAAGAGGAAGTAAAGAATAAAATGACAGTTATTTTTTCTTGTTAATGGATTTCATTTAAGATTCATTGAAGAGATTTTTGCTTATATTCATTAAAATAAAGCCAAACAGTTAGAAATCAACAATACTAAGCACATATTTATTAAAATCAATTTTTTAATATCAATATGCAAATTGGCCTTCCCGTTCACACTGTAAACTGCTATTTTGTTGTATATA
>CM042140.1:37160602-37175602 GCA_023376005.1 Doryteuthis pealeii | reverse complement strand
CGGTGGCGGCAGAATCTCCATAGAGGACTGTACATGTCAGAAGTCACCCTGATACAACATCATGAAGCTAAGAGGTCCATAAGAAAGCAACGGCAACAAAGTATCGGAACATCATCATCTACAGAGACAATTTACAACTGCAAAATCTGTGGTCGAGAATGTTTCTCAAACATAGGACTTCATAGTCACAGGAGGCGCTGCAACATCAGGGGCACCCAAAAACTTTTTCATAGTCTTTCGAGACTGAATTGCCAATGAATGATATATATATATATATATATATATATATATATATATATATATATATATATATATACCGGTTTATGAAAGCGTCTTAAAAACAGTAGATTATACTCTAAATTAGAATACATTTATAATAACATTAATAATAATAAAAAATCGAGAAAGATAAACATCATTTGGATTAAACACCCTTACAGTAGAACCGTCAAAACGAACGTGGGGAAAATATTTTTCCTATTAAGGAAAAAACACATTGATAAATCCTTTACATTGAGCAAACTGTTCAATAAAAATAATTTAAAAAATAGTTATTGTTGCATCAATTCATTCTTTTTTTTTTTTTTTTACATCTAGACACTGCATGTATTAAGACCTAAGTATGTTTATGTTTTCGAATATAAGTTTTACATAACAACATTATATCGTGTGAGCGCGCTTCACATTATTTTAACGCTGAACTAGCTGCTTTTTCAATACCTAACCGTCTGATGATTGCATAATACGCTTGAAACTATAGTTACGGAAAATTAATACAATAATATTTTATTTATGATTTTCAATCTGCACCTTTATATGCAAATACTTTTCATATTCAATTTCCATTTAATTTCCATTATATTATATCATATTATATATATATAGTAAAGAAACAAATGTAAATAAGAAAATAATTGCTATATATAGAGAGCGGGTATAAAAACTAAAAAAGAGAAGTCCGTTACTCAAAGATTCACGTTTTATTCACAAACATATGACAGAAATAAGATAAAAGTGCTAATAAAACGTATTAATAGTATAGTGTAGTAAGATGTTAAGCTGTAACTACATGTGACACTCACACGAGGAATATATATATATATATATAATATATATATATATGTGTGTGTGTGTGTGTGTGTGTGTATATATATATATATATGGAGAGAGAGAGAGAGAAAGAGAGAGAGAATTAAAACAATCCAAGTAAAGGAAAATAAAAATGGAATTAGATGACATACGAGATATCTATTAAGATGTCTATACTACGATATTAATTATCTTCTTTATTCAACGACATTGGCCATTTTTATAGATATAAACCACACACACACACACACACACACACACACACACACACACATATATATATTATATATATCTATATATATATGGGTCGGTTAAGCTCAGTCGGTAGACCACCTTCCTTGGAATCGCAATGTTCTGGATTCAATACCGTTTCCCACAATTCAGCGCATGAGTAGCACAGATTTGGTCATCAGCTCTGTGCGATAAAGCAGGGAGCTGACCATAGGTGTGCCGCTTTAGCTCAGCAAAAATAAACAATTTCCCTGGTCTAGTGTTAGCGAAAAAGCCATAGACTCCCTTGTTGTCCGGCTGATACAAAAAATAACAAAACATTACGCCAACTTTACTTACTTTTTTACTTATATATATATATATATATATATATATATATATATACTCCTATTTACTCCTACTGCTACTCTGTTTAAAAAGAACGACGAAAACATCTAACTACTCTACAGTTGACGATGGCACTAAGAAGTGCCGAAAGTACTCGTGAAAGAACCTTCTCTGGATTCATACATCAACTCCACCCAGACATAAAAAAAGCTGACCATAATAATTGTAAAAGATCGAAAAGAAACTTGTCAGACAGGAAATGTCTGTTGCATTCAAC
Source organism: Doryteuthis pealeii (assembly GCA_023376005.1). Classification (NCBI taxonomy): domain Eukaryota; kingdom Metazoa; phylum Mollusca; class Cephalopoda; order Myopsida; family Loliginidae; genus Doryteuthis; species Doryteuthis pealeii. The sequence continues at coordinate 37,173,678 of CM042140.1, read as the reverse complement.
CAAACACACACATACGCACACACATACATATATATATATATATATATATATATATATATATATATATATATATATATATATATATATATATATATATATATACATACATACATATATATATATATATATATATATATATATATGAGGTTAAGTAATCAAACAAATGTGTTTATTTTTTTATATGGCTTTAAGCCGACAATTTTTGGAGGATATGTGCTTAATTGAAGTCATACCTAATTTTGAAAATTAATTAGTTAATAATTAATGAATTTAGGCGAGCATATATGTTTAAATGTAAGGCTAAACAAATCGAGAAAATGTCAATCCCTGAATGTACATTTCGACCTATTAGGCCTCATCAGCAATTATTAACTAATTAACTTAGACAGAGAGAGAGAGAGAGAGAGAGAGAGAGAGAGAGAGAGTGAAAGAGAAAATCAAGGAGATTGGGGGCATGTGTGCGTGTACGCGCTTACGTATGTGTATGTACATGCTTGCATGTCTGTGTGCGCGTGTGTGTGAGAGATAGATAGATAGATAGATAGAAAAGAGAGAGAGAGAGAGAAAGAGAGAGAAAGAGAGAGACAGAGATACAGAGAGACAGAGAGAAACAAAATTAATAGAATTTATCAACAGTTAAACAGACAGCCGACTAGACAAAATACAAAGTGACACACAGACAGACCGAGAGAATATCAATAGATGCCACTTTAGCCATGCAAGTTGCAGTCCACTGAAACAGTCGTGTTGCATCTATTAATTAAAATTGATTCTTTCTTTCTTCTTTTGTGTCCTCTTTGTAATTAGTTCTCATTTTTAACAAATACCTTTAATTAAAATCGACATTAAATAACCTCGCCCCATCGTATTAGACATCCAGTTTGAACTATACTGCTAAAATAGATTGTCTGTGTCGACAAAGGCATAAATATCAACCTGAGATTATAGATCCATTTGTTTGTCAACTAGGTTGAATTAAACTTTGAAGAACATTGCAACAGTCACCTGTTGACAGCTGTCACTCTGCAAACAAGTACGTTTGTACCTAAACATTAATTTCAGTACTCAAAATAGGAATTCTAAACTTTAAAAAATATATATTCACCAACCCCTCCGCATGAGTAGGATGCGACACAAGGTCAATTTCTTAAGCGGGGTTCAACAGGTTTGAATTCAGAGTTTTCCTTCTCCTAGACCGGTTGCCTATCCTAAGTTAAAGAGCTCAGTCTGCCCTACTATTTACCCATAGCTGGTGGGAGAGTAGGATTCATACCTTTCCCAAGGGTATTAGCGCTAAGTGAAATGCAATTACCACGTTCAGGATTTGAACTCGGGGCGACGAGTCCACCTCCCATGACTTTAACCATTACACCACGTGCTTCCTAAACTTTAAAATAGGTTTGCTTTGATGTAGTTTGGTTTCTTTCTTCATGGGTTATCTTATGCCAAAGCCATACTTGTAGAAGATCTGTAGTGGTACGATTTCAACCCATACGGGGGGGGGGGTATGCCAAAGGCAATTTAACAGTTATGTTTCGGTTTAGTTTCTTTGTTTAATTAGATGAGTGAGTTCCTGTGGTGTAGTGGTTATTGAGGCGTCAACCTTCTTGGGTTATTTAATGCCAAAGCCATTCTTGTAGAAGAACAGTAGTGGTACTATTTAACCCATACCTGAAAGGGTGAGGAAACCCATACCTTTCCCAAGGGTATTAGTCTAAAAGTGAACATAATAGCGCCACTGAAGTTCGAAGACATTTTTATGTCACAGTACAACACATCAGCCACTACACCACTGAGACTACCCCTTTTAGAGGAACAGTAGTGGTATTATTTAACCAATATCTAGAGGTATGAGGAAGTTCACACCTTTCCCAAGGGTATTCGTCCGAAAGTGAAAAAAATAGCGTTACTGGAGTTCGAACCCACAAACCACGACGTTAGTTCAGCGCGTTAGCCACAACACCCAGGCAAAGCCCCATATTTTGAAGTGGCCAGATCATTAAAATCTCACCTTTCTGAATTGGCCTTTTCAGACATGAAATTCGGCTCATGAACATTCACCGTAAATGTGTGAATAAAAAAAAACATAAGTTAGAGTCTTAGGAAATGGACTCGTCGACCTGAGTTCAAATCCTGGACGAGGCTGTTTGTATTTCACATAGCACTAATACCCTGAGAAGTTAGCGGATGACATTGTAAAACATTAGTATAAGTACATGAAAGTAAAGGGGCCGGGTTAGCTCAGTCGGTAGAGCGTTCGGCTAGAAACCACAAAGTTCCTAGTTCGAAACCGGTCCTCGCCAACTCAGCGTATGAGTAGCACAGGGATCTGTGTGGTAAAGTAAGGAGCTGATGGTAGGTGTGGCGCTCCACCTCAGATGCTAAAAACAATCTCCTTGGTCTAGCGCTATTGAAAAGGGGATAGTCACCCTCGCTGACTGGCTGATACCGACTTTAGCCCGCCCCGTCGACTTTACTTTACTTACATGAAAGTATGAGAATATATTTATCATGAAGAGATTCTATTTACGATACTAAGATATAACTTATTGAAAATATAGCAACGGGTGTATGCACACGTGTGTGTATATGTATGTCGATTGCGTATTTTATATATATATATATATATATATATATATATATATATATATATATATATAGTGTGGTGTAATGGTTGGAGTCGTTGGAATTGGACTCGTCGACCCGAGTTCAAATCCTGGATGAGATTATTTGTATTTCAAATAGCGCTAACACCCTCAGGAAAGGTATGAATCCAAGTACTCTCCCTCCATTTAAATAGTAGGGTAGACTGGACTCTTTAACCTTCGCTAGGTAACCAATCTAGAAGAAGGAAAACTCTGAATTCAAACCTGTTAAACTCTGCTTAAAAAATTGGCCTTGTGTCACTCCTGATCGCGCGGAGGGGTTGGTAAATATATATAACGAAAAAAAAAAACCTGACGGCATGGTAAACTAGTGCCAAGGTGCCAAGGCTAGTGATAATGATATCTCTGACCCGAAACCTTGTTTAACTCCAGAATCCTTATTCGATGAAGGCTTCGTTGGCGGCATAGCTATTTACGCATCAGCACCTCTTAGATCATATATATATATATATATATATAATATATATATATATATATATATATATATTTCTATAATAAAATTAATATATATTAGCATTATAACCCGTAATGACCTATAATATGACGTGCAGAATTTATTAAATAAAATACGTCATGAATTTTATTCACTCTGGTGATTATATATATACTGACAAGAAAGGTCTAAAATTATATACGTGGAGTAAGAAGATACCAATGTTTGCACAGTTTATTTAGCGTTTTAATGGATATATTGAAAATAATATGAATTAAAACTGTTGATATATTGATAAATCTCCAGGTTGTGGTGAAGAACGGAAAGACGTCTCTGGCATTTCTAGAGGTCAACGTTTTGTATTTTGGCTTTTTAACAGAATAATTTATAGTCTCAGATTATTATTATTATTAACTATTCATCTTGATGAAAGATATATATTCAGTTTCTTTATCTTATCATCTATATATAACTACTCCTGTTCCTTAATTGCACGACCGTTATCATCTTGCAACACCCTCTGCTTAAGAATGAGACCGTCCAAATCGTCCAAAATGAAATACAGAGAGAGAGAGAGAGAGAGAGAGAGAGAGAGAGAGAGAGAGAGAGTCAGTCCGAGCGGCTGAGTAGAGAAAAACACCTATATATTGATACTCTAGTCCCTTAATCTTCCAACCGTTATCATCTTGCAAAACCCACTGCTTAAGAATGAGACCGTCCAAATCGTCCAAAATGAAATACAAAATGTATATCCTGATTATCTAATAAGGGAGCAGAGAGAGAGAGAGAGAGAGAGAGAGAGAGAGAGAGAGAGAGAGAGAGAGAGAGAGTCGGTCCGAGCGGCTGAGTAGAGAAAAAACACCTATATATTGATACTCTAGTCCCTTAATCTTCCAACCGTTATCATCTTGCAACACCCACTGCTTAAGAATGAGACCGTCCAAATCGTCCAAAATGAAATAAAAAATGTATATCCTGATTATCTGGTGTTCCTTATCTGCCGAATTCTTATTTCTTGTGAGTGTCGGCACCTCCGATAAATAATGGGCCTTTAGGTTTTTATTATAAAGAAAGAAAGGGGAGGAAAAGGACAAAAATATAATAAGAAAAAAAAAAGAAAGAATGAAAGAAAGCGAGTAGGAGAAGATCAAGGAAGGGGGGTGAGTGCGTGGAAGCCATAACGCTAATCTGTTTCAATCGAACATAATGAAAATGGGAAAAGAAGGAAAGAATTTTTTTAAAAAAGAGTGAGAGAGTTAAATGAAGATTATTAAACTTTTTATATATTGAATTATTTTGCAATAGCTCTTAAGTAAAAATACAAACAAACGTTGTAATAATGAAATTATCATACTGTGGTATATCCACAGGTCTTGTTAGTAATATATAATCTCAGATAGGAAGCGCGTGGTGTAATGGTTAAAGTCATTGGAAATGGACTCGTCGCCACGAGTTCAAATCCTGGATGTGGTAATTGCATTTCACTTAGCGCCAATACCCTTGGGAAAGGTATGAATCCTACTCTCCCTCCAGCTATGGGTAAATAGCAGGACAGACTGGGTTCTTTAACCATGGCTAGGTAACCAGTCTAGGAGAAGGAAAACTGAAAACCTGTTGAACTCCGCTTAAGAAATTGACCTTGTGTCGTATCCTGCTCGTGCGGGGGAGTTGGTAAATATATATAATCTCAGATTTTTATTAAGTTTTCATCTTGATAAAAAATATATATTCAGATAATTTATTTTATTATTACGTAAATATTAAGTTACGACTGGGCGGTTGGTTGATTAATTGGTTGATTTTACGGCATATCAACACTTGTTGGATTATTTTATGCCAAAGCCAAATCAACAATTATGGACTCGGTTTGTTTTTTGATTTGGCTTCATTGTTTAATGGCACGGGTGTGTCCCCGTAGAGTAACCCTGGCTAACGAGCTGGACTGTGACATTGTTGTGAGTTTAATGGCATATAAAACTTCATGGGTTATTCAATGCCAAAGTCATCCTTGAGAACAGTAGTGGTAGTGTATAATCCATAGTTGGAAGTATGAGGTGTGTTCATACATTTCCCAAGGGTATTAGTCCAAAAGTGAATATAGTACGACAATTGGATGTCGAAGTCGCTTAGTCCGCTGTCACAGTACAGCTCGTGAGCCATTACGTCGAAAGTTGATCACTACGCGTGGTCTTTTAACGATGAATCATACGGGGTAGGCTAAAGGGTAGCCCTCTTCAAGATCACAATTACGCAGTTGTCAGAACATTGAGATCTTCCCCATCTCATGCAATGCCAGGTAATTATAATAAACAGATGGTGTAAAACTACGAATAAATATAATAAATGTGAAAATGCATTTTTACACACCTGTGTACATACATGGAGGGAGTTAAACACACACACATATGCACACAAACAGACACATATATATATATATATATATATATATATATATATATATATATATATATATATATATATTATATATATATATATGAGTATAGATAAAAGGATATGAAAACACCACAACATGCTGTTAAAGTGAAAGCATTTTATAACATATTCATAGCTGATATTGAACAATATTTCGATTTTATAAAAATCATCTTCAGAGCTTGTTTATACTCCGTGTTGTTAAGAGCGGAGACAAAAGTCATATATTTTGTCTCCGCTCTTAACAACACGGAGTATAAACAAGCTCTGAAGATGATTTTTATAAAATCGAAATATTGTTCAATATCAGCTATGTTATAAAATGTTTTCACTTTAACAGCATTTTGTGGTGTTTTCATATCTTTTTTATATATACTCATACTGTCGGATTCATTTCCTTTCTTTTAACTTATATATATATATAGTCGTTGGACCAGCCTAATATCACCCAAACAGCGAGACCAAGGATATTATTTTAGCGCCTGAGGTGAAGCGCCACACCGACCATCAGTTCCTCTCTTTACCGCACAGATCCCTGTGCTACTCATACACTGAGTTAGCGAGGGCATGTATCAAACCAGGAACTTTGTGATTCCTAGCCAAACGCTCTATCGACTGAGCTAAAATGTATATCATACAATGTGAGACGGATAATTGGGTTGACGTATATTTGGCCAACAATCGACATTCCTTCAATTTGCTTAGTCGGTTCGGTTGGTTGGTTGGCTGGCTGGTTTCACTATTATCGTCTCCAATTACAAGAATATATCTTTACAACGATTTTAAAACGGCAAACACTTCATATTTAGTTGTAAGAACAATGTATTAATTAATGTATTTACCCCAGAAGCAGGATTTAACAAATGGTGAATTTTTAAGCACAATTGGTTTGAATTCAGAGTTATTCCTTCTCTTAGACCAATTGCCATACTAAGATGCCAAGTGTTTAAACTTACCTATGAAGAATAATTAAAGTTCCAATTACCGTCAAACTGGGAAGACAAGGCAACAAACGGTTGTAACTTAAATACAGTAATCCGAATAGTCACAAAGTCTACTGCAGAATGACAAGGTACTTATAAGACTTCACAATGTCATTCAAATCAAGCAGTCAAGCAGCCAATCAAAACTCAAGGAATGGAATCACCCAAATCACCCAAATTCATGAATGGATCATTCTTGATTTCTATATATACCAACTGTCTTAGACACTGCTTAAGTTGTACTTAGCTGCTGTTATTCAAACCAACAGTAGACTTACTGACTTCAATAACCTATATACATTAACCGATAGATGATGGACGAATCCCGAAGGACATCCTCTATACAGAGCGTTCGTCTGGTATGAGACAGATTGGTCGCCCCAAACTGCGTTTTAAGGATGTCTGCAAGAACGATCTCAGCTGCTTTGGCATTACCCCTTCCAGCTGGAAAAATTTGGCTCAGGACCGCCCTCGGTGGCAACAGGCTCTATGTAGCGTACTGTTTATATCTGAAGTCACTCTGGCGTAACGCCGTGAAGTCAAGAGGTAAAAAAAAAAGCGGCGTCAACAAAGCACCGGCACATCAACATCGTCAGGGACAGCCTTCACAAGCGAGAATACTTTTCGAACGTTGGATTTTACAATCACAGGAGGCGCTGTAACTTCAGGGACACAAGAACTATATATTCTTCCGAGACTGCAATGCCGATGATATCTACTATCCCCTCCGCGCGAGCAGGATTAACAGTTTTAAATTCAGAGTTTCTCCTAGACTGGTAGCCTAGCCAAGGTTAAACCACGGATTTGAACTCGGGTAGACGAGTCCATTTCTTTCGACGATAACCATTGCACAATGCGCCTCCATACCTATAGCTTGGTAGGGTGGAGAATAGTTGGGTTCAAACCTTTCCTAAGTGTATTAGCTCTCTGGTAAATGCAAACAGCTTCATCAAGGATTTGAACTCGGGTCATCCTGTTCATAACCGAACGCCTTCAATATATTAATGTAACTAACAATCACTTTAGATATTATCTCAAATAGTTCTATTTTATGGACCCCAAAAAGGTACTGCCACTCCGGGTGAGAGTGGATCTGGAAGTAATAGCAAATCCCTAAACACCAAATCTGGAGTTTTACTACCGGACGCAGTGTAGTATCATACCCCAAACTTTTTGTAAGTTAGCTAAGTACAAATCAATAATAATAATAATAATAATAATAATAATAATAATAATAAGTAAAAGTAAGTAAAGTCGACGGGGCGGCCTAAAGTCGGTATCAGCCAGTCAGCGAGGGAGTCTATCCCCTTTTCAATAGCGCTAGACCAAGGAGATTGTTTTTTAGCATCTGAGGCGGAGCGCCACACCTACCATCAGCTCCTTACTTTACCGCACAGATCTCTGTGCTACTCATACGCTACGTTGGCGAGGACCGGTATCGAACTAGGAACCTTGTTGTTTCTAGCCGAACGCTCTACCGACTGAGCTAACCCGGCCCCTCGTGTTCCTTTATTGTACAACCGTTATCATCTTGTAACACCCTCTGGTTAAAAACGAGACCATCCAAATCGTATAAGATGAATTGCAAAATTGTAATTCCTGATTATCTGGTGCTGCTTATCCACCGAATTCTTATTTCTTATGAGCTAAATAATGAATAAAGATAGGGTGGGTAAGCGCGCGGAAGCGATAATGCTAATCTGTTTCAATTAAACATAATAAAAAGATGAAAAGAAGGAAATAAAGAAATACATTTTTAAAAAACAGTGACGGAGAGTTAAATCAATTTATTATATTTTTTACTATTTAATTAATTTATCTTGTCGATGTTGATAATGAGAGAAATGTGGTTTTGTAAATGTAGCGAGGGAGTCTATCTCCTTTTTCTAGCGCTAGACCAGGGAGGTTGTTTTGTGCTGAGGTGGAGTGCCACATCTACCATCAGCTTCCAACATTACCCAGACTGTGCTACTCATATGCTGAGTTGACGCGGACCGGTATCGAACCCGAAACCTTGTGGTTTCCTAGTGGATGCTCTACCGACTGACCTAAACCTAAAATAAAAGCTAAATTTTACCACAAACTTTTGTTCTAATCTCTATTAGAATACTAGCATTTCACTGGCCCCGTAACCGGTTTTGGTCGTGGGGTTATACTTATGTAGCTCGACTTAGGCAAGAATAGCATGATGAAACCCATCCTTCTACTGGTCTACAACTAGTTTATATTGAGTTTTAATATAAAACCTTCAGAACAATAGGATAAAAGATTTTGTTGTTCAAAAGTTGATGGATGTTTTTGAAAAGTTTACTCATTTTAATTCCACATATATATATATATATATAACACCGGCAAAAATATACCAAACATCTTTAATAACTAACGCACTATCCTTACCTATCATACTTACTATAAACCCTCTTAACTAAATTAACCAAAATCCACCAAAAAAACGCACCAAACACTTCCAAATGAATAGAACTCATACCAAACAAACAACCACTACAACCAGTGATCCCTCCGAGGAGTAATATGTTTGAAAGTGCTTGGGTTAAAAACATGGGACACATTCTCTGCGATCTGGATCCTGATATAAAAAAAAAACAAGAAGAGTTGAACGTCTACACTTAAAGATCATGAAAAAAAAATTGTGGTCTTTAAAAAAAGAAATTTCACCTTAATTTCCGGGGTAAACATGTTACGCAACTTTTTTTAATTTTATTTTATTTTAATTCTTTGTTTTATTTACTCTTTGCCTACGAAATTCCCCCACAGCCGTACCAAATTTTCTTGGTATTTTTACCTGCATGATGGGATGTTTCAAAGTTCACTATCTATTCACCTCAGAACTCATTCTATTGAAATAAAGTCCTATTATTTCTGTAATCTGAATCCTTCTACTCAATTGTTATGAACCATCATTTTTTTGTACTTTGCTTGGGTGTGGTATGTATAGGATCGTAGTGGTGGGAGAGCCGCTATGAGAGAATTAAAGTATACCAAAGAGTTAAATATAATTATATACATTTAACTAAAATTTTAGTATATTATATTTGATAGATTCAAGGTAAATTCATCGTTGGTAAATTCATCGCATGGTAAATTTATCGCCTGTAAATTCATCGTATCAGAATAATTGTTTTTACAATATAGGTTTTCCCTAACACCAACCCTAACCCTAACCCTAACGTTATTTGGCGAAGGTCACAACCTTGGTGTAACCTGTTGTTACATAATTGATGAGTAGCCTGTTAATTATGTTCAGTAGCGTAGATTTTAAAATAACGGTTAGTGGAAAACACAGGATAGATAATGGACATAACTTAACCCTGTTTTGACCTACATTTCCGTTCGCAAGAGTGAGCGTGGGGAGTTAGATTAGAAAAAAAATCAGACTTTTGCTAACCGTTGAGCGAGACGGACGTAATGACGTCGCTCGTTCAATTGGCCAATTTCTCACATGCGTGATTGGGATCTGGATCTTAAGAAAATAAAATGTAATTTATTTTTATTGTTACTAAGAACAAACAACACAAGTAAGAAGATCCAGCCCAGATGAAGAAACACCTACTAGAATAACAGAAAATCCAGCTAAAGCCCAGCCTAGACCAGCAATAGACAGACCAGCCAGATAGCAGAGGGATCGACCGATAGACAAACCAGCCCAAGTTAAGATGGAAAAAATACAAGATAAATATAGAGTTATTTTCTAAGCTTAGCTTAGATGTGGCTCAAGGTCAGAATTATGGGAACTCAATGAGAATAGAACTCACTAACAATGGTCTGCGAATCTACCTTTCTAACCATTACTCCACATGAGGTGCCTGCAAGATAATTATATGTTAAGAAGAAAAGTACACAATCTAACAGAATAACTGAAGATCCAGCTAACGCCCAGCCCAGCTTAGCAATAGACAGATAAGAAGATCCAGCCCAGATGAAGAAACACCAAACCAGAATAAAAGAAAATCCATCTAAAGCCCAGCAATAGACAGGCCAGCCAGATAGCAGAGGATCAATCGATAGACAGACCAACCAAAGTTAAAATGGAAGAAATACAAGATAATTATATAAGACAAGTACGCCAATGTACAACGCCGGGTAGACAGCTATAATATACGGCCATGCGTCGATGAAGGTACGGCTATATAACATTGTAAGCAACAACTTTCCTCTCTATTAGCAATGGTCTGCTAAGCTAGCTCGTTAACCATTACTTTATAACGTGCCTGACATGATTCTCATAATCCAAGAGTCAGTGCACAGCTCTTGGCATGGCTTCTAATTTATAACCCATTCGGAAATAGACGGATTCTGTTCTTTGTTTTAATAAAAAAGAAATCAGTCTTAAAAGCGTTTGTGTTAATGTTTCCTGTTCTTTACGGTTAAATGTGAGCAATTTGCAACCCTAATTACACGATCTTGTGACTTTCATTTAGAATTATTAAGGAAACTCTCGCATTTATAATGAATATATCTCATTATGGTTAATTGGAAAAATTAAAGAAAATGATTATTCTGTTTATTGTGAGACTTTTTCACGTACAAATCGTTATGCAGAGAAAAGACATTTATTAGTCACAGTGGATAAACTTTATGGATTTAAAAAATACATAGATCACATATATATATATATATATATATATATATATATATATATATATATATATATATATATATATATATATCAACACCTCCCCACGAGCAGGATCTGACATATGGTAAATTTCTTAATCGGATATTGACAGGTTTCAATTCAGAGTTTTCCTTTTCCTAGACTGGTTGCCTACGTTTTCCACGTAAGAATCGTAATGGCAAAACCGATATTTATTAGTCATAGTTGATAAACTTTATAGATTTAAAAATACATAGATCCTACATTAAGACACACACACACACACATATATATATATAATTATATATATGTGTGTGTGTGTATGTGTGTGTGTGTGTGTGTGTGCGTGTGTGTGTGTATTTACCGACCCCTCCCCACGAGTAGGATGTGTTATCTGGTCAATTTCTTAAGCAGAGCTTAACAGGTTTCAATTCAGAGTTTTCCCTTTCCGATACTGGTTGCCTAACCAATGTTAAAGAGCCCAGTACGCCTTGCTATTTACCCATAGCTGGAGGGAGAATAGTTGGACCCATAACTTTCCTAAGTGTATTAGCGCTCAGTGAAATGCAAACGGCCTCGTCCGGGATTGAGTACATTAAAATGTAGACATAGAAATATATCTTAATCTTAATTTTAATCAATATCATCATCATCAAGTCGCGCTGATAGCATGCATTCCACCCCTCTCTCTCTCTCTCTCTCTCTCTCTCTCTCTCTCTCTCTATCTCGCTCTCCGGTAGGCCAAGACTGGTGTGTCCATGTAAAGGAGTCCATAGAACGTCACTTGGAAGTTCGTTTTCATTCACTAGCTGTGCTCAACCTATATTGCTCGTCCTACTTGGCTGCTTTGTGAAACGAAAGCTAATTGGCCTTACAATTGTTGGTTTTTGATGTACTACACACACACACACACACACACACACACACACACACACACACATATATATAATATATTATATATATAATATATATAAATCGTATTGGTCGTACAACTGTTGTTTTGGGATGTACTACTTCCAGGATTTTGTTAAAAAGAAGAATAGCAATAATGAAGAGTGTATCAACCCAGGATGTTGTAATAAAAAACAACAATAATAAGATGGAGTAAAACTAGTAGTAAAATAATCGTTACTACATGGAATAAAGAACAACCCTATTTTATATATACCCAGAAATTAAATGTGGAACATTAAACAGTCCACATTGTTAAAACAAGTTTGAATAAATACATGCCCTGTAGTATTGATTTATATATAGTCTGTTTTATTTTAATGTATATTTAAAGTTACCTAACATATAGAGTTTTACGAGAACATTATTTACAAACAAGAAATAATCACATAATCTTCTTCATTAAATTTTATATTCAATCATATTTTATATTTTAATTATTGAATGTCGTAAAACAAAATTTTACGACAGACGATAATCAAAACAGAACAGCTTAAATATTTGAATTAATTGAATTCAACTGTTAGAAACTTAGTTTTATTAGAAAGAAAACATATTTATTTGAACTAGTACAAAATAAAAAACACCCTCCGGGCGATCTAAAAATAGATTTTTGAAACATATTGCCTGAAGTGTGGGGGTAAAAAATTCAATGTCAGCGAGTTTGTACCCTAAGTAAGTAAAATCATCAAATTAAAGGGTTAAAAAATAAACAATTTGAAATGTAAACTTTAAATATGTATTAAAATAAAACAAACTATATATAGATATATAATACCAGTCATGTATTTATTAAAACTTGTTTTAAAAAACAATGAGGGCTGTCTAATATTGCATGTTCAAATGTTATGACGATTTTGGGTAATGTGACGTAAGCAGTGGCGTAGTTTTTGTTACAGACAAAAACCAGAAGCGAATCTCCATTATTAATAGATTTTGACAAAGCTATTTCTTATGTCTATTAGTAAAAAATATATAATATTTCAAAAATCTGT
>CM042140.1:37140602-37155602 GCA_023376005.1 Doryteuthis pealeii | reverse complement strand
ACGTGAGACAGATTTCTTTAGGAGAAGAAGATCTCTCAAAGCAGTTTTGACTAACGAGAAGTTTCCTTATTCCTAGAACGGCAGCTATACCGATATTAAAGTGCCTAGTCTGCCCTACTATTTACCCATTTACACGGTTTGTCTGAAATTTACGGTATGGATAATAAAATTGGATAATAAAATTCTATGAAAGCTGTATACACAAAGGAACTTGAGGTATTCAATGCTGGAGGTATTCAATGCTGGAGGTATGCCATGCTATATAACATAAGTAAACTAAAGTAAATTCGTCGGAGTGGCCTAATGTTGGTATCAGCCAGACAGCGAGGGAGTCTATACCCTTTTCACAAGCACTAGACCAAGGAGATTATTTTTAGCGCCTGGCGTAGAGCACCATACCTACCATAAGCTCCTCATGTTACCGCACATATCCCTGTGCTACTCATACGCTGAGTTGGCGAGGGGCGGTATCGAACCAAGAACCTTGTGATTCCTAGCCGAACACTCTACCAACTGAGCTAAACCGACCCTTAAACATAAGTAAACTAAAGTAAAGTCGTCGGGGTGGCCCAATGTTGGTATCAGCCAGACAGCCGAGGAGTCTATGCCCTTTTCACTAGCGTCTGTTATGCAACAAGAAGTGCTGCTACTTTTGTCGAGAAACATTCAGCTAAAGACGAGTCGATTTTAATATGAGGTTACCAAGAACAAAAAATCCATATTAAATAATAAAAAAAAGCCGGACAGAAAAAGTAATAATTTTTACTTCTAGGCTGGGAAATCTAATTTATGTAACGTATAGTTCGAAAATAAATAATATTTTGAATAAAATAAGTAATATTTTAACAAAGTAAACGTTGACAAAAGGCATATCTGATTTATAGTAATCAAGTAAGTAATATTTTCAGACACTTTTTACGGACAATAAATGTCTTGTACATACTGGCAACACGATATATTTACCAAAAAATCAATACTGGCAGACAATGGAAGCTAATAAAACAAGAACATTAACATATACGTTAAAGGGAAATATAGAAATCATTGTCTCTATAAAACGACAGGCTATGAATTAATGAGGCTGATTGACCAATTTTTAAAAAAAATTATCAACTTAACTCTTTGCTACTTTAAGCTGCTCACAGCGGCTCTCTCACCACTGCACAAGTACAAAAACTGTGCCATGATTTGTTCAGAGTAGGCATAACCCACAAACTTTTTTTTTCTATTGAATTTAAAACAAATCAAATTCAGTTCTATTCTGCAATTTTGAGAACAGTCATTAGCATTCCCAGTAATATTCGGACTACGAAACTTGTCTTTGAGATACTAAGATGTTTCAGCCGATCAATTCTACTGCCTTTTTCGTGGCGTCTAACACATATACATAGAAATAGACTCTTTATTTTCTTCTTTGGTAGTATAATCGGTTTCTTAACTCTTTACCTACTTTAAGCAGCTCACAGCGGCTCTCCAACTACTGCACACCACAACCAAGCAAAGTACAAAAACTGATGGTTAGTACATTATAATTTGAGCAGAAAGTCTCAGATTACAATAATAATCGGACTTCATTTTGAATAGAATGAGTTCTGAGGTGAATAGATATTGAACTTTGAAATATCCTATCATATAGGTGAAACTACCAAGAAGATTTGGAAGTTGTATTGATTGGAACAAATTCTTATTTTCAGTGTAGATTTACGGTGAAATGAAAATGGCCGACCAAAACATATGGCTTTCTCAAAGTGAAATAAACAAGGGGGGGTTACTCTCATTTATGTAGCTAATGTTCAGATTACCACAAAATATACCATTTTTATTATTGCCACACACTGATCTTAGATTACTTCGATTTTGCAAACAGGCCTCAGGACGCTTACAGCATTTGTTGTCGCTGAAGTGGTCATACATCTAAGTACTGAACGCGCTCATCGCCGATTAACACCAATGATCTAGCGGGAATCAATGCTTTTATCGTGACTTAATTTTCATGATTAATTGATTGATTGATAAAACTTGATCTTCATAGGCCTGTATTAACTTGTTAAATGCGTATGTTACATTGACCTAAGATTGACAGCTGAACATGAACATGAACTGACTGTTTTCAATGGAGATTGGGGTAAACAGTGATCAGCTGGTTCTCCATATACAATGGCCAACGAAAAGTTTTTTGTTTTTTTTAGTCAGGAAAAATAAACTGCATCCAATTTCAAAATCTAATTAACTAATACCAACTCAACATAAATAAACAATATTTGTAACTAGTATGGAGTATGTCTTCCATTTTTCCTAGTTTCAATGCTTGTATTCGATTGTTCATGGATTTGATCAAGTTATCAACAATTATCAGATCCATATTTTGCCACTCCTTTTAGCAATGTTTCTTGAAGGTTTGCTACTGACGTGATTTTGGGTCGCATGCGTTTGTTGCATAGCGCTTCTTCGCTACTCTGAATCGTATACGTTGCTGGTATACAGCAGAGATCGTTTCTAACCCCTAGACGATGTATCTAGTGGTCGCTTAAATGAATCACAAGGCATGCTCTATGTAGTAGGAGATTTGAATTTATTTCTCTCATCTCGGCTGTACGTGGTAGATGTGAGTGAGTGACGGTGTTGACAATGGGAATTACTACTGCTGGGATCTCAGGCACAGAGGGGTGAATGAGCCTCACTGCCCGCTGGTAGCGATGGTGCGTGACCGCGGTCAATTACGTTCTCGTCGGCTGTCTCTCTCCTGAGTGCCCCTGGGCTGACTGACGACCGCTTAAGTATTGACGACTGCCCCCGCATTTTAATCTTTCTCTTTGTCCCTCAACCGGAAGTCCTTACTTCCCTTTCCACTCTCTTTGTTCAATTTTCCGCTTTGTACAGAGGAAGTCTTTTGTTATACTACACTTTCTGTCTACCTTATCCATTGACTTCCCAGTTCAATTTTTCCTTGTCTTTTCGTACTTCCCGCGCAAAACAAATGCGACTATCACCAAACCATAACACGCTCAAAGCTTTTGGTCAAGGTTGCTCCCAAGCGTGCTCTATTGGGTCCATGTCAGGACTTTGTGCTACCCATAACAGTGACTTGATTCCTTGCGATTCATTCCAGACCTTATAACACAAGTCAAAATTGCTGTAATAATATCATATTTATATTTAAAAAATCAAGAATTTTCTCAAAAATAACTTTAATATAAAAGTATATACCAACTCAACATAAATAAACAATATTTGTAACTAGTATGGAGTAGGTTCTCCATTTTTCCTAGTTTCAATACTTGTATTCGATTGTTCATGGATTTGATCAAGTTATCACAAATTATCTGATCCATATATTGTTACGCCTTTTAGCAATGTTTCTTAAGGGTTTGCTACTGATCTGATTTTGGTCACACGTTCTCAAAGTTTTCGGTCAAGGTACTCCCAAACGTGCTGCATTGGATTCATGACAGAGACTTGATTTCTTGCGATTCCTTCAAAGCCTTTTTACACAAGCCAAAATTGCTGTAACCTACGGTGACTAAAAACATATCGTAGCCCATTGTACTAATCTGAAAAGAGGAAAAATAGTCTCATTACTTTTTTGAATGGCCTCGTGTCTGTGTGTGTGAGCTTTCGTCTGTTCATTTAATTAAAAGTTTGCGGTTAAGTCCGAAAAGAAACTACAATTTGACTAATGAAAAATCATTTAACTTAGGGTAATAAAATAAGTAATTCTCATTAAATAATTGTGGGTTTTATGTCGAGAAAAAAGTTGCGGGGGCGTTCTTATATCATATATTAATAAATTACTAGCAGGGCTACTAGACGTCGTTCGGGATTTAAAAAGTTAAAAATAAATCTCTTATCTATATTTGTATGTAGATTAATAGAAATTATTTATCTATATATTTGCTTTTATTATCTTTTATTCATTATATATTCGTGTTTTTAAGTGGTTTATTTTTATTACTAGCAGGACCTGTGTATATACCACATATGATAATTTGATTATTACAACGTTTGATATGTTTATTTAAGAGCTATTGCTAAATAGTTCAATATATAAAAAGTATAATGATCTTGATTTAAATCTCTCACTCTTTTTTGCTTTCTTTTTTTTTCCTTCTTTTCATCTTTTCTTTGCATTCGACTGAAACAGATTAGTTTTGTCGCTTTCGCGCGCTCACCCCCTCTCTATATATTCCCCTACTCTCTTTCTTTCTTATCAAATGTTTTCTGTGTAGCATTTTTTATTTATCTTTATAATAAAAAGGAAATAGTCCATTATTTAGCTGAGGTGACGACACTCATAAGAAATAAGAATTCGGCGGCTAAGCAACACCAGATAATCAAAATTTACATTTTTCCTCCCATTTTGGATGATTTGGACGGTCACATTTTTAACTAGAGGGTGTTGCAAGGTGATAACGGTCGAAATATTAAGGAACAAGTGTATTACTATATAAATGATATTAATAAAACAAGACATGGATGCTTGGGTTCGAATGTTAAGTCCTGGCATCCCCTCGGATGAAAAATGAACTATTCCGTTTTGATTGTGAGGAAAGAAAGGAGAAAAAAGAACACACTATACTTCAATGAGAAAAAGAATGTAAATAGAAAGAAAGAAAGAAAGAAAGAAAGAAAGAAAAGAAAGAAAGAAACGGGGAAGTAGTTACGCGATACATAAGTTGCTTATGGTCTTCTTCGGGAATAGAAGAAGAGAAGGAAGAAGAGGAAAAGAGATAAAATAAAGAAAGAGAAAAAGATAGGTAGATAGATAGGTAGATAGCTGACATAGATAGATAGATAAATATATATAGATAAATAGACAGAGAAAAGGAAAGCAAACTGGGATAGATTGATGGAAATTAACATAGATAGATAGATAGATAGATACAAATGGAGATATTATAATTAATTATTATTTTTTATAACTCATTAACCGATGGAAATGAACTGAACATTAAATAAAACTTGTCAAATGATTTTTATTTATTTCTAATCGAATTAGAAGTTGTGATGAATAGATAATAATCTATTATAATCAATTAACACAACTCCTACCCCACCTATGGTTAGCGGAATGAGAACAGGATACCTCCGTGGAATAAATAAAGGGTTAGGTTCAAAGTTCCGTGATGGCTCCCGAATACGACAAGAAAGTTCCCGAGTTCGAAAAGAAGGTTCCCGAGTCCGAGAAGGTTCCCGAGTCCGACAAGAAATATCTGAAGAAAGCCGGAGGGCATATCGGCCGAAACGTTGTACAAGTAACAATGAAGATGGGGACAATAGTCCGAATAACGCAGATAATACTAATCTTCAAGCCTCATCTCAAACATTCAGAGAAATAGATAATAATCTATAAAATAGTTTACACAAAATCGTAATTTAAAGAAAGCATTTTTTTTTAAATATAATACAGATTTTTTTTTGTTTTGTTGTTGGAGAACCGAGAGAAAAAATTAGAGGAAATTGAAATCCAATAAACAATTGAGGCAGACAAGACCACAGCACTACCGAGACTGTCTACAGGCATGTCAAACTGAGTTGCCCCCAAGGGCCGCATGGATTACATATGTAAGTCATGAGGGCCACATGGATTACATATGTCTGTAATGAGGGCGGCACATGACAACTAAGTCTTTAAATCCTTCTTGTATATTAAAAGAACAAAGTGATGATTGCTATCATTCATTTCTTTATTATCAACTAAAAGGAAATGAATACATATCTAAAAAATATTTTTTGTTAAAAAGAAAGGAAAAAAGACTATTACTGATTGAGTGCAAATATTAAAACGTACAAGTGTCACTGTCACTTACAATTAGAGCCATGTATTGATTGAAAGCAAGAGAAGGCAAGGGGAAAGACTCAATCTCCAATATATGAAATAAGAACGCCCCCGCAACTTTTTTCTCGACATAAAACCCACAATTACTTAATGAGAATTACTTATTTTATTACTCTAAGTTAAATGATTTTTCATTAGTCAAATTTTTTTTTTCGGGCTTAACCGGAAAATTTTAAATAAACGAACAGACGAAAGCTCACACACTGAGTGAGAGACAGTGTATTTCTTAAGAAAACATAACCTGAAAAGAAATGACCGTTTTTGACCAGTAATTTTTGGAAAAAATTAAAAACCTGAGATACTGTAAAAGCCCCATATGAGAGCGCAGTCTGTGCGTGGGTCGTACCTGTGTTTGCTGAGGGCCGCATGCAACCAGCAGGCCAAGTGTTTGACATGCGGAGACTTAGTCAAGTTATTAGTTTGAGAAATTCTATGAATTTCTCTAAAATACCCAAGATTACTAAGTGTGCCAATTCCTACAAGTCACGCTGAAAGCTCTGGTTCCTACAGAAGTTAAACAACTATGAACCTGAGCAATACTTAATTGGGTGACCACTTAAGTAACACCAAGTACTGTAAGTAACCCAAATCCTTTGTTTATTAAATAAATAACTTGATTCGGCATTAAAAGATCCGAAAAGGATTGATATACCATAATACAAAACAACCAAACAATTCTTACGTATTTTTTGGTAAATGGTTGGTTAGTTTGACTTTACGGCATGTCAACCTTTGTTCGGTTATTTTATGCCAATGACGTTTTCATTCTTTAAGGGTATACAATATTTTTTCAAATTCAATTTTTTTACAGTCAGTTTTTAAACACATTTTTAAACTCATTTTTTCTTCTATTTAACCTATAGATGAGACCATAACATGTACTACCACTCCGGGTCAGAGTAAACCGGGCAGTAAGGGTGATGAATGGGTATGTCACCATTAGTAGAATGTAATGTCATACCTAGGACACTAAGACCCTCAGCAACTGCCTTCAAGCACATATAAGACAAAAAGGATTGGGGCTTGCCATAATGGCAATAGGGTTGGGAAAATTATATAGGTGCTAGGGGTTGACTTGACAGCCCGTCTAGCCTAGGCAATGGCCAAAGTGGAGTGTTGCATGCCTTACACTGCTTAGTAACCACAGTTCCACTCTTCAGAATCACGGGTTACCTCCCATGGCCAACAGGTGGCCCTATTGAGGAGGGTCTTACTCCTCTGCAGAGGTACAGTCGTTATATTATAAAGCCGAAGGGCTTTTCTTTGTAAAGGAAGCAATATTTATAAAATAAAGTAGTCAGTCGTATCGCAGATTTTTCAAGTATGTGGACCCTCATCGACCGTTTCAGTAGCAGGTGGCCGATCTAATAAATCAAAACTTAGGGGTCTGTCCCTTAACGGTTGTATAAAGACTTGAATGACCTTCTTAGGGATTTGCTTGGAAGTAAATCTTCGGGTACAAGGACAACACAGACAGCTTCGAAGATAGCGATCCCTTTAAACGTCTTTGAATTTGAACTTATCATTTTCAAGATAAGTGCGCGGTAACAAGTCTCAGTGGCAAATGCTTTTCAAGTCTGACATAAGTAATGATGCTGATACCTTAGTCTTTAAACACGTGTAATATGTTATTTTATCTAATTTTATTTCTTTTTTTGTTGGTTTGTTTGTTTGTTTATATCAATAAAATGGGAATTTTGTCCCTTGTTGCAAAAGGTTTCAAGGGTGGGGGGTATAATTGTATTCATACGTCAAACAAAAGAAAATTAAGCCCAAAGTGAACGTAATTGAATCCAGACATATACATATGTATGTATATATATATATATATATATATATATAATATAATAAATATATAAAGGTTTTACATATATATATATATATATATATATATATATATATATATATATATATATATGTGTGTGTGTGTGTGTGTGTGTGTGTGTGTATATATGTATGCATATACATTTTGATTTTTTGTTTATTCTTTGTTATATATACAATGTTTTTCTTTGCTGTTTGTTTATACAAATATATATATATGTGTGTATGTGTGTGTGCGTGTGCGTGTGTGTGTATGTATGTATATATTTACATATATACGTATATATATGAATTTATACTTTTTATTTATTCTTTGATATTATACATAATTTTTCTTTATATATATATATATATATATATATATATATATATATATATTTATATACATATCATTCTTTTCTTTTCTTTTTTTTCTGTGTGGGTGTGTGTTTATTTTTTATTTATTTAAAAAAATCTATCCACCGGAGGACAACATCTGCGCTTGTGACAATCCCCCCAGAAAAGTCATCTTTAGCCGACAGGTTTGAGTATCATTTGGCGTCGTGTTTTGTGACTCGCATAAAAAGACCTTGGCGACATTCCGTCTTTCCTTGACACGGCCTCGCTGTCCGTTGAAACCGCAAACTAGACAAATACCGTGTACTCGATGACTGTGACTCCACAACCGGGCTGTCTGAACTGACCTGAAATCAAGCTAAGAAAATTATCATGGCATTTGTGTTTGAGCATGTGTAAATATAGAAGTCTTGTTCACAAAATGATTAGTGTATTTAGGTTGGCTTCGTCGTTTTATTTTACGGCCTATCAACCCTTGTTGGGTTATTTAATGACGAAATAAATTACATGGCTTCAAGTAACTATTCCTATGTAATCATCATGTTCTGTTGGCTGCACAGATTCCCATAACTCTCTCTCTCTCTCTCTCTCTCTCTCTCTCTCTCTCTATATATATATATATATATATATATATATATATATATATATATATATATATATATATATATATATATAAACCGTTCCTGATCTACGAAAATATAAACAAGCGTTCCTCTACTAAATTTAAGTCCCATTCCAACGGGCATGTTTATAACACCAAAGATTAATCGTAAACTCGATTAATTTAAAAGTAACCCTGAAGAATCTATCGATGAAACTCGAGTAGGTTACTCATTTCCATTCTTAAAATGAATTTATGCTCTACATTGTATTGAGCACTTTGTATTTGTTTTTTCTCAACCTTAACCTCTGGATATTGTGCGCTTCCAACGATCGTTCTTATACCTACCGGTAAGTTAATACTTATACATATACAAATATATATATATATATATATATATATATATATATATATATCCACCCGTTACTATCGGTCATAGTCCTTAACAGGTATTCTGCATGGTGTTCAAAATCAAAACAGACCTGGTTGGTCTACGTTTATCCTGGTCAGCCGGCAATGGTGCATCCAAGTGTAGGTGTCCATAGGAGAACGTCACTTATGAGTTCGTTCTTATTTTTGGACAGAAAATGACAAATAGGACACGGAAAAATTTCCATGGCTTTCGTACTTCTAGGTAGCGTCACTAATAGCGACGGCTCGAGTCTAAAATTATAAAATATAATTATAAAAAATAACGTACTTAAGAAGTAATCTTCGTTTTTACTTCTGTTTCCAGCCTTTAAAAATTATATTGAATTTGATCCTCACCGGAAGCCCCATACTTGGGAATACGTGTCACATCCTACCAGTGAAGAACGGATTGGATAAAAACCAGGGACATCCCAGCGTAGTGTAATGGTTATCAAGCTACACTTCAGATTCATTAATACTGAATAACGACTTCGCTCCTCCTTTGGTGCCCAATAATCGTGACCTTGTGTCACATCGTACCCGTGATAATGGGTTGGTTAATTCCTATCTTGTTCGTCTTTTATTAGAGATACATTACTCGAGTCAGTTGAACTTGCTTGTGCTCAAGTAAAAAAAAAATAAAATAAAAAAAGAGCTGGGTATTCGAATTCTGTGGAACCTTGGTTCGCGAACGACTCTGAAGTCGAACAATTCAGATTTCAAACCAAAAATTTGGCAGTCATTCACATGATTTCAGTTTTCATCGGCTCAAATCGTGTGTTCAAAGTCCGAAAATTTGTTCGACAACTCAGTGCAAGCCGATGAAAACGGAAGTCGTACTAATAACTGCCGAGGCAAACGGAAGACAGACGAACAGTTGGTCGAAACTACCCAAGCAGCATCAGTTAGCGTCAGTCACTATCTTGAACGAGTGTCTTTGTGCAAATTCTTCGCTTCATTTGTTATCCTGTTCTTTTTTATATTTACAAGGCTTCAAGTAACTATTCCTATTTAATCATCATGTTGTGTTGAGAGCACGGATTCCCATAACTCTCTCTCTCCCTCTCCCTCTCTCTCTCTCTCTCTCTCTCTCTCTCTCTCTCTCTCTCTCTCTCTCACGTCTTTTCATATAATGTATAACTGTAGGCACATAAATAGGCATTCATCTGACGGTCAAAAGCGCATAAATCTACTTCCTCCTAATTATTATGGGAAATATTGTTTCAGTTTTCGAACAAATCGGTCCTCGAACATAATTTTGGAACGAATTATGTTCGAGAACCGAGTTCCCACTGTAAACCATTTTTAAATGACAAACAGACCCTCCCCCAATTAGTAAATTGACGTAACACAATCTCCCTACTTCGTTAAAATCTCCCCTGAATGATAATGATCAACTTAAAGGATTCTTTTAAGGCGAGTCAACGACTAAACAGTAAAGATTAAATCCTTCAAGATAATAACGCTGGATATCCATCAGTCTTTAACAGGATTTTTCTTGACATATGAAAGTAAATTTGGCTTTGTGTGTATGTAATTCTGGGATGATTATATAAAAAAAATACAAACGACTCGCTCAATAAAATTTATACGGACGCAAAAATTGGTCCGTGGAGGCCAACTTAACCGCTTTCTCTCTCCATGTTTGAGTGGTTGAAGAGGTTTTAATTGTTCTTAAGTGGCCCAGTGTGTGAGTTCGCTTACACACTTACAAATTACTTACCCATTCTCACTAATGAATATATATATATATATATATATATATATATATATATATATATATATATATATGTGTGTGTGTGTAGGCTGGATCGGAGCTGCACAAGGATGCTGCGTGCAATCTTGAACAAATCGTGGAAGCAGTATCCCACAAGAAAGCATCTATACGGTCACCTGCCCCCTGTCACACAAACCATCCGAGTAAGACGACCAAGACATGCAGGTCACTGCTGGAGAAGTAAGGATGAACTCATAAGCGACGTCCTTCAGTTGAAATCAGCACATAGACATGCTAGTGTGGGTCGTCCAGCAAAGATCTACATAGACCAGCTCTATACGGATACTGCATGCTGTGCGAAGGAAACTCCCGGGGTCAATGAATGATAGGGATAGTTGGCGCGAGATTGTCATGGATATTCCCGCTGCTGGTTTGACATAATGATGATTATATATATATATATATATAATATATATATATATATATATGCTCCCATAAATTTGGTATGAGCTCTCTAATTGGTAATTTAAATTAATTCTCACTACTAGCATATAAGCAATGATCGTTTCCCCGGAAATTTGATCTCTCTGTGAACGTAAAATACATAAACAAACCTATCTATTTAATAGTTTTAAAAAAACCCAGCCCCGCTACAGATGTCAGTGGACGAGGGGATAAGATATCAGGCAGGCAAACAGCCAGTCTGAGTTCGACCCTAGCCATGGATAGATGTTATGTCTAGCCATACTGAAGAGGCGTGAAACGCCGAAACACGTATCTGTGGATGACTTATCAATATATATATATATATATATATATATATATATGTATATATATATATATATATAAAGGACGTCACTTTTGGGTTCATTTTTGCTCATCCAGCAGTGTTCAGCATGTCCTGTTCGTCTCACTCGACTGGTCTGTGTGATGGAGGCGGGGGGCAGCAAGTGTCCGTACAATTGCTTTCTTATAGGGTTTTGTTTCCCCGATTTGTTTCCGCAATACACACACACACACACACACACATACACACACACACACACATATATATATATATATATATATATATATATATATATATATATATATATATTTCCTTGTGAGTTAATCACATCAGGTCTAGGTAGTATTTTTTCATTGTGACAGTAAGTTTCCTCAGGGACTCTGTCCTAGTGGGGTTTAACAGTAGTATGGGCTATTACCATAGTCACTTTCATGTCACATTGCTTTTCCGTTCTCTGGCAAGGTCCAGTTTTTTCCCCAGTTTTTCATTTTTTTAAATTCTCATTCTGTAGTGTGCTAAAACGAACTCCTCTAAATAACAATTTTTCTTCTTTTCAACTCTTACAAGGTCCACCTATTTGGCATGTATTGGGGGATCAGAGTTTTTCTTCAATGATTATTGTTAGTTTTTCACACCAATTCTAATTGATAGTGTTTAACTGAAGTCTGAGAGACAGCAAATCTCATCAGATCTCCAGGACACTTCAAAATATCCTACGCGATTTAGAATTGATATGGTCTGGGTGGTTTCAATTCTTCCTATAATCCACATTTCACTGAGTCGCGTTTCTCGGTTCTTTGAAGCTATTCCAAGGACTCTAACTACGATTGGTATCACTATCACATTCATGTTTTACAATCTTTTCAGCCCTCTTGTAAGGTCCAAGTATTTATCAAGCTTTTTGCTTTCTTTCATTCTCACTCAGTGGTCTGCTGGCACAGAAAATACAACCTCAGGGTGATTTTAAAGTAACTCCCTTTCCTATTTTAAAAATCTTAAAATTTATGGTTGAATCATTATTTAAAAAAAACATGAATATCCGAAGAACACACATAACAAGTAGTTTTATATTAAATTCTTTATGAGCACCAGCATTTGCCTCCAGCCTCTCAAGCTGCTCGGGACATCATATCAACTTATCTTCCCAGGAACTCTTAAGGAATGGCAGATATAAATTCTCGTATTCGTCCTCCAAGTTCTTCCAAAGTCGTTGGTTTCGTAAAGTAGACTTGCATCTTCAACCAACCCCCAAGAAAAAAGTCGCTGGGTGTTAAATTCTGGCCGGCCACTCATGCAGACAACGTCTACCCATCCCTCTCCCATGAAAATTGTGATTCAGCCATTCACGAACACCAATAGCAAAATGTGGACGAGTATCATCTTAATAATCAAGTCTTCAATATTCTCCCAAGTATTGACAACTGGCCAGATTTCATCTTGCAGCATGGTGAGATACCTTTCGGCATTCATGGTATAGGTGATTACTATTCAATCAACCTGTATATGCCAGTTCTTTTCTTAAAAGCTAATTAAAACTAAGTATGTTATTATATCTCATAATACACAGAAAAAATTATGCGTTTCATATTCAAGTACAGCTTCTGGTTTTTACATATATCATGATGAAATTTTAGTTTCGAAGCACAATTCCCAGTAGATCACCTTTCTTACCCAGTCTTACCTATTCCTTTTGTGCTAGTTTGCTATATTCGCTTGTTATATGATTAAATGTTTCATCTCAGTCATCACATAACATAAACTTGCTGTTCTGTTGTGTAATATAAGTTTCTGATTTGATATGATTAGTCCTTAAGGAATTATTTTGTGCAGCTATTAATAAAGATTCAGTTTCTCCCTTCAGGTTTTCTCTTCTTAATCATGAGCAGGTCATCTCGTGTGCAATTTCTTCAGTTTGTTGCTTGGAGTATCTATTATTATTATTATTATTATTATTATTGAGAGTTTTTCACATCAGCGTTAGCTGAGGGCCTTTCACTGGAGTCTGAGTGACAGCAAGTCTCCTCAGGTCTCCAGGACTCTTCTGAGTATTCTGGCAGATTGCAGCAGTGCAGTGTTCTGAATGGTATCAATCCTTCCTCTGATTTCCAAACTTTCCAAACCTTTTTCCAGTCCTTTTGGGACCGTTCCAAGTGCACCAACTACAACTGGTATCACTTTGACTTTCATATTCCATAACTTTTCCAGTTCTCTGGCAAGGTCCAGATATTTGTCCATTTTTTCATTTTCCTTTACCTTCACCCTGTCATCTGCTGGAACTGCAAAATCCACCAGTCGACAAGTTCTTTCTTTTTTGTTTATCAACACTAGGTCTGGTCTTCTTGCTGGGATAAGGTGATCCGTTTTTATTTCAAAGTCTCAGATTATTATTATTGAGAGTTTTTCACACCAGCGTTAGCTGAGGACATTTCACTGGAGTCCGAGTGACAAGTCTTCACAATTCTTCAGGACTCTTCTGAGTATTCTAGTCGATTGCAGCAATGCTGTAGTCTGAATGGTCTCAATTCTTCCTCCGATTTACAGGTCCTCCACTCTTTTTTCCAAGTTTATTGGGACCGTTCCAAAGGCACCAACTACAATTGATATCACTTTGACCCTCATATTACACAGCTTTTTCAATTCTCTGACAAGGTCCAGGTATTTATTCATCTTTTTGTTTTCCATCAGCTTCACCCTGTGATCTGCTGGCACCGCAAATACACCAGTTGACACATTCTTTCTTTTTTTTTTCGTTAATCAACACTAGGTACTCTTATTCCTTAATCTTCCGACCGTTATCATCTTGCAACACCCTCTGGTTAAAAATGAGACCGTTCAAATCGTTAAATTCGTAATGAAAAAATGTAAATCCTGATCATCTGGTGTTGCTTTTCCGCAGAATTCTTATTTCCAATAAGTGTCGTCACCTCAGCTAAACAATTGACTATTCCGTGTTTATTATAAAGAAAGGAAGGGAACAAAAAGGACATGCTAGACAAAACATATAATAAGAAAGAAAGAAAGAAAGGTAGTAGGGGAAAGATATAGAGTGGGTGAGCGCGCGGAAGCAGTAACGTTAATCTCTTTCAATCTAACATAATGAAACAAAGGTAGGAAAGAAAAATGAGTGAGAGAGAGAGAGAGAGAGAGAGAGAGAGAGAGAGAGAGGGGGGGGGTTAAACAAAGATTATTATATTTTTTACATATCGAACTATTTGGCAATAGTTCTTAAGTAAACATATCAAATGCTGTAATAATTAGATTATCACACTGTGGCCTATCCACAGGTCCTGCTAGTAATTATTAATAATTTCATTTGTTAATGTGTTTCTGAATCAACAGTTCTTTTAAATGCTTTTATTATTAGAGGTTAAATTACCTTGATTTTCATCACACTCGTTTAGCCTGGATATATTTATCTTGGCTTGGTTCTATTTTTTGTCTACATTCGTATCTATTCTAATTGGCTCCTGGGGTATTTTAGGACACAA
>CM042140.1:37130602-37135602 GCA_023376005.1 Doryteuthis pealeii | reverse complement strand
TCTCTCTCTCTATATATATATATATATATATATATATATATATATACTTTACTGCAAGCACATAAACCAACTTGATGCCTTTCACATGCGCTGTCTTCGTGCCATGGAAGAGGGTTTGAGAGGCAAACATTATTCCGGTGACGATGAAGTGAAATCTGTAGTGAAGAAGTGGCTCAAAGAACAGTTAACAGAATTTTACGGGTCAGGGATATATGCTCTCATTCGAAGGTGGAACATTGCTTTTGAGAGAAACGCTGACGATGTGGAGAAGTAGGGGTGTAATCCACAGAGGACCAGCTTCATTTTGATGTATGATACATGTTCCTGTGTTGGTAATTATACCTGTCCTAAACAACATGGCATTACTTTTTGACTCACCCTATATATGTATATATATATGAAATTTAACATTTTGAAAAAACATATGATGTTTGTTATGTTTTTTCAAAATGTTAAATTTCATACTGTCGGATTAATTTCCATCTATTTTTCATATATATATATATATATATATATATATATATATATATTATGTGGTGTGTGTGTGTGTGTGTGTGTGTGTGTGTGTGTTTATGTATATATCTATATTATATATTTATGGGAAAATAATATTTTGGTTGTTTAGAATCATGAAAGATATGAATGAAATAAATGATAATCAGAGACTAGATGTTGAATATTGTGTTCTAAATCCAATTTATTTACCGATATTTCGAGGAGCGTACTTCCCTCGTTGTGAAGTGTTTGTGATTTAGAACATCATGTATACCATATATATATATATATATATATATATATATATATATATATATAAGATGAACAAGAAGTGATAAAACAAACAGGAGTATTTTTTTGATGTTGTTTATTTTTCATAACTAGTTTCGACCTTAGGTCATCGTCAGAAGAATATTTCTTGTTAAAGAAATTGTTTTTAGTGGGTTTAAAAAATCAAAAGAATGTTTTAAGTGTTTGACACGCCAATATAATCCGGGCAGAGAAGCGTATTAGAAGTGGCGTGTCCATCTGTTCAGTGAAAAAAAACTTCTTTGAGTTAAATTCGTTTGGAGTGTTCTTATATATATGCGAGGAAGGTTTTTTAGATGGTGTATATATATATATATATATATATATATATATATATATATAGAGAGAGAGAGAGAGAGAGAGAGAGAGAGAGAGAGGGGAGATAGATAGATAGATATACTAGCAGAATTACATGGCATTGCCCGGGATTTTAAAAAGTTAGAAAAATAAATATCTTATCTAGATATAGATATTTTTTTTTGTATATCTATTTAATTTTTTATTGTTTATATATTCTTGAATTTAAGTTGTTTATTTTTTATACTTCTTGTTTGTATTTTTCTTTTTGTCTTTTATTGGCTTTTTATCAGGTTTTCTCCTTTATTAATTTGTTTTTATTTTTTTAATCTTTTTTTTTTAATCCTGTTACGTTGTAATATTCACGGCACTAAAACGATACATGTACCGTAGTCCTTTTTTTCTTTCTTGGTACTAAAACTCCAAAAGTCACCGTGCTGAAATGGTGCCGATAAAAAATCATAACACGAGAAACATGTCGTCACAACTGCCAGCCTTTATTATCGTGCTCGTATAGTGGGCTCCTACCAGAGAGGAGGAAAGGCAGAGAGAAAGAGAGAGAGAGAGAACACTACTAGATTACTGGGCTCTCATGAGGTCCGTACCCTACGACCGCCGCCGGCAAAAAGAGGCCGAACCCTTTCTTTCTTCCCCCACGTCACCACGTGACTTCCGGTCAACACCCGACTTCCGCTTGCGGTCAATTCTCCGTTCGGGGTTACGCTACGGTCAAACCATCGCTCTCCTCTTTTGGGTCATCACTATTTTTTTAAGCCTTTGTTATTTATTCCTCCTCCTTCCATTAGTAGTCCTAGCTCACAAAAGTCAGGAATATACCCATCTTGCAACATCCTTTATTAATTTGTTTTTATTTTTTAATCTTTTTAAAATCTTTTTTTTAAATATTTCATTGATTTATATCTTACTATCTTTTTGTTTAGATTTTCTTACGGAAAAGTAGGAGTAAAAAGTTTTCTTAACCCTTTCTCATACAAAAATAAGATGAGGATATTATTAAGCTTTGGTCTTTGCTATTCCCCGCCAATTTTCCTCTATATATCGGTATGCTTATTTTCAAAACGAGCAATCGGACATCGCATACCGACATACAGACTGACATACATTCAGAATTTTAACAGCAACAACAGATCATCAGGATTTATATTTTTGCATTCCATCTTGGACAATTTGGACGGTCTCATTTTTAACGATAGGGTGTTGTGCAAGAGTGACATAATGGAGGTGGGGCGGATCCATGAGTGTAATCTGATATGTAAATTAGCACGGAAAAGATTTTAGCAAGGATTACGTGTTAGATGAGAATGGAAAAGTTTTAAGGATGAATCATCAATGCCACATAGCGTGTTTATATTGGAAGAGCGGTGAGAAGTGGCGAAGTGTGAGAGAGGAGGGGTGAGAGTTCAGAGTGTGAATTGAGTTTTGAATTATGAATTGAAAGATCAAGACGTGCTCTTGGCTGTTGTGACTTGAGGGGAAGAAAAAAATCACATGAGAAAAAGAAGTGGCCTTGTGTTACTACTAAAAACTCTAAATCACACAAGGCAAGATTATTCCTCAGTTGGTTTCTAGACTCCAAACATCCCGAAATTGTCAGCCAACTCCAGCATAGACTCAGCAACGAGGATTTCAGCTTCTCCGATGTAGTACCGGTCCAGAGATAAGTATACAACTAATTTTTCTTTTTCAGCACATCATCACTCCATTCCGAGGGTAAGAATGATAAAATAAAAGACGTTGACACGTCATCTCTCCATTCCTAAAGGAGAGCATAACGCAACATAAGGTAATAACGGTCGGAAGATTAAGGAACACGACTATTAATGTATAAATTATACGGAGTGTCGGAGGGGTTGGGTATATGAATAAATCACGATAAATTAAATGGTCTGCTTCATGTCTCACATGTCGATGTGATTAATATTCCTAAATAAAAGAATCCCCCTTGCAATGTAATTCTTTTAATCCCGTAAGAAAACCTTCAAAATGAAAGATGTCTTTATTCTTTGAATTCTTAGAGCTAGTAATGCAATCGACGTGAGTCAAAGCGTACATTCGTCTCTAGAGAAATGCCTGCCTGGTGATTAAACGTTTTTTTCAAAAAAAACCCTTGGGAAGACCCAGAAAAATCCACCTCCCCAAACTCTGCTCCCCATGCTCACCTCCACTCTCCACCCCTGCAATGTTATGTTTGACAGAGGATCATGTTTAAGGCGGGGCTCCTCGAGCATACATTAGGATGTTGCTAAAGTAGTCCAGCTCCGTCGGCATTCCTTTTTTTGTGCACTAAATACATCAGATATTGGCATGAAACTCTCCCTTTTAGTCCTAGCTCCCTGAAAAGGGAGGTAATTTATTCCCTGCAATGAATAACCCTCTCCACCCCTGCAATATCATGTTTGACAGAAGATCATCTTTAAGGCGGGGCTCCTTACGCGTACATTAAGGTGTAGCCTAAATAGTTCAGCTCCGTCGGCATTCCTCTTTCTTGTGCACTACATGCATCAGATATTGGCATGAAACTCTCCCTTTTAGTCCTATAGCGTAATTGATGCCTAGGTAGGGAGAGTTCCCTGAAAAGGGAGATAATTTATTCCCTGTAATGAATAACCCTCTCCACCACTGCAATATCATGTTTGACAGAAGATCATCTTTAAGGCGGGGCTCCTCACGCGTACATTAAGGTGTAGCCAAATAGTTCAGCTCCGTCGGCATTCCTCATTCTTGTGCACTACATGTATCAGATATTAGCATGAAACTCTCCCTTTTAGTCCTATAGTGTATTGTCACTAGATAAGGACTGCTCCCTAAAGAGGGGTTAATTTATTCCCTGCAATGAATAACCCTCTTTCCCTGCAATATCATGTTTGACAGAAGATCATCTTTAAGGCGGGGCTCCTCACGCGTACATTAAGGTGTAGCCCAAATAGTTCAGCTCCGTCGGCATTCCTCTTTCTTGTGCACTACATACATCAGATATTGGCATTAAACTCTCCCTTTTAGTCCTATAGTGTAGTTGAGCACTAGATAAGGATTGCTCCCTAAAGAGGGAGGTAATTTATTACCTGCAATGAATGATCCTCTTCACCACTGCAGTGTCATGTTTGACAGAAGATCATGTTTAAGGCGGGGCTCTTTGCGCATACATTAGGGTGTTGCTGAAATAGTTCAGCTCCGTCGGCATTCCTCTTTCTCAAGAACTACATACATCAAATATTGGTATGAAACTCACCCTTTTAGTCTGACGGTGTAGTTGTTGCCAAGGCAGGGAGAGATCCCTGAAGAGGGAGGTAATTCAAGTCCCTGCAATGAATTACCGGGGGAATTCATTTCTGCATGGTAAGTATGCACTTGAGATCAGTTTATGCATTCGTCAAACGCCGAGCGTTTCATCACTGACAAACAAAAAAAAACGACTAACACCAGATAATCAGGATTTATATTTTTGCATTTCATCTTGGAAGATTTGGACGTCATTGTCAGTCATGTTGTATGACTAATGGCACCATCTTCTTGCATTCACATATATGTTAAACCAAGCCTTTGTAACTCAAGAATGAAGGTGATTAACATTTAGATGTAGCGCTCAGTAGTAAATGTGACAATAAACACCATGTTCGTCACTAAAATAAAAAATTCGGCGGATAAGCAACATCAGATAATCAGGATTTATATTTTTGCATTTCATCTTGGAAGATTTGGACGGTCTAATTTTTAACCAGAGGTGTTGCAAGATCATAACTGTCGTACAATTAAGGAACACAAGTATTGATATATAGATTCATCTTGGACAGTCTCATTTTTAACCAAACGGTGTTGCAAGATGATTATGATCGTACAATTAAGGAACACGAGTATTAATATATAGATTTGCAATTGAT
>CM042140.1:37110602-37120602 GCA_023376005.1 Doryteuthis pealeii | reverse complement strand
AGTAGCACAGGGATCTGTGCGGTAAAGTAAGGAGCTGATGGTAGGTGTGGCGCTCCACCTCAGAGGCCAAAACAATCTCCTTGGTCTAGTACTATTGAAAAGGTGGTAGACTCCCTCACTGACTGGCTGATACCGACTTTAGGCCGCCCCGTCGACTTTTCTTTAAATATACATATATTATGGACTCTTCCGTTGATTTCGACGCATAAGGATTCATACAATGAACAACCCACATAGTGATTTGTTTATAGTGGTGAAGGCTTGTGTTGGACCATCCGCACTTTTTGGCACAATCGATAGGAAAGAATTGGTGCCCAAATGCACAAACCCATATATATATATATATATATACATATATATATATATATATATATATATATATATATATATGAAGTAAGTAAAATCGTCGGGTGGCCTAGAGTCAGTATCAGTCAAACAACGAGCGAGTCTATCCCCTTTTTACTAGCACTAGACCAAGGAGATTGTTTTTGTAGCGTCTGATGGGGAGCGCTAAGCCTACCTCACTTTATCGCACAGATCCCTCTGCTGCTCATATGCTGAGTTGGCAAGGGCCGGTATCGAACTAGGTTGAGGGTAGTTCGATGTATAAGGTTTATTTGGCCTAAGGATTTGGCAATAGGAAGCACCATTACAGGTGTACCTTTCCCAGGGAAATCAGAAGTGATGCTCCATAATATTCTTACCATGACCTTCTTTACTGTTCGCTATGTCCGGAACTTCTTTATTTTGTTATATGCCCATTAATGATAATAATTATTTGCTTGCACACAGTTATAATTTCACAATTATCTATTAATAATGGAGATTCGCTTCCGGTTTTTGTCTGTAACAAAAATTACGTCACTGATTACGTCACATTACCAAATCGTCATAACATAGAATAAATACACTCAAAATTTGAACATGCAACATTAGACAGTCCTCATTGGTTTTTAAAACAAGTTTTAATAAATACATGACTGGTATTATATATCTATATATAGTTTGTTTTATTTTAATACATATTTAAAGTTTACATTTCAAATTGTTTTATTTTTTAATCCTTTAATGAATTTGATGATTATTATTATTATTAATATTAATTATTATTCTGATGACTCTATTGCTATTCATTAGATGTCCATATGTCACAGTTGAGTACAAACTCGCTGACATTGAATTTTTAACTCCCCACCCCTCAGGTGATATGTTTCAAAAATCTACTTTTACATCGCCCGGAGGGTGTTTTTTAAATGTTGTACTAGTTTCTATAATTTCCAGATATACTTGACTCATAGAACACAGTCCGGTCAAAGTGAAGCTGGGAGTAATGTTGTTACTCCAGAATTCGAGGCCACGACTGGGTGCAATTTATCGCCATATACAGGATACCACTTTGCGGGGTTCTTGCTCTTGTGTTCTTCTGCGATAGAGGAGAGGGTTAAAGTTTAGGTACTGGACATGTATGCCGAAAAGTGGGATCCCCTTAAAGAAAAATTGTGATATTGTAAAAAGTATATGGTAACCTTTATTCCTAAAATGAGGTAACCAAACGAGTACCCGGTACTATTAGTATCTTTGTAATTCAACCATTGTAGTTATTTTAGACAATAACAAAATACATCAAATATTTCTAATTATTATTATTAATATTAATTATTATTCTGATGACTCTATTGCTATTCATTAGATTTCCATATGCACAGTTGAATGAGCTGTATATCTTTATTAAATTATAAAAGGACTTTATTAGTTAAGTTTAAAGTTGATGTTAATTGAAACAATGACATCGTGACAGGCATTTTAAAAAATTGAAATAACTTATTATAATGTATTTCAATTGTCTTGATATATAAATGAATTATTTATATTATTTCTACATCTAGGTAATAAATGTTATGCTTAAGTAATAGGGACTTTTTAAAATATCACAATTTTTCCTTAAGGGAAACCCCTTTTCGCATATTATTAGTTAGTGAAGTAGATCACTAATTTGGACTGAGCCTATTCTAGTAGTGACCACTCAAGCCGGTTTAACAGGTTTGAATTCAGAGTTTTTCTTCTCCTAGACTGGTTGCCTAACCAAGACCAGTCTGTCCTACTATTTACCCATAGCTGGAGGGAGAGTAGTTGGATTCATACCTTTCTCAAGGGTATTAGCGCTATGTGAATTGTAGCTTCGTCCAGGATTTGAACTTGGGTCGACGAGTCCATTTCCTACGACTCTAACCATTAGACCAGTCGGCTCCAACTACATGTCCGGTACCTAAACTTTGACCTCTACCCCCACCCTTGGATAGGGTGGTAACTTTTCTTTATTACACCAAGCCAACTTGGTCCGTAGAACACCCGATAGAAAGTCTCAGCAAATTACTTCTAGTTGTATTTTCTTAGACACTGACACTTTCCCGAGTCAAGTATCAACGTGGGATCAACGACGATTTATTTTTGGATTAATTTTGAAATGAGATTATTTAATAATCTATAAAAATGTAAAAAAAAAAAAATGATAATTTGACATGACGATAAAAAAAAATTGTACTTAAAAATGTAATTAAATTTTTTACCAACTTTATTAGAATTTGTAGATTAATGAAACCAAAGACTAATTAGAAAAATGTGTGACGACATAATACGATAAGACTGTAAAAATACTGAACATTATATTCTAACATAGAATAAATGAATGAATATTAATGCAGTTTCAAAATTAAACTTATTTTAAGAAATTAACTTACATGTAGGTACATGCCTCTAAAATCGTATATGTATTGATACACAAATTTCTAACTTTTCTAATCAATTTCTAGGCTAAAAGTTGCAAAAACGAGGAATGTTGCTGCATTTCAGCAGACGATCATTGATGCTATTTCCTCAAACAATGATGCAAGTAAGATATCTAGTTTTTTTGTATCAGCATTTTTTATGCCAATACACAACTTTTGTTGTTTGAGAGAATTTGATATTTCAAAAAGAGTTAAAAATCGACCTACCCTATTACGTTTGTAACGGTGGCTGAGTTAGCAGACCGCAGGACACAGACGTAACCAAGAAAGTAATGTGAACAAGACAAAACAAAAATAATAGGATCTCGTTTAGGAGCTAAAGAAGCTGTTCAACATGGTGGTTAGAGTCGTAAGTAGAGCATTTGGATTCGACCCAAAACTCTGAGAATGAGATTCGAGGAACTGGTAATTTGAGGAATTATCGGAACAGTTGAGAACAAACCATTGTTGAGTTCTTCGATGATACCCGGGGAAGTTATAGAGATTTACAGTCATTCAGTTACAAGGAAGATCACACAAGACATCAGGAAAACTACTCAAAACAGAACTTGTCCTGACAATACAATTAGCAATAATAATAATAATAATAATAATAATAATACATTCTCTGGGACTTTGAAATAAAAACGGATTACCTTATCCCAGCGAGAAGACCAGACCTAGTGTTGATAAACAAAAAAGAAAGAACTTGTCAACTGGTGGATTTTGCAGTGCCAGCAGATCACAGGGTGAAGCTAAAGGAAAATGAAAAAATGGAAAAATATCTGGACCTTGCTAGAGAACTGAAAAAGTTATGGAATATGAAAGTGAAAGTGATACCAATTGTAGTTGGTGCACTTGGAACGGTCCCAAAAGGATTGGAAAAGGGTCTGGAATGTTTGGAAATCAGAGGAAGGGTTGAAACCATTCAGAACACTGCACTGCTGCAATCTGCCAGAATACTCAGAAGAGTCCTGGGGACCTGAGGAGACTTGCTGTCATTCAGACTCCAGTGAAAGTCCATCAGCTAATGCTGATGTGAAAACTCAAAAGGAGCAAATAATAATAATAATAATAATAATAATAATAATAATAAAAAAGAAGAAGAAGAAGAAGAAAGAAGAAGAAGAAGAAGAAGAAGAAGAAGAAGAAGAAGAAGAATGTAACTGGTGCCCTTTGAATGGTCAATGAAGCCCTGGAAAAGAATTTGGGTGAATTGAAAATCAGAGGAAGAATCGAGACCATTCAAACTACAGCATTGTTAAGATCGACTGGAATACTCAGAATTATCCTGGAGACCTGAGGAGACTTGCTGTCACTCAGCCTCCAATGAACCACTAGCTTAGGTGGATGTCAAAAACTCTCATGGATATAAATAATAATAATAGAGATTGTGTTTTTTTCTCTCTATAACCGAAATTATATCAGTACCCAAGTCACAATTCCCTTAGTTATTTACATCACATTCTCTGTGATTTTACTTTTATTTAAACCTCAATAATTAATAATATTGTTTTACATTATTAATACTGTTGGCCTTATCTACATACTAATAATATGCAATTGTATTTATATATACAACAAAATAGCGGTTTACAGTGTGAATGGGAAGGCCAATTTGCATATGAATCATAAAAATTCGATTTAAAAAAATATGTGCTCAGTATTATTGATTTCTAATTGTTTGGTTTTATTTTAATGAATATGAACAAAAATCTCAAAGATAAATCTTAAAAGAAATCCATTAACAAGAAGAAATAACTGAACTTTCATTTTATTATTTTGGCTTGTAATAATAATAATAATAATAATAATAATAATAATAATAATAATAATAATGTGTCATCTTCGTTTCCCCTCACCCGGATCACCTTAATTTCTTAAGAGAGATAACTTCTAAATGCTTATTATAGAGTATCTATTTTCACTTAAGTTTCAATATATATTCTATAGATATTCCATTCGGCATCAGATTTAATGTCCACTGAGGACAGCTTTTAAGCGAATAATAATAATAATATAATAATAATAATAATAATAATAATAAATAATAATAATGGTCAAATATCTGGACCTTGCCAGAGAACTGAAAAAGTTATGGAATATGAAAGTCAAAGTGATACCAATCGTAGTTGGTGCACTTGGAACGGTCCCAAAAGTACCTATTCATAACTTGGAAAAGTGTTTGGAAAGTTTGGAAATCAGAGGAAAGATTGATACCATTCAGAACACTGCACTCTGTCAGAATACTCAGAAGAGTCCTGGAGACCTGAGGAGACTTGCTGTCACTCAGACTCCAGGGAAAGACCATCAGCTAATGCTGATGTGAAAACTCAATAATAATAATAATAATAATAATAATAATAATAATAATAATGATAATAATTATTATTTTCATCATTATTATTATTATTATTATTATTATTATTATAATGATAGTGGATAGAAGAATTAAATACCTGTAATAAAAGCAGTAACAACATATGTGAGAAGTGTGCCACTGCTCACAGGACGCTGGGGATCCCTGTTTTGATACCAGCGGCGTATCATGTTACCGACGAAAACTTAGCTGTCTATTACTGGCATACCTCGACGAGTCTCCTCTTTCCTGTAGGAAGAGGCGAAGTTATGTTACACTCACATACCTTTTGCAGAAACACAAATAGGTGGATAGCATTTCCTACTTCAAGTCGAATATAAATAACATCCTCTCTTCCTATGTCTTTCTCGCAGTACCTGCCTGTCTTGTCTGAAGGGAAAAACTAACAAAAACAATAAGGATGTGTCTATAGATGTTTAGTATGGTACCTCGTTGGGATTGTGCATTAGAAACGAGCAGTCGTTCTCGCTTTCATCTTGATTTGGTAAATGTTCTTGGAGCTGAGGTCACATTTCTGTCTGTGATTACATGCATAAGTCAAAAGTTTTGCAATATTTTTAGGTACGTGCTAGGTTGCGGCGCGTATAATTCGATACCGACAGGTTGGTTGGCTGGTTGGAATTTTATGGCATGTCAACCCATTGGGATAATTTTATGCCGAAGACGTTTTGTTTAATTCATTTTTGATGGGTACTCATTTTTTTTAAATATTATTTTTAAACACATTTTTTGAACTCATTTTTTTTCCATTTAACACATAGATGGGATCCTAGCAGGTACTACTACTCTGGGTATGAGTGGACCTGGGAGTAATGGTTATGAATAGGTACTCCACATTCCCCAGAGCTCCAGATCTGGAACTTCACCATCAGATAGAGCTTAACGTCATACCCAGAACAATAAGTCCCTCAGCTACCGCTTTCTAGCACATATATGATAAAATGAGTTTGGGCTTGCCATAAGGGCAATAGGGACTATCATATAGTTATTTACTAAG
This sequence comes from Doryteuthis pealeii, assembly GCA_023376005.1. Lineage (NCBI taxonomy): Eukaryota > Metazoa > Mollusca > Cephalopoda > Myopsida > Loliginidae > Doryteuthis > Doryteuthis pealeii. The sequence continues at coordinate 37,114,460 of CM042140.1, read as the reverse complement.
CTTAGCCAAGATGCAGCACAAGGCCAGAAGTGTGGGACACCTAGTGAGAATCGAACTCACTAACAATGGTCTGCTAATCTAGCTTGCTAACCATTACCCCATATGAGGTGCCCATATGGTCTATCATATAGGTGCTAGGGCTTGACGTGGACAGCCCATCTAGTAAGGGCCAAAGTGAAGTGTTGCCTGTCATGAACTGCTCAGCCCCCAGGGTTCCATCCTTAAGCATCACGGGTCGCCACCCACGGCCAACAGGTGGCCCCATTGGGGTAGAGGTGTGGGTCTTACTTCTCTGCAGAGACGCAGTCGGGGTATTCTAAAGCCCTTGCCGACGAGGCTATTCGATACCGGTTCTGGCCAACTCAGCTCATGAGTAGCACAGCTTGAGTAATCTGAAAATTGTAGTAAAGTGGGGAGCTGACTCACTTGAATGAAGATATCACTATCTGAATGGATGTATATCATTAGTCTATACTTAAATATGAAAATGATATTCTGTATCTGAATCTCTTCCATGAACGTCATTCTATAATTGGACATCTAAATAACAAGTCAATAAAAATCTTAAAGTATTTCTTGTCTGGCTCAGGAACCTTCTCGGACTCTGCACCCTTCCTGTCTAAATCGAGAACCCTCTTGTCGTAATCGGGAGCTATCACAAAACGTTGAACCTAACCCTTTATTCAGTCCGCGGGGGTATCCTGTTCTCATTCCGCTAGCCATAGCTGGGGTACATGTGTTAAGCTGTGTTAATTGTTATTCTATGTTACTGCTGCCCCTGATTAAACCTGCAGTCTAGAGATAACTGACACTAAGAACTGTCTTAACCAAACTCCTTTATCCACATCGTCCGAAACGTTGTACAGATAACAATGAAGAGGAGGACAATAGTCCGAATAATACAAATAATACTAATTATCAAGTCTCATCTAAAAGAATCCGAGAAATAAAAAAAAATCTTTTTCGTATTTTAGTAACCAATTTTAAAAGATTTATTATCGAGAAGGAAAATTTCTAGCACATATATGATAAAATGAGTTGGGGCTTGACATAAGGGCAATAGGGACTATCATATAGGTGCTAGGGCTTGGAAAACCCAACCCATGTAGCAACAGGAACCACATAACTCTGAGACAATAAAATGGAGATGTCAAATTCCGTCATAAAACCAAAAATATGGCGTTCATAAACATTCTGTAAATAGAGATGCGTAGTGTAATAATTAGAGACATAGGAAATGGACTCGTCGACCAAAGTTCAAATCCTGTACGCAGCTGTTTGCATTTCACATAGCGCTAACACCTTAAAGAAAAAGTCATGAATCAAACTTCTCTTCCACCGACTATGGGCAAATAGTAGGACAGACTGGGTTCTTTAACCTTGGCTAGCTAACCAGTCTAGAAGGAAAACTCTGAATTCAAACCTGTTAAACCCTGTGTAAGAAATTAACCTTGTGTCACATCCTGCTTGTGCGAGGGGGTTGGTAAATATATATAACCATTCTGTAATTTTGCTCGGCTTCTCACAGGATATCAGATACCGGAGTATGAGGGGGAGGAGGAGACTATTATATGCCACATACAAGTGTGTAACATCGAAAACCATGGGAAGCAGCATAGTGAATGTAAAGTAAGTTGGATAAACCCAAAAGCGGGTCAACGGCGGGCTTCACAAGATGCTGGATGGATGAAGTTCATAGGTCAATGATGGATTATTTTAAGGTATACGCCGTACGAAAAGTCGTCAGTTATGTTTATAGAATGTTCCAAGGAGTAGGAGCTGGATTGAAATGACCAATGAAAAAACGACAAACATGTATTTAAAGTCATTGATGAATTGACGAAAAATCAATTGCCGAATGGCTTCCCTTCCGGAAGGAACGCTTACAGACAAGGAGTAACCGATACTATTATCTTTCTACCAAGGAATACTACAGATTAACAGACAATGAGTAACTGATACCACATTCTTTCTTCCTTATAACTATTTCAAGGAATACATGAAACTGCGCTCAATACCAACAGCCAAACTAAAACGCCTAAAATGGCGACAAGAATCGTAACAGTTAATTTCCCTAATCAAGCAATTCAGTCAGGAAACTACTCCGACTCATCTCTAAAGGTGGCATCTATTGTTGTGATAACAAAAAATATATACCAAAAGAGTATAATGATTTTAATCAATTAACATAAGTATCAGGTCACGTTGGCAGCACTGCTATCCATGACAATCTCTCGCTAACCGTCCCTATCAGTCATCACTCCGGGAGGTTCTCTGTGCAGCATCCAAAATCCGCACACAGCTGATCGACGTAGGTCCTTGCTGGACGGTCCACACTGCCGTGCTCATCTGCAGGTTTCCACAGGAGAACGTCACTTATGAATTCGCCCTTGTCTCTTTAGCAGTATGTCCAGCATGTCTTGTTCGTCTTAAACGGATGCATTGTGTGATAGGGGGCAAGTGGCCGTACAGCTGCTTTTTGTGGGTTGCTGTTTCCTTGATTTGTTGAAGACAGCACGAGGCATTCTTATGCAACTCCCATCTAGCTTCTTCTTTAGGTAGTAGAAGCAGAGTGGACTTTTTGACCTTGATATAATAACCAGTCTAGGAGGAGGGAAATTCTGAATTCAAACCTGTTAAACTCTGCTAAAAATATACCGTGTGTCAGATCCTGCAGAAAGGTTGGGAAATGCATAATGGTCGTAGAATATAAAAACAAACTGAATATTTTAATAAATAAGATAACTACGATAATAGTTCTCATTTAGAGATACCCACAAGAAGGGCCCAAATAGACTGAAAATCTAAATACTGGCAGGACCTGTGGATATACCACAGTATGATAATCTTATTATTACAACGTTTGATATAAGAGTAATTGCTAAATAGTTCAATATGTAAAAAGTACAATAATCTCGATTTAACTCTCTCTCTCTCTCTCTCTCTCTCTCTCTCTCTCTCTCTCTCTCTCTCTCTCTGACACTTTTTTTCTTTCTTTCTTCCTTTCTTTTCATCTTTTCATGATGTTCAATTGAAACAGATGAGCGTTATCGCTTCCGTGCCCTAATGCTCTCTTTATCTTTCCCCTACACTCTTTCTTCCTTTTCTCCTTATATCATTTCTATGTAGCACGTCCTTTTCCCTTTCTTTCTTTATGATAAAAATGGAGTAATGACACTCATAAGAAATAAGAATTCGATGGATAAGCAATACCAGATGATTAACCTTCACATTTTTATATTTTATCTTGGCCCCCTCCGATCAATCGGCTGGTCACGTCAAGCCCTAGCACCTATATGATTTTCCCAACCCTATTGCCCTTATGGCAAGCCCCGACCCCTTTTTATCATATGGGTGCTAGAAGGCGGTGGCTGCGGGTCTACATGTCCTGGGAATGACGTTAAACTCTATCTGATATTGAGGTTCCAGTTTTGGAGGTTTGGGGAATGTGGAGCACCCCTTCATCACCATTGCTCCCAGGTCCACTCTGACCCAGAGTGGTAGTACCTGTTAGGGTCCCATCAATGGGTTAAATAGAAAAATGTATTATCCATTAAGAATTTATTTATTTCAAAACTTTATCGGCATTAAATGACCCACTGAGGTTGATATGCCGTAAAACAAAACAAACCAAACCAAACCAATATTTTATCTTGGACGATTTGGACGGTCTGATTTTTAACAAGAGAGTGTTGCAAGATGATAGCGGTCGTATTATTAAAGAACACGAGTATTAATATATATATATATATATATATATATATATATATATATTATATATATATATATATCCCCACCGATTAAAATTTTGGATGTTAGTATTCAAGACCACTTAGAAGGCTGGAGTAATACGATCTT
>CM042140.1:37103102-37108102 GCA_023376005.1 Doryteuthis pealeii | reverse complement strand
AATAGTAGGGCAGACTGGGCTCTTCAGCCTTGGGTAGGTAACCAGTCTAGGAGAGGGATAACTCTGAATTCAAAATTCCTGAGGTCGGTCGTTGATTAGGTTTGTGGCAACCCTTGATGCACCGATTCTTTCCTATCGACTGTGCCAAAAAGTGTGGGTGGTCCAACACAAACCTTCACCACTATAAACAAATCACTGTGTGGGTGTTCATTGTGTGTATGAACCCTTCTACGTCGAAAATCTATGGGAGAGTCCATATATATATATATATATATATATATATATATATATATATGAAAGTATGGTTTCAAGATGCTTCCTTTCTTTAATTAATACAATATTTTTTCTGTCTTTTCTTCTTTTCAGTTTTTCCTGACTGTGAGTTCATCCCCGCTCTCTCTATCATTCCCTACTCTCTTTTTTTCTAATTATATTTTTTCTGTGTAGCATGTCCTTTGTCTTCCTTTTCTTTCGTTATGATAAAAACGGAATGGTCCATTATTTAACTGAGATAACGACACTCAAAAGAAATATGAATTCGGTGGATAAGCAATACTGGATTTACATTTTTGTATTTCATCTTGGACGATTTAGACAATCTCATTTTTAACCAGAGGGTTTTGCAAGATAATAACGGTCGTATAATTAAGGAAGTCGAGTATTGATATATAGATTGCTTGTACATCAAATAATCTTTAAATTAAGTGGCGGCAGAAGAATCATTGTTTAACTTTTAAAAGTTAAGCTTAAATTAAAATTTGATATGTACTCAATACATGTGTCATTGTTGGACTCTCAAACTCCTAATTAAGAGTCCTCTCAATTGGGGAGCTTTTAAGTTAGTATATATCTATATATATATATATACCAACCCCTCCGCACGAGCAGGATGCGACACAAACTCAATTTCTTAAGCGGAGTTTAACAGGTTTGAATTCAGAGTTTTTCTTCTCCTAGACCGGTTGCCTAATCAAGGTTAAAGAGCCCAGTCTACCCTACTATTTACCCATAGCTGGAGGGAGAGTAGGATTCATACCTTTCCCAAGGATATTAGCGCTAAGTGAAATGCAATCACCACATCCAGGATTTGAACTCGGGGCGACGAGTCCATTTCCCATGACTAGTATATATCTTTATATATATATACGTGTGTGTATGCTTCCGAGCTTTTAACCAAAAATGTAATCAAAATGATATTGCTCACAAAGTGCAGTGGTCAATCTTCTTAATGGATTTAATTCGGTCGCGTTGTTCAAATTCCCTAAAATTTTGAGCAGCTTCTCTAGGGGAGAGGGAGGTAGGGAGAGGGGGAGAGATAGAGAGATGGGGGGGATTGATTGTATGCGTGTGCGAATATGTGTGTGTCTGCTTGTGTGTATATGGGTGTGTGTTTGTTGGGGTTTTTTTGGGGTTTTTTTTTTCGTGTTTATAAATGTATTGGGATTCTGTATGTTGTTATTAATTTTCTTATAAAGACTCGCGTAATACTATGCCAGAAACAAAATCAAATACTTACATAATTGGGACAAAAATAAGAGGCTCGAAAAAATGTGAAAATAAACACACAAAAAAAAGAGAAAGCAAACGAGAGAGTGGTCAGGTTGGTGAGGGGAAACACAGAGAGAGAGAGAGAGAAAGAGAAAAAGAGAGAGAGGGGGAGAGGGAGGGAGGGAGAGGGGGGCAGAAACTGTGTAAATATCAACGTGGAACTTGACACCTTAATCAGACCTTCTATATTTCTGAAACCTAAATTTGCCCGGTTCGTTCGCAATAAAGGCGTTGTCTCATTAAATAAATATCATTTTCATAATAATCCATAATTTTGGGATGTAATTCTACCCCATTGTTAATTCGAGGCTTATTTTTCTTTCTCTCTCACTGTCCCCACCACCACCACCACCATCACTACCTAATGAAAATAAAACATCGCCCCCTCCTTTACGAAAACAAAACGAAATGAAGCCCTTCGTATTAACACACGCACACTCACTCTAACTCGCGATATTGTACATGTATGGGATTAGTTCCTGCTTTATCTGATACGAGGATATATATATAACAGAAATACACTCAGTAGAGATCGAACTCACTCTAGGGAATTTAAAGTACTTCTTCATTGCCGTTACTCCAAGATCAACTCTGACTCGGAGTGGTAGCACCTTTTAGGGTCCAATTAATAAGTCAAATAGACCTATTTGAAAATTATTTGTACTAGCAAATATATTTACCCTCCGGGGTGCAAAGAAAGGCTAATGGACCTAAATAAGAATGCAGATAAAAAATTGAAACAGAGAGGGGTATAATGGAAAAATTAGAACTACAACTATTCCATCACCCCTGTCTTTTATTGTTAAATTTTCCTAATTTAACTATTTAGTTAAAGTAGGAAGTAAAAAATAAAATTACGGTTATTTATTCTTGTTAATGGATTTCTTTTAAGAGAATGTTTCTCTTATTTATTAAAATAAAACCAAACAATTAGAAATCAATAATACTAAGCACATATTTATCAAAACCAAAATTTTAATATCAATATGCAAATTAGCCTTCCCGTTCTCAATGTAATACGGTATTTTGTTGTATATGTAAATACAATTTCATGTTATTAGTATGTAGATATGGTCAACAGTGGCTTCGGCCTCTGGACCATTGATATAATTAATAGCGTCGATCCCAGGGGGCCATCCCCCCAGGCAACACCTGCCCCCTCGATTTAAAGGGGCAGGGCTGGGTTTATTGCCCAGTGCCTGAGGCGCCCCCCTTGAGGGGGAATGCCGACGGGATCGACGCAATTTTTCACCTGCCACTCCATGAGCTTCGGCTTGTGGGTGGTCCCACGTTAATAGGGACTTTGTGCCTGACCCGTACAAGTGGGGTACGCGGTAAATATCATGTAGATATGGTCAACACCGGGGGTCCAGTGGCTTCGGCCCTGGATCTTTACGAGTTAACAGCGTCGATCCCAGGGGGCCATCCCCCCAGGCAACACCTGCCCCCTTGATTTAAAGGGGCAGGGCTGGGTTTATTGCCCAGTGCCTGAGGCGCCCCCCTTGAGGGGAATGCCGACGGGATCGACGCAATTTTTCACCTGCCACTCCATGAGCTTCGGCTTGTGGGTGGTCCCACGTTAATAGGGACTTTGTGCCTGACCCGTACAAGTGGGGTACGCGGTAAATATCATATAGATATGGTCAACAGTGGCTTCGGCCTCTGGACCATTGATATAATTAACGGCGTCGATCCCAGGGGGCTATCCCCCCAGGCAACACCTGCCCCCTTGATTTAAAGGGGCAGGGCTGGGTTTATTGCCCAGTGCCTGAGGCGCCCCCCTTGAGGGGGAATCCCGACGGGATCGACACAATTTTGTTCTTTCCCACCCATGAGCTTCGGCTTGTGGGTGGGCCCACGTTAAAACTAGGCATTGTGCCCAGCCCATATAAGTGGGGTATGAGGCAAATACCTGTAAAACAATTTTATTAATCATTGAGGTTTAAATAAAAAATAAAATCATGGTGAATGTGACGTAAATAACTAAGGGAATTGTGACTTGAGTAGTGATATAGTTTTGGTTACAGACAGAAAAAACATGCAATACTCATTATAATAAGATTACATAAGAATACTTGATGCCAGTCATAAACTTGATGCGTGCCACCGCAAACATCTGATAACTATCACCGGGCACTGATGGCCAATTATATTCAAACAGGCTGTGTACAAGATGTGCAATACCATTCTATTATCAACAAAAGTGACAAAACTCTGAATTGAGCACTAAATCAGTAAATTCAAGGCATTAGAATCCATGAGAAAAAACAATAAAATCGATAACGTACATTTTCATCAAAATACGTAGTCTTATAATGGCTGAAAAATGGCATTTTGGGGGCACCTTTGAAGCCCCATATCTCCCCCAATTCTCAAGCAAACTCAACCATCTTTTACTATGTGATACTCCTCATCGAACTCTATCAGAAAATTATATTAGTTTGGCACTTTATTCGCACACGAAATTTGCCATTTTTGCCCACTATCAGGTGGGTTATCAGGCCTCAAAAGTCACCTAAAACTACGAATTGAGCACTTTTCTCACCATCAGTAAATTCAAGGCATTAGAATCCATGAGAAAAAACATACCGTAGTTGTGTCACTATGTTTGTTCAAGCGCTTTTAACTAATTCGCTGGTCGTCCTCAGATGATTGTTGGTTGTAGTGTTTAGGAAGGTCTATGCACAAAATCCTCTATGAAAATAGCAATAAAAAACGACTACAATTTATCGAGGCTATTTGCATAGAAAATAACAAACCAAACATAAATAAAATAGAATTTAATAACAATAATTATATACTGAAAATTTTTAATAATTAACACACCAACCTTAGCAACATCCTAAAATAGACTTTCCTAATTGATTTTTTAAAAATTCAAATGAATTAAACCATACAAACACTACAGCCAAAAATCCTCCGAGGACGACCAGTGAAATGTTTGAAAGCGCTTGGGTAAAATGTATGGGAAATTTTCTTTACAATCTGAATCCTGACCTACGAAAAACGGCTAGAAAACTTGAACGTCTGCAACTGAAGATCATAAAGAAAGAATATTCCATGATCTTTAATAATACCTGCCTATATATATATATATATATATATATATATATATATATAATATATATATATATAAAGTCGACGGGGCGGCCTAAAGTCTGTATCAGCCAGTCAGCGAGGGAGTCTATCCCCTTTTCAATAGCGCTAGACCAAGAAGATTGTTTTAGCATCTGAGGTGGAGCGCCACACCTACCGTCAGCTCCTTACTGTACCGCACAGATCCCTGTGCTACTCATACGCTGAGTTGGCCAGGAACGGTATCGAACTAGGAACCTTGTGGTTTCTAGCCGAACGCTCTACCGACTGAGCTAACTCGTGTGTGTGTGTGTGTGTGTGTGTGTGTGTGTGTGTGTGTGTGTGTGTGTGTGTGTGTGTGTGTGTGTGTGATGGAC
>CM042140.1:37095602-37098102 GCA_023376005.1 Doryteuthis pealeii | reverse complement strand
CATATGACGAAGATTTCTTGGGTTACCATTGTTGGACGGATGTCTACGTAATTGTTGCGTCGGGTTCCACTGCAACAAAGATGGTGATATTGTTGGGTGGTAGCGTCACTAGCTACAGGCGCCTTTCTGACGGCAGTAGGGGCTTTTAACCAAGTATCGATGTCTATTTTCCCTATATACATATATACATATAAATCTGCATATGATTACACATATATATACATATGCGTGTGTATGTGTGTATGTGTGAGTGTGAGTGTGAGTGTGTGTGGCCACATAATTGTATGTGTGTGTGTGTGTGTGTGTTCTTGCATTTATGCAAGGATATGCCTATTAATATATACGAATGTACATATATACGAAGTATATATGCATATTTATTGTCATATAATCATTTGCCCATATGCTACACTTATATGTATGTATAAGTGTATATAAAGTTTCACACACACACATACACGCATATATATAATATATATATATATATATATATAGGTGTGTTTGTGTGTGTGTGTGTGTGTAAACAAAATTAACAAGCTCCCAAAGAGGTGAGTAATTGCAAATACAAATGATATATACTCACATATTCAAGAATATATACATTCTCACAACTACATATATATATGCACATGCATTTAATTCTATTATATCTTATGGTCACACAAATATATATATATATATATATATATATATATATATATATGTGTGTGTGTGGGGGGTGTCCATAAGATATAAGTAAAGTCGCCGGGCCGGCCTAAAGTCGGTATCAGCCAGTCAGCGAGGGAGTCTATCCCCTTTTCAATAGCGCTAGACCAAGGAGATTGTTTTAGCATCTGAGGTGGAGCGCCACACCTACCATCAGTTCCTTACTTTACCGCACAGATCCCTGTGCTACTCATATGCTGAGTTGGCGAGGACCGGTATCGAACTAGGAACCTTATGGTTTCTAGCCGAACGCTCTACCGACTGAGCTAACCCGAATAGCATTAAATGCATGTGCATATATATATGTAGTTGTGAGAATGTATATATTCTTGAATATGTGAGTATATATCATTTGTATTTGCAATTACTCACCTCTTTGGGAGCTTGTTAATTTTGTTTACACACACACATACACACACACACACATATATATATATATATATATATGAATGTGTGTGTGTGTGTATGTGTGTGTGTGAAGCTTTATATACACTTATACATACATATAAGTTTAGTCTATGTTAATTCTTTTGTGCCTAGGTGGTAGGTTTGTATAAATGTGAGTTTTCTCCAAATCTCTTTAGTCGGATCTTAGCCCTGAAGAGCACTTAGCGAAACTTTTAGTAGGTTTATCTGACTCATTAGGTTTATCTTTATATACATATATATATATATATATATATATATATTTGTGTGTGTATCATATCTAGCGATTCAACATATACATATATCTATCTATCTATGTATCTCTATCTCTCTTTCCTCTCTCTCTCTCTCTCGCTCTCTCTCTCTCTCTCTCTCTCTCTCTCTCCTCTATATATATATATATATATATATATATATATATATATATATATATATTGAATCACTTGATATACCAAGGTGCAGATATGTGTGTATGTGCTTGTGTAATTGTGTTTATATGTTTTAGAAAGGAGTTTACGTATGTGTGGGTCTCTGTGTGAAAGTATCTCCCTCTCTCTCTCTCTCTCTCTCTCTCTCTCTCTCTCACTCTCTCACTCTATCTACGTATGGGTACATGTGTGTGTGAGAGAGAGAAAATATAACAATCTAAAAAACAAAATGTGTTCAAGAAAACGCAAATGCACTCGCAAATACATAATATAAACTCATAACTTTTCTAATACGTTTACACACGCATACACCCCCGCCCTACACACACACACTCACACACACACACACACACACATATATATATATATATTATAATATATATATATATATATATATATATAAGATTTCTTTGGATGTTTGTTTATTTTTTAGAAGCATTGTTGAATAAAGTATATATATTAATATCTATATTTTTGCTTGAAGGCAATTACATAAATTCGATAATTATAGAAGATAATAATGACAAGTGAATTTCGCAAAGAATTACTCAGTGTGTAGAATATCATACAGACTGTTTTAACTTTATTAAGTCTCATCAGTGATATATACTAACGATTTCCCTCCGACAGAAATCGAAACCGGGACTTCAGCAGGATAGTTAGAAACTATACTGTTTCGGCCACGATACTGCACCGAGAAATGCCTGCGAAATTAACCTGTCAATGATACTGGGACGTCTCTACCATATGAGGCAGGGGAGGCGCTGAGTGAATAATAACAAAAACATCCGGGGCCTTATGCTCTTCGGTGAAGGAAATAAGATTTTTTTGGATGTTTGTTTATTTTTTAGAAGCATTGTTTGATAAAGTATATATATTAATATTTATATTTTTGCTTGAAGGCAATTACAATGCGAATATCGCATAAATTCGATGATTAT
>CM042140.1:37053102-37090602 GCA_023376005.1 Doryteuthis pealeii | reverse complement strand
CGTAAGATCCAGAAACGAGTGCAGTTGAGCCTAGCATCCCGCCAGTGTAAGACCTATCCTTCTCTCTTTCGGGCGTGTAGGTGGCCAATGTAGTAGATGTGGCGACAGTAGTCGAATCAAAGATCTTAAAAGAAGCAAGATTGAAGAAACATCTTGTTTATCGAGCTATGCTTAGTTAAGCTAATGTATTATGTTGGTCGGTTAGAATCGTCATGGTGTAGTCGATGGACTGAGGTCTGTTGGAATATCTTGTTATATAAGGTGTGCTGAAGTCCACCACTTAAACTTGTCGACACTGCGTGGGTGCGTGGATTAAAGCCAGCCAATCAACAGCTGGAACACGTGGTTAGTTAACTATTTAATCTCCGATCTTGAAAGCCGTTCATTTGCACGTATTCGACACGGACGAACGGATCTTCAACCCAGGACTTTGCTCCACCAAAGTATTCTAGCCAACACTAAGGGACACCGATGAAGAACCAAAGGATTCTACCCAACACTTAGGGACACCGAGGAACAACCAAAGGTTTCTTCACTAAAGATCGCACTCTGCTTAACACAATGGATCTCCACTGTAAAGTGCTCTCACTTGAAGCCTAAAAATGACCACAAAAATCATAAGGCCGTCACTAGAATTTCCTTGACAGTCGCAAGTATTGCGTGACTGCGATTTCGTGCTATATAAATAATAGGTAGCCTATTAATTATGCACGATAAGTGTAGCTTCATTTCAAACTAACGGTTGTGGAAAAACATAGGAAAAATGATGGACAGATTTTGACTTGCATTTGGACTCCTCTTCCGATTCGCGAAAGCAAACGTTAGAAAGAGTTTAGGAAAGCCAGATTTTAATTGGGCGCTGAATGTGATGGTTGCAAGGGTAATCTGTCCATTGAAACTAATTTCTCACACACGTGTCCGATTTAAAGAGTGGTTATACAACAATCGTAGTAAGCTCGAACTTCACTCATGCTATTACGTTTAATTTCGAACTATTAGTCTTAGGTCGGGTTAGCTCAGTCGGTAGAGCGTTCGGCTAGAAACCACAAGTTTCCTAGTTCGATACCGGTCCCCGCCAACTCAGCGTATGAGTAGCACAGGGATCTGTGCGGTAAAGTAAGGAGATGATGGTAGGTGCGGCGCTCCACCTCTGATGCTAAAAACTATCTCCTTGGTCTAGCGCTATTGAAAAGGGGATAGACTCCCTCGCTGACTGGCTGATACCGACTTTAGGCCGCTCCGTTGACTTTACTTACTTACTCTTGGGAAAGACATGAACCGTCTTATACTCGCAGCTATGGGTTAGATACTACCACTCCTGTTTTCTATGTGGATGATATGGTACTAAATAGCCCATGTAGGTTGACATGCCATTAAACAAAGAAAATAAACCAAACCATTATTTGAGTCGTCTATATAAAATATGGAAAAACACATTTTTAGGCCAATGATAATACCGAGCATACCTTTCCAGATTTTAGGGCGTCCCTTTGTGGTTCACTGGTTAGCAAGCTAATCTCGCAGATTGAATACTTCGGAATAGCGAGTTCGATCTCTGCTGGATACTCCATACTTTTGACATTATGCCACATCCTACTCGTTATGCACTGGTTAGTTTTTTTTGGTGCTCAAAAAACATTATCTATATGAATATTCTCTTGTGAAATGAGGTCTTAGTCACCTGACGTTATCATTATTTCTTTTATGCTTTTTTAAAAATTGTTATTTATATATTTACATATATTCTTTTCTTTATGTATCTAATTATTTCTTTCTATTTTTTTTCTAATAATAGGTTATTGTAAGGTATAGCTACTCCCCCCTCCCCCTTTTTTTCATTTTTTTAACTGGTTTAAAGAAAAGAAGGATTGTGATTGAGGGCAACCTCTTTAAGCATGAATTCTTTTCGCTTGCCCAAATTTCTTTTTAATGACCTTTTTGTTTTTAATGGCCGTTTTCGCTGCCTTTTTGTTTTTAATGGCCGTTTTCGCGGGCCTTTTCTTTTTAATGGCCGTTTTCTTTTTAATGGCCGTTTTAACTGTCTTTTTTTCTTTTTCTTTTTTTTTCCGATGTCCATTAGGTAAATATGTGCGTCCCATCGTGGTTTAATGGCTTGTAAAGTAGTCTCGCAGATCCATTACTACTCAATAGCGAGTTGGATACTTTATGGATGCTCCATACTTATGTCACAAACAGGTTGTTTAAATACTTACCTTTCCATATTTCCTGAGGAGACCACGTCCATTAAATTATATGACGATATTTCAAATAGTGTATTTAGCGAGGCCAAGCGTGGAAGCCTAGTGAGCCTGTTACGAAGAAACGAAACCGCCTACAGGGCCTAGCCGGTATATTGTCCCCACCCTATTGCCCCCACCCTTTGTATTATATATATGTTTACCAACACCTCCGCACGGGCAGGATGTGACACAAGGTCAATTTCTTAAGCGGAGTTTAACAGGTTTGAATTCAGAGTTTTCCTTCTCCTAGACTGGTTACCTAGCCAAGGTTATAGAGCCCAGTCTGTCCTACTATTTACCCTTAGCTGGGGGGAGAATAGTTGGATTCATACCTTTCCCTGGGATATTCGCGCTATGTGTAATCCAAACAGCTTCGTCAAGGATTTGAACTCGGGTCGACGAGTCCATTTCCTAAGTCTCTAACCATTAGACCACGCGCCTCCCTTTTTATGATATATTTGCTAGAAAGTCGTGGCTGAGGGTCTTCATGTGCTGGGTATGAGGTTAATCTTTATCTGACGGTGAAATCCTAATTCTGGAGCACTGGTAAATGTGGCGTAGCACTTCATCCCCATTACTCCCAGGTCTACTCTGACTCGAAGTGTTAGTACCAGTTAAGATCCCATCTATGTGTTGAATAGAAAAAAAAATAACTTATAAAAATGTGTTTTTAAAAAAAATAAGTTAAAAAAATTGAGTACCCATCAAGAATAAATAAAACAAAAACATTTTCGGCATAAAATAACCCAACAAGAGTTGACACACCGTAAAAACCAACCAACCAACCAACCAACAAACAAACCAACCTATTCTATACATCGGAATCAAATGTTGATTTTTCTTCTCTTATTATTATCGAGGTCGTCACTAAAACTGATTGTGGCGGTCGCAAGAATTCCATGTTCCTCAAATAATTTTGTCCGGGCGAAACGAAATACCGCCCTTACGACAGGCAGAAAATGGAGACAACCCCCTCCCCCCGATGCCGGGGAATAATTAATAGGAATGATTGTTATTGCGATCAGGATACGGATGATCATACTGTCGATTATAGTGATCATGCTTATAAAAAAAAATGGGTTATTCAAGATATTTTGTTTATGATGATGATGATAATGATAGTTAATGATAATGATAATTATAGTAGTAGTAGTAGTAGTAGTAGTATGATGATGAAGATGGTGATGGTGATGGTGATGATGATGATGATGATTAATCTGTCTTTCTCTGAACAGGAAGTAAATGAAAAGTCGCTCCTTACTACGTAACTTGATCCGAACAACGACCCCCTCTCAAGTCCATCTTCCCTCCCCCCTCGCCTCCTTTCACAAATGGCGTGTGATTACATGGATAACAGGGCTGCCGACTGCAAAGACCAGCAGCAAACTGCTGCAGCTGCTTTCTGCAGATCCACTGTTAAAGGCCTGTGGCTGCCAGTGTCCACGCAGAGACACGAGGTGGCGGTAGTGATGGCAGCGATGGTCGGGGGAGGTGTAAAGGCTGGCGCTGGTAAGCGATCACCGGCCGGACTGACCGTATCGTAAAGTGACACCTGGCGTTGGTGTTGGATGGGGCGAAGACCTGTACATTCTGGCCGACTACATCACAAGGATCGCGCAGTTGACATGGCAACTGTAGAATCGGATAACTCCCAGAGATCGTTACGCTGGCTTCCAGGCGAAATCGAACCGGACAAGCATCAATTTTTGGCTTTTAGACGATTCAGCGATTTTTTTCTATGTTTTCTTTTTTTTTTTTTTTTTTTTTTCTTTTTATTCTTTTTTTTTGTTCTTTTGTTTTTTGTTGTTAAGTTAAACTATTTAGTCTTTAGTATTTTTTATGATTTAAGGCTCATACTGATATTGTTTTTATTAAAACATTTGACGACATTAATTCTCTTTCGAAACAGCAAGCAGATTTGCATCGGGGATTCATTACATTTTTTCTATTTTGTATAACATTATATATATATATATATATATATATATATATATATATATGTATGTATATATATATAGGTGTGTCATAAAAGTATTGAGATTGAAGATGTATTTACCAATATAGAAATGAACAATGAATGGAACGTTCATTTTTTCAGAATACAACGTGTCAAAAAGTATTTAAAAATGTCGATACTCATTTGACACACCTTTTATATATAAATATATATATATGTGTGTGTGTGTGTGTGTGTGCGCGTGTGTGTGTGTTTGTGTGTGTGTGTGTGTGTGTGTGTGCGCGCGCGTGTGTTTATTTGTTTGTTTGTGTGCGTGCGCGTGTGTGTGTGTGTGTTAGTGTAGCGAAGACATGTAGTCAACGTCTCTTGGTAACTGACAGTTTCTCGCCTATGCGTTTTTCAAATCAAGAACTTGTTTTAAAAATCATATAGGTGAGAAACTGTCAGTTACCAAGTGCCGTTGACTTTATGTCTTCGCTACCCTAACTTATCATACATGTGCTAGAATGCAGTGGCTGAGGGTCTTAGTGTCCTAGGTATGAGTTTAAATCTATCTGATGGTGAAGTTCCAGTTTTGAGTTCCGGGGAAGATGGAGTAGCCTTTCACTATTACTTTCACTATTACTCCCAGGTCCACTCTGTCCCTGAGTAGTAGTACTTGTTAGGCAGATTTGCATCGTGGATTCATTACATTATATCTATTTTGCCTAACATTATATATATAT
The DNA here is from genome assembly GCA_023376005.1 of Doryteuthis pealeii. Classification (NCBI taxonomy): domain Eukaryota; kingdom Metazoa; phylum Mollusca; class Cephalopoda; order Myopsida; family Loliginidae; genus Doryteuthis; species Doryteuthis pealeii. The sequence continues at coordinate 37,085,680 of CM042140.1, read as the reverse complement.
ATATATATATATATATATATATATATATATATATATATATAAGGTGTGTCATAAAAGTATCGGGATTGAAGCTGTATTTACCAATATAGAAATGAACAATGAATGGAACGTTCATTTTTTCAGAATACAACGTGTCAAAAAGTATTTAAAAATTTCGATACTTATTTGACACACCTTTTATATATAAATATATATATGTGTGTGTGTGTGTGTGTGTGTGTGTGTGTGTGTGTGTTAGCGTAGCGAAGACATGAAGTCAACGGCTCTTGGTATCTGACAGTTTTCTATGCAATTTTCAAAACTAGAACTTGATTTGAAAATCGCATAGGCGAGAAACTGTCAGTTACCAAAAGCCGTTGACTTCATGTCTTCGTTACCCAAACTTAGAAATACATGCTCTATCCAGATTAGTGGGTACTATATACTTAAAGATATAGCAACGAGCTGGCTTAGCTCAGTCACTAGAGCACCCACCTAGGAATCTCAAGGTTCTTGGTTCGATACAATCTCCCTGGTCTAGCGCTGGCAAAAAATGGATAGGCAACTTCGATGTCAGGCTGATACCGACAATAAACCACTCTGCTAACTTTACTTTTATTATCAATATATATATATATATATATATATATATATATATATATGTGTGTGTGTGGGGGGTGTCGTCGGGTAGGTCTAAAGTTGGTATCAGCCATACAGCAAGGGAGCCTATCCCCTTTCCACTACCGCTAGACCAAGGAGATTGTTTTGACCTATGAGGTAAAGCGCCACACCCACCATCAGGTTCTCACTTTACCGTGCAGACAAATAAAATATGCACAAACAAGAATCTTGCTAATTTTTCACAACAGTTTTAACTAGTGATTTTTTTAACGAAGTCTGAGTGACATCAAGTCTCCTCGGGGATCCAGGACTCTTCTAAGTACTCTAGTTGATCTTAATAGTGCTGTGGTCTAGATGGTCTAGATTCTTCTTCCACTTTCCAGTTCCACCTGTTTCCTTTCCAAGCCTTTTGAGACTTTTCCATGTGAGCCAATTATAATTGGCACCACTGTCACCTTCAGGTTCCACAACCTTTTTAACTCTAAAGTAAGTAAAGTCATCGGGGTGGCCTAAAGTCGGTATCAGCCAATCAGCGAGGGAGTCTATCCCCTTTTCAATAGCTCTAGACCAAGGAGATTGTTTTGGCCTCTGAGGTAGAGCATCACACCTACCATCAGCTCCTTACTTCACTTTACTATATATATATATATATATATATATATATATATATATATATATATAGTTTTCTCGCTTATATCACTCCAAGAGGCTCCTACGTGGTAGGTATTTTAATATATATAAGCCATGATAGGAAGGGTAATCTAGTTTGCAGGGAATTCTGGGAAGTGTAGTTTGATTTAATCCGCGTGCTCATTTACGTGGCTATGTTATATTGATTTTGTGATTTGCTTATTCGTTTGCGCGCGTGTGTTTATTTGTTTGTTTGTGTGCGTGCGTGCGTGTGTGTGTGTGTTAGTGTAGTGAAGACATGTAGTCAACGTCTCTTGGTAACTGACAGTTTCTCGCCTATGCGTTTTTCAAATCAAGAACTTGTTTTGAAAATCATATAGGCGAGAAACTGTCAGTTACCAAGTGCCGTTGACTTCATGTCTTCGCTACCCTAACTTATCATACATGTGCTAGAATGCAGTGGCTGAGGGTCTTAGTGTGTCATAAAAGTATTGAGATTGAAGTTGTATTTACCAATATAGAAATGAACAATGAATGGAACGATCATTTTTCAGAATACAACGTGTCAAAAAGTATTTAAAAATTTCGATACATATTTGACACCTTTATATATAAATATATATATGTGTTTGTGTGTGTGTGTGTGTGTGTGTGTGTGTGTGCGTGTGTGTTAGCGTAGCGAAGACATGAAGTCAACGGCTCTTGGTATCTGACAGTTTTCTATGCAATTTTTATTCGTTTACTCTATTTTGTTTAATTTATTGTTTTCTAGAATGAATTTTAATCATTATTATTTTATTACAGGTTTTTCAGACCAGTTATAATTGGGTTTTTTACTAGAGACTTAGTAAAAGCAAGTCTCTTCATGTCTCCAGGATCCTTCTGAGTATTCTAGTCGATCTTGTTGAGGTCTGTATGGACTCGATACTTCTTCTGATTTTCAATTCCATCTGGCTCCTTTCTAAGCTTTTAACCCATAGATGGGACCCTAACGGGTACTACCACTCCAGGTTAGGGTGGACCAGGGAGCAATGGTGATGAAGGGGTGCTCCACATTTCCCAAACCTCCAAAACTAGAACCTCACCATCAGATAGAGTTTAACGTCATACCCAGGGAATGAAGACTCATAGCATTCTAGCACATATATGATAAAAAAAAGTTGAGGGTTACCATAAGGGCAATAAGGTTGGGACAATCATATAGGTGCTCTGAGTCAGAGTTGAGCTGGGAGCAATGGTGATGAAGGGGTACTCCACATTTCCCCCAGACCTCCAGTTGAGATAAAAATGTACAAATTCAGATTAGATCTTAGATACCAATATTGAAAAATAAGGTGCATGTTAAGGCGTGTCAATAAAAATCTATTTGAACTATACTTTTTCTCACACTATATCCTGTGAACATCAACACATTTGTTGGCATCATTCCGTCTATGAGAGACAATGGAGTAGTATCCAATTTTTTTTTTGTGTATATATTATATATACAAATGCGCCAACTACAATTAGCATAACCGTCCCACAACTTTTCCAACTCTATAGCAAGATAAAAGTATTTGTCTATGTTTTCCCTTTCTTTCATTTTAACACTCTGAACGGCAAAATGAACTTGACGACAGGTTATTTTTTGTTTGTTTATTAACAGAAGGTATGGACTTCTGGTCGGGATGGACCGGTTCGTTTGTATCTCAAAATCCTACTGAATTTTACGAGTCTCATTCTCTAGGACTGATTTTTAGTAGTATGATCAAACTTTATTCACTTGCACAATTCTCGGTGGGTCATCTTCTTCACCCAGTCGTGTCTTGTATTCCTTTTGTGCCAGTTTGATGCATTCGCTTATTATGTGATTAACTCTTTCCTCTCTGTCTCCACACAAATTACATTTTCTATTCTGTTACGTATTTATCAATGTTCATCTTGATATAATTGGTCTTTATGGTATTATTTTGTTCTACTATTAAAATAGTTTCTTAGCTATGACCATAATCCATTCTAAAGAATTAGATGCATAAAATTCTGTCGAACTTTGGGATACTAACGAGTCACCCAATCTCAGCCAGAATAGCAAAGCTAATATTAATCAACAAGAGGAAAAGAACTTGTAATCTGGTGGATTTGGACCACAGTGGACCACAGTGGGGAAAAAAAGAAAGCGTAAAGATCAACAAATGCCAAAATTGGGGGGGGGAGCCAAAATTTAGTTATACGTGTAGATAATAGTGGAAAGTAACTAGAATTTTGGATGACGCATGAAAAGGCTGACCTGTTGGTTTCTGATTGGACAGAACAAAGCGAGAGTGAAAGAAAGAGAGAGTGAAAAGTTTGGGAGTCTGGCCTGGGTATTTGGAGAAGACGGGCAGATAATTTTTGCTACCTGTTGAGATAAGATGGCATCTCGTCTCAAAGAGCCAGTTCTCCAATCTGGGTTTGAAGTAAAATAAAGGAGCTTTTCAGAAAAACAACTATTTAATGTTTGTTAATTAAAAACTTAGCAACGACACAAGACGGGATATCCTCAAGACAACCCAAGTTTTTCCAGACCCCTCGAACAACAGCGAGAATGTCATCCAGTCTAACAACAGATCCAAAAACAGATACATACAGGCCCAGAATAGCCGAGACCCAACAAGATCCAATAATAGTCACCTAGTAGCAAACTAAATTAAACTTAAAACTTATTTCTATATATATTTCTTTTTTTATGTATCTCCTTTGTTTACGTTTGTGTTTATCATATATACTTTCATGAATACAGACATTAAATAGTCTTAAGTTCCGGGTTCGATACCGGCACTCGCCAACTCAGCGTATGAGTAGCACAGGGATCTGTGCGGTAAAGTAAAGAGCTGATAGTAGGTGTGGCATTCCACCTCAGATGTAAAAACAATCTCCTTGGTCTAGCGCTAGTGAAAAGAGGATAGACTCCCTCACTGATTGGCTGATACCGGCTTTAGGCCACCCCGACGACTTTACTTACTATAGAGTTAAAAAGGTTGTGGAACATGAAGGTGACGGTGATGCCAATTATAATTGGCTCACTTGGAACAGTCTCAAAAGGCTTGGAAAGTAAACAGGTGGAACTGGAAAGTGGAAGAAGAATCGAGATCATCTAGACCACAGCATTATTAAGATCAACTAGAGTACTTAGAAGAGTCCTGGATCCCCGAGGAGACTTGATGTCACTCAGACTTCGTTAAAAAAATCATCAGCATATCTTGTGTTTGTTAATTAAAAACTTAGCAACGACACAAGACAAGACATCCTCAGGACAACCCAAGTTGTTCCAGACCCCTCGAACAACAGCGAGAATGTCATCCAGTCTAACAACAAGTCTGTTGTAAAAAAAATTAGCAAGATTCTTGTTTGTGCGTATATTATTTGTCTGCGTGGCAAAACTTTCGTCTCTTACGCAGTTCCCAGCAGATCACCTTTCCTAACCAGTAATTCCTTCTCTTGTATTCCTTTTGTGTCAGCTTGCTGCATTTGCTTATGATATGATTACTCGTTTAATCTCTGTCACCACAGAACCTACACATGATATTCTTCGGTATATTAATTTTTCATACAAGTACGAACACACGGAGCCCTGTCAGCAGGGGTTTTAGAATATACTGAGTGCTCTTCTGCAGAAGGGTAAGATACCCCACCAATGGGTCAAGCTATTGGCCGTGGGTGGGGACCCGTGATGCTTAAGGACGGAATCCTGGTTGCTGAGCAGGCCATGACATGCAACACTCCATTTTGGCTTTCCACATCGCGCAGTTGACATGGCAACTGTAGAATCGGATAACTCGCAGAGATCGTTACGCTGGCTTCCAGTTGAAATCGAACCGGACAAGCATCAATTTTTGGCTTTTAGACGATTCAGCGATTTCTTTTATTGATATTTTTTTCTCGTTTTTCTTTTTTGTTGTTAATTTAAACCATTTAGTCTTAGTATTTCATGATTTAAAGCTGATACTGATATTATTTTTATTAAAACATTTGACGACATTAATTCTCTTTCGAAAGAGCAAGCAGATTTGCATTGTGGATTAATTACAATTATATATATATATATATATATATATATATATATATATATATATATATATATACGTTAATGTATGAGTAGTGGCTTACCGGTGGGTACATGTAGGATCGTTGGAAGCACACAGTATCCAGGGGTTAAGACCAAGAAAAAACAAATACAAAATGCTCAATACAATGTAGAGCAACATTTATTTATAAAATGGATAAAAGTAACCTACTCGAGTTTCATCGTCTAAATCGTCAGGGTTTCATCCGCTGAATTAATCGAGTTTTCGATTAATGTCAGTTGGTACCATTTCAACGGTCATACATGGTACCAACTGACATTAATCGAAAACTCGATTAATTCAGCGGATGTAACCCTGACGATTCAGACGATGAAACTCGAGTAAGTTACTTTTATCCATTTTATATATATATATATATATATATATATATATATATATATATATATATATATGAGGTAGGTAAAAGGATGGTGAACAACTAATCAAAACAAATCTAAGAGTTGAAACGTTTCGTCCGATTTATACGGACATCATCGGTCAAATGATTTTTATTGAAAGCAAAATTACGTGCAAGTACAAGTGTATTTGGTGAGGGAGGGGGTGAGTTAGTAGCGGAAGTGAAGAGAGGGAGGATAGGGGCAGACATGAATGAAGTGAGGGTAGTTTACAGGAAGTAGAGAGAGGATGGGAGTAGATGGGCACAGGGGTCGGTTAGAATTGTTTTGAGTTATCATTTCTTGTTCACCATCCTTTTACATACTGTCGGATTCTATTACATCCATCCTATCTCCATATATATATATATATATATATATGTGTGTGTGTGTGTGTGTTTGTGTGCGTGCGTGCGTGCGTGTGTGCGTGTGTGTGTTAGTGTAGCGAAGACATGAAGTCAACGTCTCTTAATAACTGACAGTTTCTCGCCTATGCGTTTTTCAAATCAAGAACTTGTTTTAAAAATCATATAGGCGAGAAACTGTTAGTTACTAATTGCCGTTGATTTCATGTCTTCGCTACCCTAACTTATCATACATGTGCTAGAATGCAGTGGCTGAGGGTCTTAGTGTCCTAGGTATGACGTTAAACTCTATCTGATGGTGAAGTTCCAGTTTGGAGTTTCGGGGAAGATGGAGTAGCCTTTCATCACTATTACTCCCAGGTCCACACTGTCCCGGAGTAGTAGTACTTGTCAGGCTCCCATCTATGTGTTAAATAGAAAAAAATGTTTAAAGAAAATGTGTTTACAAAAGAAAACGCACGACCTTCTCCTTCATGTTCCACAGTTTCCTCAGTTCTCTGGCAAGGTCCAAGTATTTGTCTATGTTTTATCTCGCTTTCATTTTCACTCGGTAGTCAGCCGGGACTACAAAATCATCATCATCATCATTATATTATTATTATTATTATTATTATTATTTGCGATTTTTTCACACTAATGTTAGTTGATGGTCTTTCACTGGAGTCTGAGTGACAGTAAGTCTCCTCAGATTTCAAGGACTCTTTTAAGTATTCTAGCCGGTCTTAACAATGTTATTGTTTCTGTGGCATCGATTCTTCTTCTGATTTCGAATTCGTCAAGATTCTTTTCCAAACCCTTGGGGACCGTTCCAAGTGTAGCAAGGTATACGCGTTACCCTCATGTTCGACATATTTTAGTAAGTATTTGCCCATCGTTTCGCTTTCTTTCATTTTTACTCTGTAGTCCGCCAGAAAGACAAAATCCACGAGATAACAAGCCCTCGTCTTCTTGTTAATTAACACTAAGTCTGGTCTTCTGGCCGGGATTAGGTGATCCGTCTGTATCTCAAAGTCCCAAAGAATTTTATGCGTCTTGTTTGGTAGTATGGTCAAAATTCAATTTCTTGCATAATTTCTAGTGGATCACCTTTCCCACCAAGTACTAGTCTTGTTTTCCTTTTGTGCTAGTTTTCTGCATTTGCGTATTATTATTATTATTATTACTAGCAAATATATGCACCCTCCGGGTGCAAGTATTTAAGTTTTAAGGTAATGAAATATCGTATTAAATTAGAAAGTATAATAAGAAGGCATATAAAAAGATATGTAATAGAGTGGGGGTATAATAGAAAAATAGAAATGAAACTTACTCTTCCATCACTCCCGTCTTTCATTGCTGAATTTTACTTATTTAACTATTTAGTTAAATTAGGAAATAAAGAATAAAATGACAGTTATTTTTTCTTGTTAATGGATTTCATTTAAGATTCATTGAAGAGATTTTTGCTTATATTCATTAAAATAAAACCAAACATTTGAAATCAATAATACTAAGCACATATTTAATAAAATCACATTTTTAATATCAATATGCAAATTAGCCTTCCCATTCACACTGTAAACCGCTATTTTTTGTATATATAAATAAAATTGCATGTTATTTGTATGTAGATATGGACAACACTAATAAAAAGGTGAAGCAATTTTATTAATAATTGAGGTTTAAATAAAAATAAAATCATGGAGAATGTTATGTAAATAACGAAGGGAATTGTGACTTGAGTAGTAATATAGTTTCGGTTACAGACAGAAAAACACACAATCTCCATTATAATAAGATTATTATTATTATTATTATTGATGTTGTAGATTTTGTTGCTATTGTTACATATTTGCCACTATTGAGTATAGGGTTAGAAGGGGTTGTTACTTCTTAAGGAGGCACGCTTAACGTAACGATTATAGTCATAGGAAATTGAATCAGTGACTCAGTTCAAATCCTGGGCCGGGCTATTTGCGTTTCACTTCGTGCTAATGCCATGGAGAAAGGTATGAATCCATCAGTTCTCATCCCGTCCCCAGCTGTGAATTTCGCGTAAATAACTTTGGCGAAGGCATTAACCCATTTCTCCCCAAAGCCATGGGAAAATAGAAGGGAAATCTTGTTAGGGCAACCAATCCAAGTGAATAAAAGCACTGAAATTAAACCAGTTTCACTCCGCTTAAAAATTGCACTTGTGTCTCACCTTCTCGTGTCAGAGGGGTTGGGTAAATACCTACTTAAGAAGGTTGGTTGGTTATGTAGATTATACGGCATGTCAACCCTTGTCGGGTTATTTTATGCCGAATACGTTTTGTTTTATTTATTTTGGATGGGTATTCAATTTTTTAACTCTATTTTTAGACACATTTTTAAACACATTTTTATCTATTTAACCCATAGATGGTACCCTAACAGGTACTACCACTCCGAATCAGAGTGCACCTGAGAGTAATTGTGATGAAGGGGTACTTCACACTCCCTAGGGCTCCAAAATTGGAACTTCACCATTAGATGCAGTTTAACGTCATACCAAGGACACTAAGACTTTCAGTTACCGACTTCTAGCACATATGATAAAAAGGGATGGCGTTTGCCATAAGAGCAATAGGGGCAATCATATAGATGCTTGGGTTTGACGTGACCAACCGATTGACCGAAGGTGGCCTCTCAGACCGCCAAAGTGGATTGATGCATGTCATGGACTGCTTTGCCACCAGGTTGCCAAACTTAAGCATCACGGACCCTATTGAGGTGGCCCCATTGAGGGATCTTACCGTTCTGCAGAGGTGCAGGGTGTATTCTACAGCCCCAGTCAACAGAGAGGTACTTAGTAAGGTATTAAGGGGAGAATAAAGGGGCCAAACACAATTCACCAACAATTTCCACTATCGATCACTGTGGCATACAAGTGACGGGAAATTTTGTCAAGATGTAACAGAAAGCAGAGGATTGATTAATATGAGTGCTAATAGGACATAAACAGCTCTAGACGAAATTCGAACCAGCGTACTGATTTTATTTTCCGTGATGGTAACCATTATACCACTAGACTCTTATATGGATATATAAGACGCATGAAAGACGTGCATCTTCTGCACGTAAGATACGGTACTAAAATAGGCTAGGTTCTAGATAGAGTAATATCGTCTATCAAAGGTTTTATTTTTCCATGGGTCATCAAGATAAACTTTCACTTCTTGTGGCTCGACTGTCGCCAGTGGATAACACAAGATACGAATAGAGGAGGAAGAAAAAAACACGGTAACAGTATTCTCTTTCTTTTTAAGAAAACTAGCTGAAACGGTATCGAATAAAAAAGAATTACAGAGCCATAAAAACCAGTGTTTCCCGAGAAATTCATCCTTGTTCTATTTCTCAAATTTTAATCTGTAGCCACGGTGCCCGTTCTTCTCTGGCCTTATCAACCGGTCTCGAAGCGAAGTGGAAGCCACTACCCCGCCACTTCTTATATCTTGAAATGGCGAAGGAAAGAAAAGACACATTTCATAGCTGTAATTGAAGCGTGCGACGCTTGGGAGGCAGTTAATCTGAAACAAAATGTATTTGTAATTTTATATCCGATATAGACGCGAATCACGAAGAAAATATCAGGATAAAACAAAACCGTTGGGTAGAAATTATGCTAACATTGATAGGGTTGTTGCAATAGAAAATTAGATATCTATAACATCTTTTTTTAGACTGGAGGGGGGGGGGTATAAGAAAATTTGATTATTCGTTTTTATGAACTTTTCCTACGAGCCTTATTTCATGTACGCATACAAAGACTATGTTAATCTAATATATATATTCATATATGATTATATACATATATGTATATGAAGAAAAGTTTATAGAAAAGAAACAACAAAATGTTATATGTTTTACTGACAAACGTTTGTTTCGACCCTATGAAGAGGTCTTTTTCAAAGCAAATGGAAAAACAAAATAAAAATATCATAGATCCCGAGGCACAGAACGCTCTCGCTCATTACTGGAATTTTTTTAAAAAATGTTTAAAAATGCGTATTTTGTGTTTAAAAATAAAATAAATTTTATTTTTAAATTATAAGCATTTTTATTAATGAAAAAACTCAAAAGAGTTTGCAGTAAAAGTTTCAAAAAGTTCAGGAAAATGTTCCGGCTACAAAAGAAGTTAATAAATATAACAAGTCCGACAGTGTAATAGATGAAGTTGTAAAATTTCGGGATCCTTGTTATATTCAAAATATGAGCCTCCGGTGATATGATTTGAATGATTCCAATTTTGTTTTTGTTTTTTTCTATGGACAGTATGAAGAGATAAAATGGATATTAATCCGACAATATGTGAAGAAAAGTTTATAGAAAAGAAACAACAAAATGTTAATATATATATATATATATATATATATATATATATGTGTGTGTGTGGGGGGGAATGTAGAAACAAACACGGAATTTTATAATGGACGAAAATTTATAGTCGGCGTTCGAACATTTCGGTTTACAAAGGAAACCTTCTTCAGGACTATGAAATTATTTAAGAAGAAACAAGGATTTATGTGTATAAAAAGATGATGGATGTTTTGTATGCGTTGAATTTAAAAAATGTGTAGAAAAAGGTTCGGTACCGAACCTTTTCCTACACATGAAGAAGTTTTTCTTGTAAACCGAAATGTTCGAACATCGACTATAAATTTCCATCCATTATAACATCCCGGGTTTGTTTCTACATTCTTATACTGTCAGATTAATTTCCTCATCTTATTTCCATATATGTGTGGGTATATGTATATTATATATATAAAAGGTGTCAAAAAACATCGAGAATTTTTGTACTTTTTGGCACACCTTTTATTCTGAAAAAATAACGTTCCGTTCATTGATCTTTTCTTCAGAATACACAGTGTGTCAAAGAAAGTACCAAGTTTAAAGCTCTATTTACCGAGATAGAAATGAAGAATGAATGGAACGCTATTTTTTTTCAGAATACAAGGTGTGTCAAAAAATTCAAAAAATTGAATATATATATATATATATATATATATATATATATATATATATATATAAAATATGATATAAGATGATATAATATGATATTTTCTTATACATTTTCTTATTTATCTTGTAATGGCTATCTGACGAAACTAGGGTTTTTTTACAGTACAGAGTTACCGAAATAAATTTATGATAGCTATGTGATGGTTAGTTGAGTTTTCCTTTCTTATTGAAATTGTAAATATTGTTCTGTATATAATGTATTTATTAATCACCTAACATTGAGCTCTCTTAGGGATTTGAAATAATCCTTGTATAATCTATAGATGTGCATCTGCACGGTCATACATTATGGATATACGGAGGATATCATCATTATCATCATGTCGCGCTTTCAGCGCGGATATCTATGACAATCTCTCTCCATCCGTCCCTATCGCTCATCATTCTCGGGAGGTCCTCTATGCAGCATCCTGCATCCGCACAGAGCTGATCAATGTACGTTTTTTCTAGTCGGCCTATCCTGGCTTATCCATGTGCTGGCTTCCACAAGAGGACGTCGCTTATGAGTTCGTCCTTGCTTCTCCAGCAGTGTCCCGCGTGTCTTGTCCGTCTTACTTTGATGGTTTGTGTGATATGTGGTAGGTGGCCGTATAGCTGTTTTCTCGTAGGGTGTTGTTTCCATGTCTTGTTCAGGATCACCCGCAGCATTCTTGTGCAGCTCCCATCTAGTTTATTCTCTAGTCGCTTAGTTAGGGTCGAAGTGGTGCAGCCATACAGCAGTACTGATATGACAACGGCCTGGAAGAACCGTCTCTTTAACTTGTCTGTGAGGTTGGATTTCCATATGATCGATAGTTTATTTATAGCGGCCCATGCTTTTCCTATACGTGCACTAACGTCATTTTCAGTGGAGGAGATGTTACTGCCTAAGTATCTAAATTGTTCTACAGAGTTTAGGAGTTTACCGTCGATGGTTGAGATGTCGCTTTTGTTTTTGAAAGACATGAACTCGGTTTTATCAGAGTTCACGTACAGGCCGACATTTCGTGCTGCCTTTTCTAGGCTATGTAGTAGGGATTCGGCTTATGCAGGTGTATTTGCGAGTAGTGCCAGATCATCAGCATAGTCCGCATCCGTAATAGTATGTGCGGGATAAACGGAGGATATAGATGATCCAAAATACAATCATCCTCAACTTACCGGTCGATTGAATACTTTGAACTTCTTTTTTACGTTCTTGTTTTTCATTTAATTTTCATATTATTTTTCAGATATTATAAGTAACCTATACAGATTGAAACTGTAAAAAAAATTAAAATAATAGAATGTTCCTATTCAACTGAGTAGTTTACAATTTGAACAAAAATAAATATTTGGTGTCAGAATAATTTCAAGAAATTCAGAATTCAAATAGCCATCCCATTCGTCTGCTTTGTCTACTTGACTTAATTTTGTGCGGTTATTTAAATGAATGTGTATATTTGAATATGCTTAAGAGATTGTTAGAGCTCAATAATAATATTCCTGCGGGGATAAGAAGATTGATCCCAAAAACCTTAAACAAAGTCATACAAAGTGCTCGAATTAGGGTGCAACATTATATCGTGGAAAATGGTGGCAATCTACAAGATATAATTTGTTGCAAATAGATATTTCCTTGGGCTATATTTTATGATTTGTGTCAGTCCTTTATAGGCGACCGTATATATATATATATATATATATATATATATATATATAATCCAAAAGTCCAGAGAAAAAACTTCCTTACGACACAAGAGTTTTATTTAAAAAAAACTGTCGCAGTTTGAGAACTCAATGTGTGCTCTGAATGATAGTGTCACAGAGCAAATATATAAGTAAAGAAATAACAAAATACTTAGAGATTTAGCTTTATAGTCTATTTCAGGGAGCTTAGACAAAGTGTCTAACTCTCTCGACTCATCAGATGCGAATGATGAGTCGGGAGAATTAGACAATTTGTCTAAGCTCCCTGAAATAGACTATAAAGCTAAATCTCTCTTTTGTTATTTCTTTACTTATATATATATATATATATATATATATATATATATATATCACTACTAACACACACACACACACACACACACACACACACACACACTCACACACATATGTGTATGCATACATATACATTTATAGGTGTACATCTATAGATATACACAAAACCCCTAAAAAATGTTCATATATATATAAGAACATTCCAAAAGAATTCAACTCAAAGAAGTTTTTTGTCCACGGAACAGATGGACTCGCTACTTCTAACACACTTCTCTACCCGGATTATAGTGGACTGTCAAACCCTCAAAATATCTTTTAATTTTTCTAATAATGACCTCTTTTTTTTTTAAATCATTAAAAACAATTTCTTCAATCAAGAAATTTTCTCCTGACGATGACCTAAGGTCGAAACTAGTTGAGAATAATAAACATAAAAGAAATATTCCTGTTTGTCTTATCACTTTTTGTTCATATATATATATATATATATATATATATATATATATATATATATATATATATATATATATATATATATTATTTGGGTGTGTGTAATAATAATCCCGATTATACGTAGTGGTAATCAACAAAAAGTGTCAGCATACACAATATGAGAATCATAAATTGTTAGCAGCCTCTGTAGTTAGTTTAAAATAAGTTCGTTTGAATGAAAAGCGGAGGCGAGTAGATTTCCATAACCGTTGAGTTATGATTAGCATTTTGGATGACCCCAACTGACCTCGGTGCAGAGAGACGTGGGAATAGTTAGTTTTTAGAATTCAAATTCGACCCAACCGTCAGAGAGTTTAGACGTGTTAGTCTTTCTTTCTCGGGTAATCTCATCTGCACGGAATTGATGGAATCATGGGCTAATAAATAAAAGCTTAATCAAGCAACAAAAAAGTCTTGTTAATTTATTTAATTAGAAACAAGCAAAACCCAGAAGAAATCAGCGCTTAGAAGAACTCAACTAGACTAGACAACAAGTTGGAGAAGAATCAGCAACAAGTAGCCAGAGTAATCAAGTAATCAATTAAGATCATCCTCTCTCTAATCTGTATCTGTCTCTCTCTCTCTCTCTCTCTCTCTCTCTCTCTCTCTCTCTCTCTCTCTCTCTCTCTCTATCACCCGAGTTTCCTCTTTCGATTATATAACCTATGGTGATAGGTAGGGATGTTTGATGTCATTATTTAATAAAAGTGTTCAAACATTTAAAGGCCATAAAACAATCAAGCACAAGGCATAGAAGACAACACTCTGGATTAAACAAACAAAATTGTATTAACAAAATGTATACAAAAAGACAGCATTGAATACTGGGCGAGGTTCAGCCAAAAGTTCTTTTTTTAAAGTTCAATGTAAAATGTAAGATAATATTTTACAATTCACAAAATGAGAAAGAACGTTTAAAGTTTTCAGGTCACAATAATCATCAGTCAAGCAATATTTGTACTGATATTTAGTTTGTCTCTTAAAGCGATGATTATTTAAAGAAAGAGAGATAGATAGATAGTTCGTACCTTCTGCATTAAAAAATTCTTAAAACATGTAACAAGGATTCTCTTAGGCAGGCAAAATCTTTCTGCTTGAAAATGAAAAAGTCTGAGTATTTATAGAATCCAGGTAGGCTCCGTGGGGCTCCATTCGATAATTTTTCTTATTAGGCGGGAACGCCTCTGATTGTTTGAATTTTACGAATTTTATTTTAAATTTTATTTTTTTACTAGGGTGCGCGATCCCCACACGCAAACTACTTATTTTTGTCATTCGATCTCTGTCTGTTGAAGCAAGAACTTCCGGCTCGCCACAACCCTATGGGGTATACAATATATTTATATATAACACTAGAAGGCGTTGTCTGAGGTCTTAGTGTCCTGTGTATGACGTTAAACTCTATCTGATGGTGAAGTTCAGATTCGGTAGCTCGGTGGAATGTGGAGTACCCCTTCATCATCATTACTTACAGGTCCACTCTGACCAGGAATGGTAGTACCTGATATGGTCCTATTTATCGGTTAGATTAGAAGGAAATGGGTTTAAATGGGTGTGTTTGAGAGAGAGAGAGAAAACGAGTTTTTGAAAAAATTGAGTATCCATCAAGAATGAATAAAACAAAAACGTACTTGTTATGAATTAACTCAATTGGGTGACATGCCGTAAAATCCAACCAACCAACAGATTACAATGCTCTACAGTTAACATTTTACTTAGCCTTTATCAATTTTGTTTAATATTTAAATTGTAACCTTTATTTTATGATATAGTCAGATAATATTTAGGACAAACTTATCAACTTCCGTTCAGTTTGCTTTCCTTATTGTTATCATTGATTAGTCTGGTACAATGCCATTTGTTATTCACAACATTTGATATATATATATATATATATATATATATATATATATATATATATATATATATATAATCCAAAGTCCAGAGAAGAAATCTTCCTTACGACACAAGAGTTTTATTTAAAAAAAACCTGTCGCAATTTGAGAGCTCAATGTGTGCTCTTAATGTTAGAGTCACAGAGCAAATATATAAGTAAAGAAATAACAAAAGACTTAGAGATTGAGCATTATAGTCTATTTGATATTTCTGAAATAGACTATAATGCTAATCCTCTAAGTCTTTTGTTATTTCTTTACTTATATATATTTATTATATTTATTTTTAACATAGAATACGCATTTCTTAAATTTTTTTGAAAAGTCCGGCCCTGATCGAGAGCGTTCTGTGCCTCGTGATTAATGATATATTTATTTCGACTTTCCTTTTACACATAGCTGCTTTGAAAAAGACCGCTTCATATGGTCGAAACAGATTTCTGTCAGCAAAACTATTAACATCCTGTTTTTTCTACAAACTTATATATATATATATATATATATATATATATATATAATATAATAAGGTTATAATTAAAATTGAAGTGGAATGAAATAAAAAATATCTGACCACTCTTCCAAAAACATATTTTTATCTTTATTGTTATACACCCTACATTTCGGCCGATGTACTTATCGGCCCTTTTTAGATGTTTCTGGTCGAACTCGGTAGACTTCATATCGGAATCGGAGGACTTCACGGAACTTCGAACCGAACCCTTTATTTAATCCATTTGGGGTAGATTTTTCTCACCCTGTAACCCATTTCAGTTTATCACCGGGCCACCCACCTGGCTGGATTACCATAAAGTCTTTTTAACGTTGGGAGCCACGCACAAACCGAATCTCATTCGATGGCAAAAAAATGCATGTTTCCCGTAGGCATTTCTCTTGGTGTGCTGCCTCAGGCACCGGGCAATAATCACACCCATTACTCCTTTTAGGCGAGAGGGAAACGTCCCTCAGAACTACGCAATTAATATTTTGTCAACCGGACAGCGCGAATGCCAGGCGTGTCCATGCGATCGCCCATTCCAGAGTTGACCAGGTAAAATAAGAAGGCGCTTCAGTATTGGGTCAGTCGAGTGGACCGTAACGACTGTGTAGTGAGTTCGATCCTCGGTTCGTCTTCCGCAGTTGTAGGCTAGTAAATTAATTGTTGCTTATAAAGCGTAACTTAGATTTGACACAACGTCAGAAATAGTGAACATCTTCTCAGTGATAATGAATTTTGCGTGAAAAGCTTAATACTAGTGTTCCTCCAAATTACGACCGTTATCGTCTTGCAACACACTCTGGTTAAAAATGAGACCGTCCCAAAGGAGTGTCGTCACCTCAGCTAAATAATGGACCATTCCTTTTTTTTATTATACAGAAAGAAATGGAAGAAAAAGGATATGCTATACAGAAGAATATAATACGGAAGAAAGAAAGAAAGAGAGTAGAGGAAACATAGAAGGAAGAGGTGAGCGCGCAGAAGCGATATCGTTAATCTGTTTCAATCGAACATAATGAAAATATCAAAAGAAAGAAAGAAAAAAAGATTGAGGGAGAGTTAAATAAGGATTATTATACATTTACATATTGAACTATTTTGGCAATAGCTCTTAAGTAAACATATCAAATATTGTAATAATTAAATTATCATATTGTAGTATATCCACAGGTTCCGCTATTTACACAATATTGAACTAACCAGTTAAGCTTAGTGAATACTTAAAGTATGTATTTACTTGAACCCTTCCACCATGCGTAGGATTCGACACATTTTTATTGCAAAGTAAAACTGTTCACCTAATCATAGTCTACCCTACTATCTTTCTCTATCTACAGAGAAACGGATTTTCTATTTTCCAAGGGCATTAGCGCAAAAGGGGACGCAAACAACAAGATAAGATGCAGAAACTTTTTTGAATAGCCGAACATCCTCGCTTCATAAAAGTTTCCCTAAACAAACTAGTGGGGGGATTTGGGCAGCACGTTTTTGCAGATCCTCTTCAAATCCTTATGGTTTGTAGGTTGTTCGAAAACTCGAAGCTTCCAAACTCGTCGAGTTGATGAGAAAAAGCTCAATTTAATCTCATCTGACCCCCAACTCCTCCCAACCCTCCACAGAATCATCCAGATTTTTCCCAACATACATTTATTTGTAAGAAAATCGGTACTCCTCGTATAAATGCGTCCTTACCTCCTGGCCTAAAAAAGGCTTAGAGGTGCCAGCTCAAAAAATAACCTGCGCTACTATTGAAGCACCTAGCTGAAGCGGTGCCTGTTGAAGAACCAACCCGCGCTCAAAGCGTTTTTCACCCAGTCTTTTCTCGACAATAAAATGTAAATATTTTAACCCTCCCTCTCTTTAAAATTTCGAAAATTTCGAAAATTAAAAACCCTAACATTAAACCCTAAAAATCGCTAAATAGTATAAATAAAAACGCCTTCAAGCGGCTAGGGACTTAAATAGTAGCGCGGGTGGTCTTTTAGCAGGCACCGCCTAGCGGGTTTTAAGGCTGGAGTCCAGGACGCATTTATACGAAAATACCCCGAAAATACTACCATTTTGTTAACATTCGACGAGCGATCTCTCTATCACCTTGAATGTTTGTTGAAAACGGCATAATGTTAAGAGAACAACATCTGGTAAAGTCAGTCTCCATTCAAAACTTTTTTTTTAAAACGCTGATATTTCTTAAAAGTCAAATATAAATTGATAGCGTTCTTTAGTTAAATGTAAATTTTTTCGCCAGTGTTAAGTTTCATATTTTTTTTCTTATACTATACATGATTTGGGCCAGTATGGCTCAGTCGGTAGAGCATCCGCATAGGAACCACAAGGTTCCGGGTTCGATATCGGTCCTTGTCAACTCAGTGTATGAGCAAGCACAGCTCGAGTAATCTGACCTGTGCGGTAAAGGAGAGAACGGTAGGTGTGGCGCTTCACCCCAGCAAAAACAATCTCCCTGGTCTAGAGCTAGCAAAAAGGGGACAGACTCCCTCGCTGTCCGGCTGATACCGACAATAGGCCACTCTGATTATTTTACTTATATACATGATTTGACCAATTTAGGAAAGTATACACTTACCGTATATACTCGTGTATAGGTCGCGTTGTATTCGTTAGTCTCGCAGATCCATTACTACTGAATAGTGTGTTAGATCCTCTCTGAAAGAGCTATACTTATGACCTTGTGTCACATCCTATCTGTAGCGAACGGGTTGGGTATAAGGTATATATAGGGATCCCATAGCGTTGTAATGGTTAGCAAGCTAGTTTCGCAGATCCATTACTACTAAATAGCGAGTTAGATCCTTGCTTGATGCCTCATACTTGGGGACCTTGTGTCACATCCTACCTGTGGTGAATGGGTTGGATAAATACCAACTAATTTTGTACAAGGGGGCCTCATCGTGATGTAATGGCTAGCAAGCTATTCTCGTAGATCCATTAATACTACATAGCGGGTTCGTTCCTCGCTGGATGCCCCATACTTGGGACCTTGTGTCACATCGCAACCCTGGCAATCGGGTTGGCTAAACATCTACTTGTAATATTGTGTAACATCCTACCGGTGAGAAAAGGGTTGGGTAAATATCTGGGCATCCTATCGTCGTATAATGGTTAGCAAGATAGTTTCGCAGATACATTCCTACCGAATTGCGAGTTCGATCCTCGCTGAATCTCCCTTGTTCGTATATATATATATATATTATATATATATATGGTGTTGTTTGTTAACCTGTGATTTATTCTTAATATTTTGGGATAAAAAATCCCTTCTACAGAAGATCTCCAGAACTGAAGTTGTTGCTAGTGGCTGTCCACTATATATTATATATATATATATATATATATATATATATATAATATATAGTGTGTGTGTGTGTGTGTGTGTGTGTGTGTGTGTGTGTAAATGGAAGTGAATCCGACAGTATGAATTAAACATTTTTTTGAAAAAACAATAGATGTTGATAATTCGCTGACAGAATCTGTTTCAACCTTTAGCGGTATTCTTCAAGAGCGAAATGAATATGATGGAAAAAACGGACTAAATAAAATAAACTGTTAAAGATAGGAGGGTACAAACAAACATCTGTTGTTTTTTAAAAAAAAAAAATTTCATTCATATATATATATATATATATATATATATATATACATTTTCCTTTCCTCTTTTGACGCGCTTTTCTTTATTTATTTATTCTTTTGAGTTTTTCTTTCCTTTATCATTTACTAGCAAGAATATTCGGCCTCGGGCGTAAGTATTTAAGTTTTAATGTAATGATATATATTAAATTAGAGAGACTAACAGAATTAGATAAGAATGCATATAAAACGATTACACTAATTTTGATAATATTCTAATTGGTTTCTATATAAAGGATTGATTTTAATACTTTCGAGAATAAAACAATAATATTTACAGACCAATAGCACCAAGTAATTATTAATTAAACCCGGTTTTGTTAAAAACTGTATGCAAATTAACCACGCTATATATTATGTAAACCTTTATTTCTTAGTGATATATAAGACAAATTGGGCGCGTCACGCGGTTTAATGGTTAGCAAGTAAGATTTGCTGACCATTTTTAGTGAGTTCGATTCTCATTGGGCGCCTATTACTTCGGACCTTGTGCCACATCTTAGATAAGCTTAGAAAATAACTATATACGACATATTGCAGGTTTTTAAACACACTAATAACATGGACTATTTTTAGGCAAATCTAACCCAGATTTTCATAGAGACATCGTTAATAGATAATATTTATTCTATGTATTAACGATTTTCTCTATTAATTAAATACTATTGATAAACTTACGCAATTCCTGGTGTGTATTGTGACGTAAATAGTGACGTAGGTTCAGTTACAAATCCACTCTGACCCGGAGTGGTAGTACCTGTTAGGGTCCCATCTATGGGTTAAATAGAAAAATGTATTTATAAAAAAATTGTATTATCCATTAAGAATTGATTTATTTCAAAACTTTATCGGCATTAAATGACCCACTGAGGTTGATATGCCGTAAAACAAAACAAACCAAACCAAATCAGTTACAAACAGACAGACAAGGAATCTCCATTATGATGAAATATATTAATACGCTAAGTTACTTATCCTTCCTCGCCTGCCCTTCCATTGTTATACTCCCTCCTTATTTGAATTGTTTCTTCTTTTTTCTCCCCTTATTGTCTCACTTGTCTCCAATGACGAAGCGTCTCAATGTCACTCCAGATTAGGAAAACCGTTAACTGTCGTTCCAAAATAATCCTCTCGTCAAACTACCATGACAGAAGGATTACGCTAGTTGATTGGAATAAATCATTCGCACAATCCGATATTCTGTCAACACCAGCTATTTGTCTTCACTGACTCACAGATGACACTTCATCACTGACGCGGGGAAAGCTCTGTCGGCTGGGACTTTAAGATACACCGATTGAACCTCTGCAGAGGGGTAAGACACCCTCCCAATGGGGCCACCTTTTGGCTGTAGGTAGCCATCCGTGATGCTTAAGGATGGAACCCTAGACGGAGCAGTCCATGACATGCAACACTCCAATTATTACTTAGGCAGAGAAGCTCCCCCCGATCAATCGGCTGGTCACGTCAAGCCCTAGCAACTATATGATTATCCCAACCATATTGCCCTTATGGCAAGCCCCAACCCATGTTATCATACACGTGCTAGAAGGCGATGGCTGAGGGTATGAGGTTAAACTCTATGTGATGGTGAAGTTCCAATTTTGGATCTCTAGGGAATGTGGAGTACCCCTTCACCATTATGTCCAGGTTCACTCTGCTCGGAGTGGTAGTAGCTGTTAGAGTCCCATCCGTGGGCTAAATAGAACCGGATGAGTTCCAAAAGTGTTTTTTTTAAGGAATACCACCAAGAATGAATTAAATAAATCGTCTTTGGCATAAAATGACCCAACAAGGGTTGACATGTCGTAAAATCTAAACATCCAATAACAGACGCAGGGCGTTTGTAATTCGCAAGTCGAAGTTTAGTCTGAGATAAGATTCAATCTGGTTTTAAAGGTGGAATAGGAATATTGTGTAAGTGGAAGAGCCCCGTTTGCTTAGAAAGACAAAACACCATTGGTAATCGTTGCTTTTAACCTAGCTTAGAAAACCGACCACTGACGTTAAATCCGAAGTAAAGCTCTATGGATATACACTAAGCTAAGATTAGTTTGGCTTAAGATCAAATAGAGGAAAATAAAGTTAAGAAGATTATGGTGTATCAGTCTTATAAGTGGATAGGGATTGTCAACCTTGATAATCAGCACGGATTCCTTTTGACATTTCTCGCTATCCGTCCTATCGACCATTGTCAACCTTGATAATCAGCACGGATTCCTTTCGACATTTCTCGCTATCCGTCCCTATCGACCATCGATTTTAGTCTTTTCTCTTGTGGCAGAAATCACCCTTTAGCCGGCTCCATCAACGATGAAATATCATGGGAATTGGAAGTACGCGAGCGGTCCCCAAAACCCCGCATTCAGACTCTTGTTTGACCCAAATTATCCAGTAGTCGTAGGGACAAGATAAAAAAAATGATTTACTCTACGGGTAGGATTTGACACAAGGACACAATTATTGGGCATACAGCGAGGATCAAACTCGATTTTCAGTAGTAACGGATCTGCGAAACTAGCTTGCTAACCATTACACTACGATCGATGGACGTCCTTAATGGAGAAGATGAACAAAAGTAACCGCTGGTTTCCGGTGCAGACAGCCCTTGAAAGTTTCATTTGAGCCCCTTTGGACAGGTTGTGGTCCTAATACCACTGGATGCCTTGACCTCTCCGCCCTGGGTAGCCCTTCAAGGAACTTAAGTTCCCGACGGCATAGCTCTGACACTACCAAGTTTACATCGCCCTGTTGCGATGGGGAGGAGTTGGGCGTTGGGCATTTTGTAAAGTGTTTTGTTTGTTTTGTTTCGTTCTTTAATGGCATTAAATATTCCATATCGTTGATTATTTAATGATAAGTTTTGGTTTTGTTTTGTTTTACGGCATATCAACCTCAGTGGGTCATTTAATGCCGATAAAGTTTTGAAATAAATCAATTCTTAATGGATAATACGATTTTTTTATAAATGCATTTTTCTATTTAACCCATTGATGGGACCCTAACAGGTACTACCACTCCGGTCAGAGTGACCAGGGAGCAATGGTGATGAAGGGGTGCTCCACATTCCCCAAACCTCCAAAACTGGAACCTCACCATCAGATAGAGTTTAACGTCATTCCCAGGACATGTAGACCCCAGTCACGCCTTCTAGCACCCATATGATTAAAAAAGGTTGGGGTTTAAAAGGGCAATAGGGTTGGGAAAATCATATAGGTGCTAGGGCTTGACGTATTTAATGATAAGAATTGTCCTCTTAGGATCCCAGAATAAATGATTAATATTATAAATATCTTTAAAAATTATAAATCATCAGTCTAGTACTAAAATACATTTAAAAAAATCTCTCTCTCTCTCTCTCTCTCTATATATATATATATATATATATATATATATAAATTTAAAAGAAAATCTATATAAAATCCATACAGTAGATACAAAATGGCAGTTGTTTCTTTGGACAGGAGTGCAGTAACTCTTGAGGCATCAGTAGCTTTTGAACATGGAGAACTTAAAATGGTTACAACATTTTGAAATTCTGTTTTGGCTAAGACATATCTAAATATAAATTTTATTGTCTTCTTTCCTGATATCTAAAGAAAAACACATATCTATAGTGATGTGACTGCACTTTGCAGTTTGGGTGCTCATATTTAATAGATACCGACAGACCAGTTTCATGATGTTCTTGTAGAAGAACAATAAGAGTACTATTTAAAGGTGTATGCCTTTACCAAGGGTATTGGTCCGAAAGTGAATGTAATAACGCGACTGGAATTCGAACTTGCATACTATGATGTCGTAGTTCAGCACGTTAGCCATTACACCATGAAGACTCCAGACCTATTTCGAAGGGTGGATGTCTTCGTGTTGTATACCCTTCTTTACTTACTTTTATTCTTCTTCTTCTGACGTCTTTTCTATCTTACCTCTTCTTCTAATGTCTGGACTTCGTCTTGGTGACTTCGTCTTGGTGGTCGGTCGCACTTAACTCATTTCTTCTTCTAGATCAGTCTTGTTACCAAGACATTCACCAACCACAAAAATGTGTAATTTTCTTAAGCTTTTATTTCCATAACTATATTTCGTGTAACTAAATATCTGACTAACATAGCGCGCGTGTGCAGTGTGAGTTCCAGTTAAGGCAGGAAATATTCTCTGCCCGACGTCCAACTGAAAACTGAGGACCCAATCAGGTCCCACGTGACTTCTTCACGTATTTCGCGGGCTTTCTGTACTATTCCATGGAAAGTCCCCCCGTAATATGAAAAGGGCCATCCCTTTAGAAATACAGGGGATTGACAATAATCTTATGCAACCGCATAGATTATGTAACATTCGAAACTTTCTCGACTTCAGTATTTTTCCGAGCTAAAAATTGTCTTAAAACTTCGGAATTTCTTTTCTATAATTTTACTTCTAAAAAAAAAAAAACTATTTCACAGGAGGTGACTTTCTGTACTATTCCATGGAAAGTCGTAATATGAAAAAAATACAGGGGATTGACAATAATCTTATCATAGATTATGTAACATTCGAAACTTTCTCGACTTCAGTATTTTTCCGAGCTAAAAATTGTCTTAAAACTTCGGAATTTCTTTTCTATAATTTTACTTGAAAAAAAGAAAAAAAAAAGAAAGGAGCCAAAAAAAAAAAAAAAAATTTTAACAGGAGGGACTTGTGGGAAACATCGGGTGCTAGCCATCACAGTTCATTCAATCAGTACTCTCAAATTATATGAAAGCCTAATTGACTACGTTTAATATTACAGCTTTATAGATCTACACCAGGTGCAGACTGATTTACGGCATCTGAGTAAACATCAATTCCACACAGAAGAACTGGAATTTTTAAACCATTTTTAGGTGTCGGGGGTGGGGGTTGAAAGGGAGTAATTTATGTCATTAAATTCTGTACTTAATTTCACGTTAGGAATAATATAAAATATATAAAGCTGTCGCTGGCGTTTAAACTTAATTGGTTGGTTTGCTTTTTTTTCTTAACCGCATATCAACTCTTGGTTATTTGACGCCAAAATTATTGATTCATTTGTAAATTATTGTAATCATAACTACATTTACAATTTTAGAATTAAATAAGCCCTAGTTTAGATTTCGTTTCTCTGTTTAATGGCATATAAATCCTCGTGGGTTATTTTATGCTACAGTCATCCTTGTATAATAATAGTAGTGGTACTACTTAATCCATAGCTGGGTAAGTTGGTTAGTTGGATTTTACAGCATGTCAACCCTTGTTGGGTTATTTTATGCCGAAGACCTTTTTTTTATTAATTCTTGATGGGTACTCAATTGTTCTTAAAACTCAATTTTATTAAACACATTTTCATTTCATTTTTATTTCTATTTAACCCATAGATGGGAACCTAACAGTGGACCTGAGAGTAATGGTGATGAAGGGTTCTCCAGAGATCCAGTGAATTCACCATCATAGATAGAGTTAAAACCCTTAGTCACCGTATTATAGCAAATATGATAAAACAGGGTTGGGGTTTGTCATAAGGGCAATAGGTTTGGGACAATCATATAGGTACTTGAGCTTGATGTGACCAGCCAGTTGATCGGAGGGGACATCTCCGGCCTCTCGACTAGCATAAATAAGGGACAAAGTGGAGTGCTGCAGGTCATTGACTGCTCAGCCACCAGGATTCCATCCTTAAGTATCACGGGTCGCAAAACACAGCCAACAGGTAGCTCCATGGGGGGTATTTACCCCTTTGCAGAGTTCAGTCGGTGTATTTTAAAGCCTCATCTGAGAGGGCTTGGTGGCCAATAGTGATGTGTTATTCACATGCGACTCGTTCAAAACATTCGGGTGATTTAAATAAATGAACGATTGTAGGGTTTGAAATATCCCTATCTAATAGTAATAATCATATTGTCTAAAGGAAGTATTTCTATTTAATAATAATCATTTGTTTTCACACAAGCATAAGGTTTCAAGTAACTAAAAATAATCATTGACTCTCCCGTCGATCGACGTATGAGTGTTCATACAATAAACATCCACACAGTGATCTGTTTATAGTGGTGAAGGTTTGTGTTGGACCATCCACACTTTTTGGCACAGTCGATAGGAAAGAATTGGTGCATCACGGGTTGCCACAAACCCAATCAACGACCGACCTCAGGAATTTTGAATTCAGAGTTTTCCCCCTCCTAGATTGGTTACCTACCCAAGGCTGAAGGGCCCAGTCTGCCCTACTATTTAACCCATAGCTAAAGGAGAAAATATGGATTCATACCTTTCCCAAGGGTATTAGCGCTATGTGAAATGTCAACAGATTCGTCTAGGAATTGAACTCGAATCGACGAGACCATTTTCCACGACTCTAACCACTTAATACTTAGTAAATAATTATAGCTTCAAGTAACTACGTCTAATACAAATACGATGCATACAGTTATATGATATCAAGTATTCCTACCCAAAAGGAATGATTTTCAAACAGATGGGACTCAAACATGTACTACCTCTTCAGGTCAGAGTGGACCTTGAAGTAAGGGTATCCTCAAAACTCCACAGATATCCAGAAATGGAGCCTTACCACCGGATGCAGTTTAGGGACATACCCAGAACACGCATAAATATTAATGTTCTGTGGGTAATTCCATGTCAAATCATCCAGAAAAAAGTAGAATTGTCACCCACCCACTTCAATGTTTCTGAAATTCTCTCCAGGTGTGGACTATGTAAATTTTATTGATGATTTCTGATTTTTTCCTATCAAGATCAATATCCCGATGTGGCACTGCATCTATGAGAATTTTTTTCTATTATTATTTCGCATATATTGAACATTATTTGCACCAAAAAGATAGTTGGATGACATGGAATTACCCCCTTCATTATTTTCTCTAGTAAAGTTGTTATGATTTTTGTGGCCATTTTTACGCTGCAAGCGAAAGCACTTTACAGTGGAGATCCCTTGTGCTCAGAACCGAAGCTAGAATATCAGTTAATATTTTGCAAATCAAAATCATTAATAACTTAAAACCTGGGTGAAAATGCTTTTATAAACCAATTTTTGGAGTAGGGAAGCTCTAGAACTCATTTTTCAGACAAAAATAGATTACAAAAAGTCACAATTTTTCGCGAACCTCACACACCCCCCGCCAAAAAAAAGAAGTTTGGTGAGCTAAAAATCGACATAACTCCACTAATTTTTGGAATTGGAAGCTCAAATCTTTGGGGATTGTCTAATTTTAATATGATCCACACCTGGACAAAATCTAAGAAAAATTGAAGGGTTTGTGTGACATGGCCTGGATGATTTGATATAGAATTACCACTGTGTAACGCTTTCAAGAGATCTAGTAAACCTATTGATAAATAAAGATATCCTTCATTTGTTCAAGACTCTCAGGTCAAAGAACATTGGAAGAGTCGCTATCTTTGCATGCTGCTGTGGCTAATAAAAAAAAAAATTCCGCTGGCTGCTGTATCAACAGTAAAATGGTGGTAATTTGAAATTGACAAATTTGTGCCCAAATCATTTCAGCTCAGAATTTCTCGCATATCACTGGTCTAATCTTACAAATATTTATTTGGTAAGGAAGAAAATAAAAGAATCTTTCTAAGTATTTAATTTGTATGTGGTTTTATCGATTGAATTATTTTTTACAGTGAAGTAAATAACACTGATAAGCGAAAACATTTAATTCAAAGATTAATAACCCAACTCAAGTTTTAGAAAAAAAAAGCCTTTTACAAAAATCTAGATAGGAGTTTAAAAAATACGAAGTAGTTAAATTATATAAATTATTTGAAGAAACTTAACTTACATTTCGTAAATAAGTATACAAACAGTAAATAAATACATACATACAGTTGTTGAAAGTTTATTTATCTTTAAATATTTTTTATTAGTAACACTCAGCTTAACATTTAAATGTGTTATAACAATAATAACAATAACAGAATTTAAAAAATTAAAATACAAGGTAGTTGAATAAATTTATTTGGATTCCTGGATTTCTTGGATTTGCTGCTAAATTTTCAATTCCATCAGTTTACCATAAAAGACTTCGTCTGCTTTTAACCCGCCCTGTGGGATGCGGCTATAGAATACGCCGACTGCACCTTTACTGAGGGTTAAGACCTACCTCCTATGAGGCCAACTTTTAGCCGTGCATGGCAACCTATAATGCCTGAGAACAGGATTTTGCTGGCTGGACGGTCAGTTAACCGCTTACTAAGTGATCCCATTACATTCATCACACTACTTCGGCTCTTACTTGGACTAGACAAGTGGTCGGAAAGGCCCCAGTCGATTAATTGGCTGGTCATATCAAGCCCTTTCACCTATATGATTGTCCTGTCTGTATTCTTTAAATGGCTCTTATGGCAAACGCCCAAATCTTTTTTATTATATATATATATATATATATATATATATATATATATATATATACTTACCAACCCCTCCGCACGAGCAGGATGTGACACAAGGTCAATTTCTTAAGCGGAGTTCAACAGGTTTGAATTCAGAGTTTTCCTTCTCCTAGACTGGTCACCTAGCCATAGTTAAAGAGCCCACTCTGCCCTGCTATTTACCCATAGCTGGAGGGAGAGTAGGATTCATACCTTTCCCAAGGTGCTAAATGAAATGCAATTACCACGTCCAGGATTTGAACTCGGGGCGAGGAGTCCATTTCCCATGACTTTAACCATTACACCACGCGCTTTCTACTATCTTTTTTATTATATAGATGCTAGAAGGCGGTAGCTGAAGGTCAACTACGAGTTGATACACATTAAGTTAATGATTAATACACATTAAGTTAATGAGAATTATTTCTATAAACAATTGATATATATAAAAACAGGATTTGACATTAAATAACCCAGAAGGATTGATATGCCATTAAACCAAACACCAAACCAGCCAACTGCTTTTAACTTGAATTCTTCGATAATTCTTTAATCTATAAATATAATCCTTCACGTGTCATCAGGTCGAACTGAAAGCACGGATTCCATTGACTTTTTCTCACCACACATCCTTACCAGTCATTGCTCATGGCAAGTTCTCCACACAACATCCTGTATCCACACGGAGCTGATCAATGTAAATCTGTGCTGTTCTGTCTATTCTGGTGTATCCATGTGTTGGTGTTCATGGGAGAACGTCACTTATGAGATCGTCCTTGCTTCTCCAGCATGTCTTGTTCGTCTTACTTTGATGATTTGTGTGATCGGAGGTAAGTGAACTTCCAGGATATATTCAAGACAGCACAAAATATACTTGTGTTGTTCCCATCTAAATTTTTCTCTTGAAGTTTCGTCATTTACATCATATATCTTTTTTACATTGGCTATATATATATATATATATATATATATATATATACCAAACTTATTGGTAAATCCTCGCGGTGAGAAAAAAAATCAGCAAATAGTTTGATTGTAAAAATATACTACCAAACATCAACCGGGAAGAAAAAAATTTTTGGAAAAAAGAAAAGACCAAGATAATAGTACCAACAAAAAAATAATCTATTAGTACAATATTTTGCCCAAAAGAAAAAACAATTTATATGCATATATATATATATATATATAAGATATATATATTCATACAAAACCGCCAGGAGACTAAAGCTAATAAGTAAAAAGTGCTCAATACCTAAGTAGAGCAAATAATAAAGATAAATCTAATGAGTCAGACGAACCTACTAAAAGTTTCACTTAATGTTCTTAAGAGTCAGATCTTAACCCTGAAGAGCATTAAACGAAACTTTTAGTAGGTTCGTCTGACTCATTAGATTTATCTTTATATATACTAGCAAATATATGCCCCCTCCGGGTGCAAGTATTTAAGTTTTAATGTAATAAAATATTGTATTAAATTAGAAAGGATAATGAAACTAAATAAGAATACAGATAAAAAGATTTGAAACAGAGGGGGGGATATAATAAAAGATTTGAAACAGAGGGAGTATAATAAAAAATGGAACAACTGAAACTTACTCTTCCATCACTCTCGTCTTTCATTGGTATTTTTTTCTAATTTAAGTATTTAGTTATAAGAGGAAGTAAAGAATAAAATGACAGTTATTTTATCTTGTTAATGGATTTCATTTAAGATTCATTGAAGAGATTTTTGCTTATATTCATTAAAATAAAGCCAAACAGTTAGAAATCAATAATACTAAACACATATTTATTAAATTCGATTTTTTAATATTGATATGCAAATTAACCTTCCCGTTCACATTGTAAAGCGCTATTTTGTTGTATATATAAATACAATTGCATGTTGTCAGCATGTAGACCTAGTTAACAGTATTAATAATGTAAGACAATTCTATTAATAATTGAGGTTTAGATAAAAATAAAATCATGGAGAATGTGATGTCAATAACTAAGAGAATTGTGACTTGAGTAGGAATATAGTTTCGGTTACAGACAGAAAAACACACAATCTCCATTATAATAAGATATATATATATAAATTATATATATATATATATATATATATATAAAGGGTATGCATTTAATTGGCATATGAATTTTATGTGTATATTGTATTTCAAGCATCTTTTTTATCTTAATATTTTGGCTTCTGCATGAAAATTACTAACCATTTTGTCGGCCTATAGAAGTATTTATTCTATGAAAGAAAAATATCCAGCCAACCTGAAAGAAAGAGGTCGTAAATAGCTAAACCCAGATTCCACCATATAGGAACTTGTAAAATCTAATAAAAATGAGTTTAACGCTTGGAATACTTTCCTATAGTCTTTTTCGTTTATCCAGTAATAGCAAGTTTTATGTTCATAGTCTTTGCGTAAAATACATTTTTCTATCAGAAAGACGTGTGAATTTCCCGTTTCCACTTAAACATCAAATGGAGAAATAATCAATTCAGGAAATTCCATGTTTAGAAGATCCTTGAATCGAGCTTTAAATGTTACATAATTATTAGATTCCTAATATTTATGTACAGTAATGTAGAAACCAAAATGACTGTTATAGGTTCAAGCCGGCGGCCTTGAAGGATTGAATGACAAGGCTTGACCTCATCCTGATCCTTCCGGTGGATACCGTGAGAATCGGTGGAGAAGACCCTCTTCCGGTTTAGATTAGAAAGAGATTTTTAGTCAGATCGGCCAAAGCCACGACGGTGGTAAGTCGTGTTATGCACGGTGCCGACTCAATCTGCGCAGCTAGTCTGGTGGGGATCTCAGAATAAAATATGATCTAAGTTAAATCGAAGTCTTGTGTTATTATCTAAAAACTACCAATGACACAGTGCTTCTGATAAAGAGAAATCCCCAATGAAAGACCAGACACGAAGTCCCCAAGACGAAGTCCAGACCCTAGAAGAGACGCTAGAAGAATAGAAGTAAGAAAGTAAGAAAAGAGAGTATATAACATAAAGTCTTCTTGCAAATTCCCAATGCTCTTTATACAGATAATCGTTATTTGAGGCTTACGGACAAGTCATGTTTCACCGAAGTTAAGCAGCGATGACACTGTCCAATACTTAAATGGGTGACCATTTAATTAACAGAAATTACTGTAAGCAAGTTGATATCAAAATAAATAACCTAACAGGTACTACTACTGCGGATAAGAGTGTGCCTGGGAGTAATGGTGATGAAGGAGTACTCCACACTCCCCAGAGCTCCAAAACTTCCCCATCAGATAGAATTTAATGTCATACCAAGACCCTCAGGTACCGCCTTGTAGCACATATATGATCAGGGTTGGGGGTTGCCATAAGGGCAATAGGAATGGACAATCATATAGGTGCTAGGGCTTGACGTGACCAGCCGATTGATCGGAGGGGGCCTCTCCGACCGCCCATTTAGTCTAAGTAAGGACCAAAGTGGAGTGTTGCAGGTATTTGCCTCATACCCCACTTGTATGGGCTGGGCACAAGGCCTCGTTTTAACGTGGGCCCACCCACAAGCCGAAGCTCATTACTGGGAAAGAACATAAATACAAACCCAGTCCTGCCCCTTTAAGTCAAGGGGGGCAGGTATTGCCTGGGGGGGAGCTCTCTGGGATCGACGCTATTAACTTGTAAAGATCCGGGGCCGAAGCCACTGGACCCCCATCCCGTTGGGCGGGTTTACAAAGTGGAGTGTTGCATGCCATGGACCTCTCCATCCTTAAGTATCACGGGTCACCACCCAACAGGTGACCCCATTGGGGGGAGGTCTTACCCCCCTGCAAAGGTGCAGTCAGTGTATTCTAAAGCCCTAGCTGAGAGGGCTAGCGAAAGTTAGTGAGTTGGCGGGGTGGCGTATGGGGTGAGCATTAGACTATGAGTAAGTATTACGTAAAATCATACGTACTGGCATGCGATACGCAAATCTCTATATAAGTAAAACACATATATGGATGAGACGTGAGGAATTTAGTTACGTTGTCTGATCTCCAGTTTTTTTTTTCAATAAGAAAGGCAAGGAAGTTCTGCCAGTGCCGCCATTAACGCCTTAAGTGCGTCCAAGTTAACAAAAAATAAAATAGAATGTACAATTTCCCGGGTTAGATTACAAGAAATTTAAAAAAAAAAAAAAAAAAGAAGAAAAAGAAAGAAAAAAAGAAAAAGAATAGATCCTTAGACCCAAAGAGTAAAAGAGAAAAATACAAGGAAAAGAACAGACAGATTGAGAGACGGAAAGGATTATTTGCTGCGGTAGAATGACGTCATCGTTACATCATCATATCCTTACATCCTGGTCATATACACAAAATTCCACTTATTGTTTGTTTACTTTTAAAGACGGTAAGTTCGTCTGTCTCGACAGGAATATTTAACTTAGATTTTTTTTATCATTTGAATCTAGATTAATATCTTAATATAATGAAGATTATGTGTCTGTTTGTCTGTAACCGAAACTACGCCACTACCATCGTCACAGTTCCCCTATTTATTTACGTTATATTCTCAATGGTTATTAAATAATCTATATATTATTACGCTTGTTCCTTAATCTTCCGACCATTATAATCTTGA
>CM042140.1:37033102-37035602 GCA_023376005.1 Doryteuthis pealeii | reverse complement strand
CCAGACACACTTACATACACACATATCATATCAGGAAATTTGTAACAAATTATTATTCAACAAGAACCCCCAGATATCAGTATTACGAATATAAACATTCACAAAAATGCTTAGCAACGCTTAGGAAGACTGGATGGAATATTTTCCCGGTAGACGTTTTTCCTTGCATTCAAACAGGATTTAAAAAAGAATTATTCTTCATTTACAAATCAAATTGAAAATATCTATTTGTAATGACAAACGATAACACCGGTAGACTTTACAAAGCTTTATTCTACTTAGAATAATTCGCACACTTATTGAGAGTTCATATAGTCTAGTATTCACTAGAGAGTTCTCCATAGGGAAGGTAATCATGAAATAGGGGAGGTAACTCTCAATTATTTATGACACTATTTTGCCCCTCCCCCTCATAAGTCTTAAACAGTATTTCTCACCCTTTTTTTTGCCTTGAACCCCTTCAACCCAATATGAGTACTTTGCTCACGCCCCTCAGAAATCACATGGCCCACCAAGGGAACCATATGGCTCCGGTTGGGAAACCTTGATTTAAAGAATAAATTCGGAGTTTTAAATTTTAAGAAATGATTAAAAAATTATTAAAAAATCAACGTATCAATTAAACAACTCCATACACATAGCATGTCGGCTGGGGCTTTAAAATACACAGACTGCACCTCTGTATAGGGGTAAGACCCCTAATTGGACCATTTGCTGGCCGTGGGTTTGCGACCAGTGAGATTTAAGGACAGGAGCCTGGTGGCTGAGTAGTCAATGACATGCAACACTCCATTTTGGCCCTTACTTAGGCTAAACTTAGTCCCCTCCGATCAATCGGCTGGTTATGTCAAGCCTTAGCACCTATATGATTGTCCCAATCCAAGTGCTCTTATGGCAAGCTCCAGCCCTTTTTATCATATATGTGCTAGAAGGGAATTGCTGAGGGTATTAGTCCTGGGTATGGCATTAAACTGCACCTAATGGGGAAGTTCCAATTCTGGAGATCTGGGGAATGTGGAGTACCCTTCATCACTATTACTCCCAGGTCCACAATGAACCGGAGTGGTATTACCTGTTAGGCTCCTATCTATGGGTTAGATAGAAAAAAGTGAGTTTCAAAAATGCGTTTCAAAAATTTAGTTTAAAAAGTAAATTGAGTACCCATCAAGTATGAA
The DNA here is from genome assembly GCA_023376005.1 of Doryteuthis pealeii. Taxonomy (NCBI): domain Eukaryota; kingdom Metazoa; phylum Mollusca; class Cephalopoda; order Myopsida; family Loliginidae; genus Doryteuthis; species Doryteuthis pealeii. The sequence continues at coordinate 37,034,427 of CM042140.1, read as the reverse complement.
TAAATCAAAACGTCGTCGGTATAAAATAACCCAACAAGGGTTGACTTGCCGTAAAATAGCATCAACTAGCCATAAACATAGACCGGATAATGTGCGTTTTTGTCAAACATTGAAGCCTACATTAAAATGTGGTTTGCTATATATATAAAGAACACACTTAAAAGCCTCCCTTTCGGGTGGCAATTAACTGTTTGCCTACTTTAGCAGCTCACAGCAGCTTTCAAACCATTGGGATTCTACGCATACCACACCCAAACAAAGTACAAAGACTGATGGTTAGTTGATTATGATTGAGCAGAAGGACTCAGATTGCAATAATCATAGGACTTTATTTGAATAGAATTAGTTATGATCTTGACACACCTTGATCTATTGTCTGATCATGACACACCTTGATCTTTTGTCTGATTTTGACACATCTAAAAAAAGCTAAGGGGCAGATAATCTGAGCCCTTTACACAATTATAACTCTGACCCTATAATTATTATGATCTGTGAGTTTTAAGTACTGATGAAAGAGAATTTCAATATACCGTTCTTCTACAAAGATGGCTTTGGCATTATATAACCTATGAAATTTGATATGCCATTAAATAAAGAAACCAAACCAATTGTCAGCCACCATTTTCTTTTAGTGGTAAGTGAATAAAAGCATCCTCATCTTACATTTGATATAGGATTGCCAATTCCATTTTTGTTGTGAAAAACTCCACAGTTGTAAGATTACAATCCACCCTCAAGAATATATGGCTGTGGATTCAAGGAATTTTAGAAGAATAGATAATGCATGTGTGAGTATAAACACAGCGAACATTAGAACCATCTTGACGCCCCAGCTAAAATTGAAGCTAAAGTTGTGTATCTGACACAAACGCAAAATATACCGTTTCCCTAATCTCATTTCATTCCACAGGAACACCAATAGTAGTATGTTTGGGGTACTTACTACGCGAATAAATCCCCAAATGTGGTAAAAAAGGGACTCTTGAGCCTTGGTCGGCAACCCATCATTCAAGGAAAAGTCTGACACAAAACCAGTTCTGAGGTGAATAGTATTGTGAGTAATTTAAAAGCAATTCGCCTGGTCTTCTGTTCTATGACAAACGTCGTCGGTAAGACCGCCAGAGACAACCGGTTCTCCCAGCTAACAACAGTAATACCCCCCCCCCCCCCGAGAGAAACTTTGTCGACCAACCACTCCAACCAACGGGAGTGACAGGACGCTCACTCAGAGTCACCACTCACAATCTGTTGCCTCGCGGGTAATTCACTTTGCCCCCCGCTACAGATAGATAGTGATCTTTAAAATATTCCATCATACATTT
>CM042140.1:37018102-37028102 GCA_023376005.1 Doryteuthis pealeii | reverse complement strand
TCAGATTCACTTCCATTTTTCTTTTCACACACACACACACACACACACACATATATATATATATATATATATATATATATATTATATATATATATACGAAACGGATACACAAATTACACCCATTAAAGCACAAACAAAGCTACAATATTTTCTTTAAGTAAAATAAATTCTTTTTAGCTTTTTTCCCAGACAATATGCACATAAAAAGGAAATTAAATGGTTAGGTGTTTTGGATTCGGTTGTCAATCCAAGAGAACATCTTAAAACCGATTTATTTCCTGTTTCAAGGGATTTTATTTTCTTCGCCTTATGAAGAAGTAAGGCTACTCCGTAATATCATAAAAAATCAATCTTTATTCATTATGCTTCATTCTCTATGCCCTTCAATAGTTTTCAGCACATTCTTTTATTTACATTAGTTAAATAGTTAGGCCATCAGATTGTCTTCTATCTAACTATCAATCTATCTATCTATCTATCTATCTATCTATTTATTTATCTATTTATTTATTTATTTATAGGCACTATCTATCTATATATTTATTTATTTATCGTCTATATATTTATTTATTTATTTATAGTCACCAATACAATTTAAAGTCCGTCTTACCAATGGTTTTGGAACATCACTTTTAGGTGATTATCCGTCATCAGAAACGTTCCCTTTACAGAAGTAATTGAGCATTTTATAATCATTTCTCCAATAATAATAACAAAAAATTAACTATATATATATATATATATATATATATATATATATATATATATATATATATTATAAAAAAAGAAGGTCCGCAAAATGTATTTTGTTCTCAGAAAAAAATTGTTTGTTCTTTTTGTTTTACATATGCAACACGTGTTTCAGGTCTTCTGGTATCTTCTTCAGGCTTTGATTGATAATATATATATATATAATATATATATATATATATATTACTTCTGTAAAGTGAACGTTTCTGATGACGGATAATCACCTAAAAGTAATGTTATATATATATTATTATATATATATATAATATATATATATATATATGGGAGTACATATGGAAAATAAATCCGACAATATTAAGAAAATTTGAAAAAAAACAAGTGTTTCGAAAATAGGATGAATATATTTATCGATGTTTAAACATTTCGGTTTCTTTAAACCACCATCAGGATGTATCTTGGGGTGAAGAAATTATATATATATATATATATATATATATATATTATATATATGTGTGTGTGTTGTGTGTGTGTGTGTGTGTGTGGTGTGTGTGTGTAAGTTAGGGCAGCGTGGACATGAGGTCATAGGCATTTGGTTACTGATAGTTTCTCGCCTATGCGATTCTTAAACCAAGCTTTGTTTGAAAATCGCATAGGCGAGAAACTGTCAGTTACCAACCGCCTTTGATTTCATGGCCACGCTACCCTAACATAGATATACATATTTTATCCAGGATATTAAGTAATATTTACTTATAAATGTTGCAAACTATATTATTAATATTTATTTATTTATTTATTTATTTATTTAGAGAGAGAGAGAGAGAGAGAGAGAGAGAGACCCTGCTAATTGAATTAACAATGAATAAATAAATGAATGAATAGATCCAAATGAATAAAATTAAACATACACTACAAACACTACAACCAACAATCCCCCGAAGGCGACCAGCGAAATGGTTGAAAGCGCTTGGGTAAAATATATGGGACAATTTTTCCACCATCTGAATCCTAGTCTATGAAAAACTACTAGAAGACTTGAACGTGTACCGGAAAGTCCTGTCCCGATTTTTGTTAGGAATAACAATTGAAAGAAATATTACTGAAAAATCTTTATTGCTCAACAAAATAGTCACCATCATTAGATATATTAAATATAACCTTTGTCCATCTACTTGGGAGCTTTTTAATCCCTCTTTCAAAAAAATTAACATCTTTGGAAGAAATAAAGGAATTCAACTCCGCTTGTGAACATTTATGAATCTCTTTCCACTGATGAAATGCTCTAAAGAATGGAATAAGTGAAAATCTGATGGAGCAAGGTCTGGCAAGTATGGAGGGTGAGGAAGAACTTCCCAACCTAAGGACTTTCCATCTCCAGTGACAATACGATCCAGGAAAGGCATTTTTTCATTCCTTAAAAGAAGACTATTGCAGATTCTTGCCCGCATTGTTTTGTTGGTTGGAGAGAGTTCATGAGGAACCCACCTACCCTCTCTATACGCCTTTCCAATCTTTTTCAGATGCTCCTGAAGAGTAGACCAAGGTGCATCAAGTCTTTGGGACAATGGTGGGATCGTTTGTCGGGGATCTTCTTCCACAGCAGCCTTGAAAAGTTCATCATCCAAAAGAATGTGTCTCCCCGATCGAGGCTCATCAGTAAGTTCGAAATTGCGTTCTTTAAATTTCAAAAACCATCTACGGCAGTTTCTAACACTCATACCTTCTGGATAGACAGCGGTTATGTTTTTCACTGCAGTTGTTGGATTGCTACCTTTGTGGAATTCATACAACATGCAATGACGCATATGATTCACTTTGAAACTTTTGTCTTCCATGGGCTGTAGATGTTTTTAAACTATCAACAGAAGTAGATTTAACTAAATGTGAAGTTTAACTGAGTATCTGGCATCTGATTTGACCTTGAAAACAGCTGTCTAGACTTAATCTGGTGTTTTAGTTTGGTTAAAGAAAAGCAGACAGAACATTCCGGTATATATATATATATATATATATATATATATATATATATAATATATATATGAGGATATGTGCCTAATTGAAGTCATACCTAATTTTGAAAATGAATTAGTTAATAATTAATGAATTTAGGCGGGCATATATGTTCAAATGTAAGGCTAATATTTGAACATATATGCCCGCCTAAATTCATTAATTATTAACTAATTAATTTTCAAAATTAGGTATGACTTCAATTAAGCACATATCCTCAAAAAATTGTCGGCTTAAAGCCATATAAAAAAATAAACACATTTGTTTGTTTACTTAACCTCATATATACATATATATAAAGTCATCCACAGATACCGTGTTTCGGCGTTTCACGCCTCTTCAGTGTTGCTGGACACAACAACTACCGCTGACCAGGAACGAAATCCGACTGACTTTTTGTCCGCCCGATTCCTTAATCTCTCGGCCATTTGACAGATGCCGTAAAGGCGTGGTGTTTAAACTATTAAATACATACATTTGTTTATATATTTTTCGATCACCAGAAAGATCCAGTCTGTAAACAGATGATCATTGCTTTATATATGCTGGCAGTGAAAGTTAATTTAAGTCACCCCTAGAGAGCTCTACCGAGTTTCAGGAGCATATAATAATATATATATATCTCATTATTATTATTATATTCTCCAGTTTGCCTCATAACAGTTTGTTTTACGTCGTTTTCAATTTTATAAAATTCGTCACTGTACTCCACGACCTCCCACAGGTGTCTACTGCATTGTATATTTTTATCTCCCCAGGAGTAAGTCGTTGTCAGTCCTACACCTGTCGCATTTCATTTGCTTCCTGTGGAATTCTTCTGAATTCGTGAACATAAAATCTTCCACCTGATTCCAATCGACTTCTTCACTTGGCTGATGTTATATTTAGACACTTACCTGGTCTGTGAATGAAAGACGCGCAACTCCTAAGGAACCAAAAAAAGAATTTCAACAGCACTTTTAGCAACTCGCCTGCATACCATGGAACACTTGTTGCAAACAGACTGACCCCCTTATTCGCTGTTACCGTTACCGAGCAGCACCCCCAGAAATAAGAAATTTACCAATTTTAATTAATAACTAGCAGGATCCATCGATATGCCACAGAATGATAATTTAATTATTACAGCGTCCGATATGTTTATTTAAGGGCTATAGCTAAATAGTTCAATATGTAAGTAAAAAAAAAGTAAAGTCGTCGAGACGGCCTAAAGTCGGTATCAACCAGTCAGCGAGGGAGTCTATCCCCTTTTCAATAGCGCTAGACCAAGGAGATTGTTTTTAGCATCTGGGGTGGAGCGCTACACCTACCATCAGCTCCTTACTTTACCGCACATATCCTTGTGCTACTCATACGCTGAGTTGGCGGGGACCGGTATCGAACTAGGAACCTTGTGGTTTCTAGCCGAACGCTCTACCGACTGAGCTAACCCGGCCCCTTCAGCATGTAAAAATTATAATAATCGTGATTTAACTCACTCACACTTTTTTTCTTCCTTTCCTTCTTTTAATCTTTTCATTATGTTCGATTGAAACAGATTAGCGTTATCCCTGCCGTGCGCTCACCCCCCCCTCTCTCTCTCTCTCTCTCTCTCTCTCTCTCTCTCTCACACACACACACACACACACACACACACACACTTTCTCCTACTCTGTTTCTTTCTTTCTTTTTATTATATATTTCTGGGTAGCATGTCCTTTTTTCTATTAGGAGCTATTGAAAAATAGTTCAATATGTAAAAAGTACAATTTAATTTAAATTGATTTAACTCACTCTCACTCATTTATTTTTCCTTCTTTTCATTATGTTCGATTGAAATAGATAAGTGTTATCGCCACCTCTTTCTATCTTTCCTTTTTTCTTTCTTTTTTTCTTTCTTTCTTTCGTTCTTATTATATTTTTCTGTATTGCATGTCCTTTTCCTTCCCTTTTTTTCTTTATAAAAAAACGGAATGGTCCATTATTTAGCTGATTTGCAAATTATTTGAACTGGATAGGAACCACCGCGTACAGAAACTACACACAAATGTAAACGTTTTGGTTTATTTAATAGTACTAGCAAATATATGCACCCTCCGGCAAGTTTTAATGAAATAAAGTATCATATTGAAATAGAAAGGCTAATGAAACTAAATAAGAATGCAGATAAAAAGACTTCAAACAGAGGGGGGTATAATCGAAAAATAGAACAAATAAAACTTACTCTTTCATCACTCCCGTCTTTGCTAAGTTTTCCAGATTTAATTATTTAGTTAGAATAGGAAGTAAAGAATAAGATATTTCTTCTTGTTAATGGATTTCTTTTAAGATTTATTGAAGAGATTTTTGCACATATTCATTAAGAATACAAAATAATTAGAAATCAATGATACTAAGTACATATTTATTAAAATCAAATTTTTAATATAAATATGCAAATTAGCCTTCCCATTCACACTATAAATCGCTATTTTGTTGTACATATAAATAGACTTGCATGTGATTAGTATGTAGATATGGTCAGCAGTATTAATAATGTATAACAATTTTATTCATAATTGAGGTTTAAATGGAAATAAAATTATGGAGAATGTGATGAAAATGATAAATGGAATTGCGACTTGAATAGTTATATAGTTTCGGTTACAGACAGAGACACACAATCTCCATTATAATGTGATATCTTATCCTAAAACCATTCTTATAGAAGAATGGTAATGGCAGTATTCAACCCATAGCTTTCCAAGATTATTAGTCCGAAAGTGTGTTACATAATCTATGAAATGAGTTAAGTGCGACCGACAACCAAGACGAAGAACCTAAGATGTCAGAAGAACAGAAGAAGAATAGAAGTAAGAATTAAAGTAATGAGAAGGGTATGCAACAAGTGAACGTAATAGCCCGACTGGATTTCGAACTCGCCTACTACGATGTCGCAGTCTAGCATGTTAACCACTACGCTACAACGCCCAGTCCGTTAGTCACTACACCCCAAAATGTTAATATAAACGTACGATATATTCATAAGCTATAGGCATAAAATAATCCCACACGGGTTGACATGTTGTTAAAATTAATGAAAAAAGCATTAACTTAAAAAGTGAATCGTTTGCTATGCAAGATCGAATCTGCTATTCGTCACATACATTTTTATTTTAGTTTCTATATCCTACTAATCCGACTTCTGCCTGGATGTTACCGTAATACAACAAAGATAGCACATCGTAGTGACTATTAGGGCAATAATGGTAAAATCTATTAACATAATTTTCAATCTAAATTGCAATTAATAAAATAATGGTTAAAGTCATGTTAAATGGACTCGTCACCCCGAATTCAAATCCTGGATGTGGTAATTGCATTTCACTTAGCGCTAATACCCTTGGGAAAGGTATGAATCCTACTCTCTCTCCAGCTATGGATAAATAGTGGGGTAGACTGGGCTCTTTAACCTTGGTTAGGCAACCGGTCTAGGAGAAGGAAAACTCTAAATTAAAACCTGTTGAACTCCGCTAAAGAAATTGACCTTGTGTCACATCCTGCTCGTGCGGAGGGGTTGGTAAATATATATATATATGTATGTACTTTATTCTTAGTGACTCTGTTTCAATTGTGCTGGGTTTGTAATAAATAACACCTGATAATATCCGTTTTGATTGCAGACCCGATTTTCAAGGAACGCAGACGCTATTGTCGGTTCCGAGGGTTAGTTTCCTCGTGGCGGTTGAATCAACATGGGCTGGGTTGTGAAATAAAGCTCTATTAGAAAACAACAAATTCTTGTTAATTGATTAATTCAAACAAAAACGACCAGCCCAACACGAAAATAAATGAACAACCCTTAACAGAAAGCCCTGAAGAGAAGTCAGACTGAAGAAGATGGCGGCCGAATTAGAACCAGTAAGCAGCGAGTTAGCTCTCTCTCTCTCTCTCTCTCTCTCTCTCTCTCTCTCTCTCTCTCTCTCTCTCTCTCTCACACACACACACACACACACACACACAGACACACAATGATTATATACACCCGAGTAAAGGGGCATATAACAATTGTATGGAATATCATAGTATGGGTGATATAATCTTTTCGGTAATTTATGAGTAAGTGCGTCCCGGTCTCCTGCCTCATAAATTGCTACCCGGTGACTATTAAAATAATGACCCTAGCTCCGGAGTTACTTGAAAGAAAACAACCAACTTGGGGCGTTAAATTTATTTTAGGGGGGAGGCTTCTCTTTTTTGACGTAATTCTTATTTATTTATCGTAATTTGTTGTAATTCTTATTTATTCATAGAAATTTGTCATAATTCTTGTTTATTTATCGTAATTTCTTTTGTTCATGTTTGTTTAATGTCTTGTTTTTAGTTTAAATAAACAATAATTACGACAAAAAGAAGCGAAACCCCCCCAAATACATTTACTTGTCAAAATATCTATCTATCTATCTATCTATCCATTTGTTCATATCTATCTATATTATTTTGTTTGAATTACGACAAAAAAAAAGAGAAGCCTCCCCCCAAAAAAAAATATAATTAACGCCCTAAGTTGGTTGTTTTTTTTCAAGTAACACCGTAGCTGGGGTCGTTTTTTTAATAGTCACCTGGTAGCAATTTATGAGGCAGGAGACCGGGACGCACTTCCTCATAAATTACCATCTTTTCTTTTCTTTTTTAATTAATACTTTTTTGGCTAAATGGTGTTTTTAGACTATTGGAAAGTTATTCGGGGACACACGTGCAGGTTCAAATTGGCCAATGACTGCCCTTCTGGACACTTGTAAAAGCAAGCCCTCAGCATCCTTTAGTCTCGCTTCAACCGTTCCAGGCGGTGGCGACAAAGGAAACGCATCCACTTCGCATCGCTATAACCCAATAAGATAGATTAGCAGTGTCTTCTTCCGTCACACCTAGGAACAGAGAGTCGTCAACCTTAGAACTACTAGGGATTTCAAGCCAGCCGAACCAGTTATCAGGAAACTCAAAGCTAGCAATATTTCTGCAACCCTCACTTTACCCCTACCGACAGACTGGGGCTTTAGAATATACCGACTGCACCTCTGTACAGGACTAAGACCCACACCCTGTATAGAGGCGCAGTTGGTGTATTCTAAAACCCCAGCCGACCGGGCTGGTTATGTTAGCTGTGGACGTGCGAGTGGCGACTGCGATCCCCTACATGCCAGGGTTCTCTTAGGGGACACATTTTGTTTAATTAGAATGTGTTTGATATAGATTGCCTGATAAAATCGTTAAACGGGGGAAAAACTTTTGAACTTAGCTAACCATAAATATTTGTTTATACTAACATCTTTCTTTCTTTCTTTTTTTTTTTGTTTTCTTCTTTCTCTTTTAGCGTAGCTGGGGAACAGTGGGGGGTGCTCTACACATAGTTTTCTAGAAATGGAAACATGATACTTCCGTAAGCCAATTCTATCTGAAAATGAATTTAGTGTGCGAACAATTTTGCCTACCTGCGAATGCCTGAGTACTCCTCATTCCTCAGCTTCTCTAAAAAAAAAAATAAATAAATAAATAAAAAAATAAATAAATAAATAATCATCACGTCGGGACGTTGCTGTGACGTCACTGTTTTTTCGGGTGGGTGCGGTTGTAGGGAAGTGGAGAAGAGTGGAGGCTGGCAAGCGTTAACCAACCAGCAAGTGAGAATGTTTTCATGGTAGGTTGGGCTGGCTAGGATGATAAGTTAGGCTGCCGGGTCCTATCGCATTTCCTGTCTTGTATTCTGATATTCATCAGCTGGGCAACCAACAAGGCCTACTTTTTGGCATCATTTTTGGTAATAGCTGCTATCTTTTTGCCACAGGTTTATCTCAAGAATTAAGAAGAGAGAGATGAAGTGTGCGAGATAGCTCAAATACATCTTTTGTTTATTTCTTCCCGGTGCTTTTAATAAATATATATATATATATATATATATTGGAGGATATGTGCTTAATTGAAATCATACCTAATTTTGAAAATTAATTAGTTAATAATTAATGAATTTAGGCGGACATATATGTTCAAATGTAAGGCTAAACAAATCGAGAAAACTGTCAATCCCTGAATGTACATTTCGACCTATTAGGTCTCATCAGCAAGGTTATAGACCTAATAGGTCGAAATGTACATTCAGGGATTGACATTTTCTCGATTTGTTTAGCCTTACATTTGAACATATATGCCCGCCTAAATTCATTAATTATTAACTAATTAATTTTCAAAATTAGGTATGACTTCAATTAAGCACATATCCTCCAAAAATTGTCGGCTTAAAGCCATATAAAAATAAACACATTTGCTTGTTTACTTAACCTCTATATATATATATATATATATATATATATATATAGAGAGAGAGAGAGAGAGAGAGAGAGAGAGAGAGAAGAGACACACACACACACACGCACACACTTATATATATATATATATATATATATATATATATGATAAAGTAATATATATATTTGAATAATCACGACCAGCAAACTCGGCGAAAACCGCGTGCTACGTGCGGAACACTGGATAGCGGTTTCGACCTAATTAGGTCTCATCAGCAGTGTATACCTCGATCTCCCCCCCCCGATAGAGATCGAAGCGGAGAACCCAGAATGCAGAGCCAGAGACTCTACCTTTGGCCACCAGCCCACGCCACACACGAAACTCGCCAAATCAACTTGCCAATGATGAAGGCGCGACTTGTGTCGTGTAGCTGCATCCACAACATAACAGAGGACACGGTTAACTATGGGAATCACGACTTCCCAGCATGGCGGCACGCATCCACGTACTCAGCAGTGTATACGTCGATCTCTGTCGGGTGGAGGTCGATGTATACACTCTGATGAGACCTAATTAGGTCGAAACAGCTGTCCAGTGTTCCGCACGTCACACGTGGTATTCGCCCAGTTTGCTTGTTGTGATTATTCAATTATATCAAATTCTCTCTATGTATCTTTATATATATATATATATATATATATATATATATATATATTATATATGAGAGGTATCAAAAACTTGGTAGTAAGGGATGATTCTATATGTGATTTCTAAGATACATTGTATTATTATTGTATGATCTAGTATGTATAAATACAGTGAATCTTTAAATCACTAAAGAGAGCTCAATGTATAATAAACTTTTTAGATTATATACAGAGCAATATTTATCTTAGAAAGGAAGGAAAAACTCAACATCGTAATTCCATAATAAATTTGTTTCGACCAAAATTGGGGCCTATATAAGTTGATTTAATATAGCTCCTCATAATTTCGTCTCATCAGATGGTAGATCAAG
>CM042140.1:36968102-37015602 GCA_023376005.1 Doryteuthis pealeii | reverse complement strand
ACTACTTGATAAACATTTTTACAATGATTTTACTATGTAATGAGTGAGTGAGTGAGTGAGTGAGTGAGTGTGTGTGTGTGTGTGTGTGTGTGTGTGTATGTGTGTGAAATTTATTTAGTGATTATTTAGTTTTTATTAAAGGAAAAATACCTCATTTAACTAAGTAAAAATATTGATCAAATATAAGGTATTTTGTAATCTTTAAGTATGAGTTTGGCGAGGTGAGGGGATAAATTATAAAATACTGGTCTTTGTTTAATCGTATTAAAAATCGGGATTGTGCTAGATTCTACGATTTTTCTTCGTTTTTTCTTGTGTATCCTAACAATGTGGATTCTTTAAAATTAACGAGATGGTTGGTGTAAATAACATTCAATGTTTAGATTGTAATAAAAGGTATGTAGGGGAGACTTTTAGAAATATCAATCAACGAGCCCGAGAACACAAGAGAGATATAAGAAACGGTCAATTGAACAACGCACTTACGAAACACATTTTGGAAACCAAAACATAAGTTTAAAAACTGTTTTTATTAGATAGGGTAAAAGTATTTACGGGTTTCGAAGGAGCTCTTATTTCTCCGTAGTTGTGGGCAAATTGTCGGACAAAGAAGACAAACACACAATGGAAATTTAGTACATGTATTGACAAATAATACAACAACTTGTTGCAAATTTCATTGGTATTTGCTACAAGACTTATCTGAGTAAAGTAGAGTTCTTGGAGAAGTGGTGATAACAGGGGTATTCTGTTCGTTGGTAGGAAATGTTGATAGTACGCTTCTTCAGACGTTTATCGTTCTTCCTCGTAACCGGTTCTGTGAAAAGTGATGGGGGATGCTATTTTAGAAGCTTCTCGCCCTGGTAACAATTCTTTTAAATGATGGTGAATGGGCCCTTTTCAAGTAGACTATTTGGTCTTCAGCCTTCTATTGTGTGCTTTTGTGCTTTCAAGAGTTTGCTGTGGAAATATGCCTCCGTCCAGCTCAACGGTCCGTAGATAAGTAAGGCCTGTTTTGGGGCTAAGTGATGAGTGAAGTGTAGGGACCGCTATTTACGCGACTACCCTCAGTGGGTGCTCCGTGATAAGTCGGCCCTGTTTGGGTTAAGTGAGAAGAGCAGTTTATTTTTACGTCTCTCGTCCAGTAACTGCTATGCGATAAGTGAAGTTTTTGGTTTTGGCGCCAACATCGTATGTTGGCGATTCGCCCCCTAGCGGCAGGGGGAGATAATTAACTATGGAATTTCCAATAAGGGTTACTTGATACCATATAACTGCGAATACATAGTTTCTATTAAGAATAGTTACTTGAAGCTATAATTGTTTACTAAGGATTATTATTAGTGACTTGAAATCATAAAAAGTGTGTACAAACAAATGACTATTATTAAATAGAAGTAATTACTTGAAATCAAATGATACCATTATAAGGATTAGATAGGAATATTTGAAACTATTCAACGGTCTGACAAAGTCTCAACTGCACTTGGTAACTGAGAGTTTTTCACCAAAGCAATCTTCGGACTAGTGAACAAACGTTATGAACTTTCCCTTCTTCTTCTTCTTCTTCTTCTTCTTCTTCTTCTTCTTCTTCTTCTTCTTCTTCTTCGAATCTGACCAACAAGTTCCCCCATGTCTCCAGAACGCTTCTAAATAAGTCAGGCTGTTTTTAAAAGGGTTTTGATCTAGATCGTATCGATTCTACCTCTGATCGCCAGTTCCTCAAGTCTCTTTTAAAGGCATTTGGTGGACCATTTGATTTGGTTTGTTGGATTTTACGGCATGTTAACCCTTGTTGGGTTATTTTATACCGAAGATGTCTTGTTCTATATATGCTTAATGGGTATTCAATTGTTTTAAAACTCGGTTTTTTAAAACTCATCTTTTTCTTCTATTTAACCCATAGATAGGACCCTAACAGGTAATACCACTCCAGATCAGAATGAACCTGAGGGTAATGATGATGAAGGGGTACTCCACATTCCCCAGAGCTCCAGAATTGAAACTTCACAATCGGGTAGAGTTTAACGTCATACCCAAGACACTAAGACCCTCAACCACCGCATTCTAGCACTTATATGATAAAAGCATTGGGGGCTTGCCATAAAGGCATTAGGACCGGGACAATCATATAGGTGCTAGGACATGACGTGACCAACCAATTGATCTGAGGGAGCCTCTCCGGTCGCCGGTCTAGCCTAAGTAAGGGCCAAAATAGAGTGTTGCATATCATGGGCATCTCAGCCACCAGTGTTCTTTGGGGACCTTTCCAAGGGCACCAGCTGCAATTGGTATCATTTTTACCCTTATAATTCACAGCTTCTTCAGCCCTCTAGCAAGATCCAAGTATTTGCCTATATTTTCTCTTTCTTTCATTGTCACTCTATGGTCCACTGGAACACTACAATCCACTGGATAACAAGTTGATTAATATTCCTGTTGATTAATATTCGGTCAGGTCTCCTGTCAGTTATATCGTGATGCATTTGTATCTAAAAGAGAATTGTATACGACACATTTTCTATGTCAGATTCTGGTTTGTGCTTATACCATTTGTCAGCAGGGTCAAAGTTCAACCTCGTAAACAATTCCCAGTGGATCACCTTTCCAACGCACTCTTCTATTTCTGTTAACCTGTTTGTTACATTCGCTTATTATGTGATTAAATGCTTAATATCTGTCACCACATAAACTACACTTGCTATTTTTCTACGTATTATCAATTCTTGTTTTCAAATAGCCCGTTCTTATGAGATTCTTTTTTGCTGTTATCAAAAGAGATTACCATTCTCTCGTCAGATCGTAACACTATCCAGATCATCTCGTGCACAATTTCCCAAGTTTGTCTCTTGAATGCTCCAAACAGTTGTTTTTGTAGTCGCTTTTATTTTCTAGATGTTTTTTGCTATTTCTGTTAATATTGGCTCATTTTCTAGAAGGGGTACTGGTTTGTGTCTTCTCATTGCTGTTGTTGTTGTTGCTGCTGCTTCTTCTTCTTCTTCTTCTTCTTCTTCTTCTTCTTCTTCTTCTTCTTCTTCTTCTTCTTCTTCTTGCGAGTTTTTCACACTAGTTTTAACTGGCGGTCTTTTATAGGAGTCTGAGCGACTGCAAGTCTCGTCAGGTCTCCAAGACTCTTCTGAGTGTCATAACCGACATTAACAATGCTGTTGAATATTATTATTATTCTTTAGGAATAATTGATATCCAATAACTGTAAATCATTTGTGTTAAGAATCGTTACTTGAAGCTATAACTGTTTACTACGGATTGATATTATTTACTTGAAACCATATAAGTGTATACAACATTACTTGAAACCATAAAATCATAAGTAATAGGTAGGAATACCTGAAACTGTACAACTGTCCGACAAAGACTCAACTGCGCTAGGTAACTGTCAGTTTCTCAAGAAGGCAGTCTTTTTCATCTTCTTCTTCTTCTTCTTCTTCTTCTTTCTTATTATTATTATTATTATTATTATTATTATTATTATTATTATTCATGAGAGTTTTTCTCATGCACCTAAGCTGGTGGTTTAATGGAGGCTGAGTGATAGCAGGACCCCAATCACAACTGGCACCACCTTTACTTTCATGTTCCACAGTTTTTTTGTTTTTTTTGTTTTTTTTCAGCTCTCTGACTAGATCCAAATATTTGTATATCTTTTCGTTTTATTCTACTTTCACTCTGAGATCCACCGGTAAATTCCACGAGATGACACGTTTTCTTCTTTTTGTTAATTAATACTAGGTCTGGTCTAGCCTATTAATCTAATTAATACTAGCCGGGATTAGATGATCCGTCTATATCTCAAGTCCCAAAGGATTTTATGCGTCTTATTCTCTATGACAGTTTCCGGTTTGTGCATATACCATTTAGTAGCATGGGGAAAATTGAATTTCTTCTTCTTCTTCTTCTTCTTCTTCTCTTCTTATTATTATTATTATTATTATTATTATTATTATTATTATTATTGTTCACTCCTTTGAGTTTTTCACATCAGCTGATCGCCATTCACTGGAGTCTGAGTGAAAACAAGTCTCCTCAGTTCTCCAGGACTCTTCTAAGTATTCTGGCAGATTGCAGCAATGCGGTATTCTGGATGGTCTCGATTCTCCCTCTGATTCCCAGATTTTCCAACCTTTTTTCCAATCTTTTTGGGACCGTTCCAAGTGCACCAACTACAATTGGTATAACTTTCACTTTCATATTCCATAATTTTTTCAGTTCTCTGGCAAGGCCCAAGTATTAGTTCCTTCAGCTTCACCCTGTGATCTGCTGGAACTGCAAGATCCACCAGTTGACAAGTTCTTTCTTTTTTGTTTATCAAAACTAGGTCTGGTCTTCTTGCTGGGATAAGGTGATCCGTTTTTATCTCAAAGTCCCAGAGAATTTTATGTGTTTCGGTCTCAAGAACTGATTCTGGTTTATGCATATACCATTTTGTTGTATGGTCAAAATTTAATTTTTTGCATAATTCCCAGTGGATCACCTTTCCAACCCAGTCGTGCCTATTATTATTATTATTATTATTATTATTATTATTATTATTATTTACCCCTTTTCTACAACACACATTTCTTCTTTTCTTTTATATCTTTCTCTTTATTTTTTCTCTTTCTTCTTCTTTACATTCCACTTGAAAGCATCTGTTTTCATTTCTTTTCATTTTATTTTTTCAAAATTTCACACAAATATGTCTACATTATCTTTTACCGTTAAATATTAAAACAAAAAAAAACATTTTTTTTTAAATAAACAAACATGGCGAAAGCCTCAAGCCAAAAGGACTTAGAAAAATCAAAATTAGTGAATTTGAAAACAAAATTTTAAGAATTTTTTTTTATCTTCCTCTCCGGAATGGCACCTCTATTTCTTTTCTTTTTTCTTTTTTTTTTCTTGTTTTCTATTTCTTTTCCTTCATACAAATTAACCAATTGTACTTAAAAGCATGTCTATGAAATCTTTTTTAGTCAGCAAATTTCAAAGCAAAATGCCCAGAGCCTCATTTTAATTATATTCAACCCAAAACATTTGGCATAGGGTACATTTTAAACAAACAAGCAGTTTCTTTTTATCAAAAAAGGCGAGTGAAGGTATGGCGGTGCCTAAAACGGAATTGACGAAACGAGTTCGAATTTGAGTAAAGGCTGTTCATATTCACATCGCAAATTCACTTTGATATAATTGGTTCTAATGGAATTGTTTTGAGCAGCTGTTATAAAAGATTCAATGTCTCTCTTGGGGTTTCCATTTCTTAGTCCTGTCCAAGTCTTCTGGTGTGCAATCTCTTCAGTTTGTTGCTTGAAGTATCCATACAGTTCTTTTTCTTCCCGTTTCTGTTTCCTCGTTCTTTTTTTTTTCTTTTTTTCTTTTTTTCTTTTTGTCCATATGTTGCAGTTGCTGTTACAGGCTGCTGTAATTAGTCTTTCTTTGCTCTTTTGATGAAAGGCATGAATCCATTTTTACCTAAGCTCTATGTCATTATATCATGCACTGACGGAAAATAAAATTGCAACGATGCCGACTTTGATCTGGATACAATATGGACAGCGTGGCTAGCGTGTTGGGCTGAGACATCTTAGTATGCGAGTTCGAACTCAGTCGCACTATTACATTCGCTTTCGGATTACTAATATTGAAAAACGTATGAATCCCTCCACCTTTTTTTATTAAAATATATATAGAAATAGCATTGAAATTCTTCTTAAAATTACAACATTTGTGAATCACAAAGGTAAACAAATCAATACACTGCGTTTTCCCCTCTCCTCTCTACCCCGGCGATTCTAGTATATATATATAATATATATATATATATATATATATATATATATATATATATATATATATATATATATATATATATATATAGAAGTGGACATAATTATGATTAAGATTTACAGCTAACATCAGGAAAATACAAAGTTTTATGCACGAAAACGCTGATCAATTTCGTGGTATTTTCAACTTTACAATGAAATAAAAAAGGTAAAACCTTGGGTTAAATAGTATGTCATATAGTACCTAAATAATGAGAATGGAATCGTTTGTTTTTCCTATAAATAATGTATGATGAAACCTTGAAAGGGAGAGAAACAAGATCTCTTACGAGACGTTAATTCAACCTAACAATTGCTAATTACTCTGTTCACCTTGTATCTTTGCTTAGAAAACCTTTTCCCCTACCCTTAATTATTTTTGTGTTTTCTTCCTATTATTTATCTGTTAACTCTGATACTCGAGTTACAGCATAATAAAACCACTGTTCTTCTACAAAGACGACTTTGGCATTAAATAATCCCATAAGTTTGCTATGCCATTGAACAAACCAAACCAAACAATATGGACATGCTAGTGGTTACGATATATCTTATTATAATAGAGATTCAGTATCTGTCTGTGACCGAAACTACGTCACTGCTTACGTCACAATACCCTCAGGAATTGCGTAAGTTTATCAATGAGTATTTAATTTATAGTCAAAATAATTAATTGATATATAGGATAGAATAAATCTTATTTCTTAAACGATGTCTCTATGAAAATCTGAGTTATATTTGCCTCAAAACAACCCATGTTATTGTCC
The DNA here is from genome assembly GCA_023376005.1 of Doryteuthis pealeii. NCBI lineage: Eukaryota > Metazoa > Mollusca > Cephalopoda > Myopsida > Loliginidae > Doryteuthis > Doryteuthis pealeii. The sequence continues at coordinate 37,009,013 of CM042140.1, read as the reverse complement.
GTTTAAAATCATGCAAAATAAGAAATAAAGGTTTACATAATATATGGTGTGGGACCTTATATATCATTTTCGCTCTCTCCATACTGCTAATCTTATACAAAATATACCGTGGTCTTTTATCTATATACTTATAAATAATACTATTATTATTTTTATGCTGCTTCTAACTCTCTCACGTTTTCAAATAGTATTGTTTTGTTTACAACGTAGTAAAATTCATATACTTTGATTATATTCTATTCTTATGTAGACCTAATCATATTCCTTACCTAATATAATAGAATAATGCCTTCTATATCCTTTTATTATCACGCTTTCTTTAATCTAATCTTTTTCGTCGTAGCTTGCTTCTCTCTTAATTTCCTTGACTTCTGTATTCCTCATTGTTTAGTCAGTTGATAATAACATATAACAAACATTATCAACACGAATCTGCCCGGTGGAGATTAGTCATCCATAATTGTTAACGCCTAACCTCTTATCTTTTGATCTACTTTCTACCTGTGACTTAGGCATTACTTAGTCTTGGCTGTCCTTTCTATATGCGCACTCTCTCAACCTGACTGAATGTGAATCTCCGATTCATTATGAGGTGTGAACTAAATACTTGTCTGGTTCGTTCACGATTATGTGGTGGTATTTGCTCTCTTTATCAAAAGCCCTGTGTCCTTGGTAGTTTTTTTAAAGATAATAACACTATAGTTTTGAAAATTTAATCCGAAAACACACATATTTTTTAATTTACGAGATGAATTTCCCAACCAGACTAACGCCTGATCACAAAGTTATTAGTAGTACGGACGCCGTGTATAATACGAATTACCACCAGTCATGGTCCTCGGAGTCTAAGGCCCGTGAAGCTTGATACGTAGATGAGAGCATAAATCACTTTGACCTAGATAGCTAGACTATAGCCGGAAAGAGGGTGCTTGCTCACCTAACTTCCGTAATTTGTCATGCTAGCGAGATGATCCAAAATGTACCACGGGAAGGAGGATGCAGGACAGGTCAAAGCCTTGTCACTCAATCCTCTCAAGGGCCACCGGCTGCAACTTAAATTAGACTAGCCATTTTGAATTTCACTATCCTACTGATAAGCATAATTCAAATATATTTAGAAATCTAATATCATGTAACCATATTTTATGGCCTAGTTTTACTGAATATAGAAATACGCTAAAGATTAAGAGTAATTTGTTTACCTTCTTCAGTTACCAGAGCAGCTTATAGTTTAGCTTCACGATGCGATCTGCTCTGTGCCACTCCGTAACATAGTTCAATCCCATATAATTGTATACTCACTTGCAGGTGCCAGAGCTGGACGTTCTGACGCGCATTAGCGTATTATAGTATAATTATAGTTATTATAAGACGTTTGAATAAGTTTTTTAAAAGCTATTGCAAATAAAAAGTGCACGTACTCTGTTCAATATGTTATAGAGTTATTAATACATCTATGGAATTTAGAAACCTGTCTCTCTCTCTCAGTCCTTTTTCTGTCTCTTTCTTATCATATTCTATACAATTCTTTCAATTAATTGATATCGAACCTTGAAGAGATTAGCTTTATCGCTTCCGCGCTCTCACCCCTCTCCGCACTCTAGATCATTCGCGCGTCTTATTTCCTTTCTTTTTTTTCTTTCTTTTATATCTACTTATATTAGAATTAGTAGCATGATTAATCTTTTGATTCTGATCTTTCTTTTCTTACTCAACTGACAAACCTTAACAGAGAATTGAAATTGTTCTCACGTGCCGAAATTCAAGCAGACACCAGATAAATGGATTTTTTTTTTTGCATTTTCATCTTGGAGAGCCGAGAGGTTAAGCGATTTAGACTGTCCTCATTTTGATAAATCCAGGGGGTGTGCATCGATGAGTAATATATAGAAGAGCGCTTGACGACTGTACTTTCTTCGAGTTGAATAGTCGAGTATGCGAGTTATATATAATATTCTCTCGCATATTCCTTTATTTTGAGTGTTCGCCCTCTTGTTGTAACTCACTCGGTTCTTTTCGCGCTACTGGCTATAGATGCTATAGGGAATGACTTAGGGGCATCTAGCACAACCGTGATATGAGAAGAGAGCGTTTCGAAAGATGGTATACTCGCAACACATGGATTTTGCTCTTGTTAGCGCATATAAATAACTGCTATTTGGAGTGTATAAGGAGTATTAAATATCCACAAACCTGAGATCGTCGTGCTCCTCGCTCGATTAGTGTAGTGGGGTTGATTATAGTGTTATGATGACTGATGTACGCTTGATAGTGTATGCTATCAATAAACCTTAATATGGCAACACTAGATCCTTAAAATAGGAGGATAACTACATGAGTATTCATAATTCTATCAAAATACCATGTCAATATATACTCGCTATAAGAAAATTGACCTTTTATGAGTCGCAATATCCATGTTTGTGTGAGATAGGGAGTTGGTATATACATATATATATAAGTATATCACTAGCACTATATAATTGGGAAGATTATGTGCTTAATTTAAAAAAGTCCATCACCTATTTCATTGTTAAATCACTAAAGCTCTCAACTCGACTCATTAACAACATGAATATCACACAGCACGAACGTACATCAATCAGGTTCTACACACTGCACTAAATAAAGCAGTAATCGAGAGTTTTAAAAAAATGTAAAGCGTAAAGCGCCTGACAGAACAGTGCCAGCTACGACCCACACCGCATATCTAAATGCACTGTCCTACTGGCATATTAAGTCATATGCCTGAAAATGATACGACACCTCAACAAACAGCGATGAAATGTACATACAGAGAATCGACACCACTATTTATCGTCAGAATTTGTTTACCGCTTTACATATTAACCCGATAGGCACGTAACGCCTAAATTCATTTAAATTATAATTAATTAACAATTAGGTATGACTTTAACTTAAGCAGCAATATATCTCCCCACAAATTGTCCGAGCACCATTGACGAGACCATTTTAACAACACATAGTATTGAACCACCATATTCACATCAATCCACCCACATCAACTATCAATACACACACACTAAATATATATATATATATATATTATTATAATATATTATATATACTATTATTATATCATATATAATAAGTAAGTAGAAAGTAATATAAAGTAAACTTATATATGATTAGAATTGTATAGTGAATCCACGCACAAGATAATGAGATATTAAGCGCATTTGTAGAAAAAAACAATAGTCACAAATGTGATTATTAATATTATTGGACTGAACCGAAAATCTGTATTATCTGACTTTAATATAATAAGAATGCGACGTTGTCAATCGATATAAGAGCTGAATATATCTATATAGTATTGGTAGTAGCACCGAGAATTACAGAATAAGTGTACGGTTGATATCTAAAAAGGGAAATGAGGAGGCTATAAACTAATACGTATCATAGTAGTTCGTATATATAAAGCTAGTGATTATTATTATTTTACAAATTTTTTTTGAGTAAAAATAAATGCATAATATTGTGTCTTAATAACCATTAAAATAATACTAATAATAAATCATTGATGATGTCTCGGAGTTTATGGTTGTACCCCTCCTGTATGTTTTAAAAAGTGCTTTAGCCTTATCGTTAATCATTCGCTCCTTCCACATAATTATTATATATAATTTGGTACCGCAGTCTTGAGGTGTTGACGTGTTGCAAACATGCACACCAATTATATATAAAACAACCCGTACCCTCCTTCCCTCATACTCAACTTACTAAAATATAAATTTTATATTTTTTAGGCATTAGCTGCGTATAAAATAAATAACAAAAAGATCTTATTTTATGTCTTATCGATTTCGAAGTATACCCACTTCATCATCAGTGGTCTATCCAGAAATGTAGGTGCTACGTTTTCTTATGTGTGGTTAGAAATTTTCTCTTCAGTTTTCTTTACTCTCATCCTTTATTTGTTTGTTTGTTTCTATTTCTTTCTTCTTCCTTATATTATCCTTTATCTTTATTTCCTCATTGATATTATTGAATGAATGTGTACGAATATAACTGTAATTTCTTATCTTTTTTTTTATGAAATGATCTGTTGGAACGAATCTTGATACACCTCATGTTCCTATATTTGTCCTGTTTGTCATCCGGTGAATATTACATGACAATGTAGGCCAATGTCTATATTCAAAAAATAAAAACCGTCATTCAATAGTATATAAATTCATATACTTAGGAAACTTAATTCATTTTACTATATTCGAATTTTCTTTTTATTTATGGTTGTTTTTTTCATCTTTCTTTGTCTATTCCTGCTATCATGTTTTTTTATATACTTTTTTCATCTTTTTATTTTACAAGTTGTAGAGAACAAGAGATAACATCTCTATTTTAAATTACAATAAGGCAAATAAAAGAAGATCCTGATCTTAAAATTATAGTATTTAGAGATTGGATGGGAAAAAATTAACCTATTTAAGAACTCATGTAAAGAATGTTAAGATTTAACACCGGGACCAAAACTTTTTTTGTTTAAAATATCACTAACAAGTAATCACCACGTTAACCCAGGAGGGGTTACAAACCAACCCACAGTTCAGTCTTCCTTACTAAATCTATATTTTTCTATATAATGATTTTGCAACATGGCAAAATCGTCTTCGCAAATAAAAAATCTATTGACTTCATAAAAAAATTTGACCAATAGCTGCAATATGTATTATATAATAAATTCGTCTCACATGTAATCCAACATTTCGTGCTTTGTTTTGTTGGGCTTTATCTCGGTAATGGTATGTTTGTAGTCTGATTTACCCTTCTTCAGTCTGGCGTTCATTCATATTTGACTCTGGCGATAGCGATGAATTCAGGATGGGGCAGGTGAGCAGTCCTTATTTACAGTGTTTGAGGCAGCGGTGCGACTTTGCACTAATCCTTCTTAATGGGTTGGTGATCTAGGTTGTAACTTTTTTTAATATGATTCTGCTTCCTCATATATTGGTGCACTGTTTCTGTCTGCTGCAGTCTGTTTTTAAATACTTCGATGACATTTACGTTTATCCTACAAATTGCCATTACTAATTATATTATATATATTTTATTATTTTATATGGAGTGTGTAACATGTCGGCAAGCAATGGAAATTGTGGTGCAATTCGAATCTGTACTCCAGTCATCAGCTGTTTTTGCGAAGATGCTGGTCAATATTGTCTAACAGGATATTTCGATGCCTGGTTCGCCCTTTTTGTTTTTTTATTACATGCATTATGTTGTTTATGTACCTTCGGTCAGATCATCTGGATAAATCCTCCGAGCCGCCTCGGCACGCTGCTGACAGCACTAGCGCGATTACTTATTACTTCGTTCATTCATTAAGCTTTTGATTGCGCTATTTTTCATTTTTATTTAGTCTAGATTATCTTTACTTACTGTTACAAAACTCCGGTGCGTACAGACTATTTTAAGGACTAAGTCTTGTTTGCTCTGTTTTTATTTATGGCTTATCATTGGATCTATCTACACTATTCTGGGGGAGATTAGATTGTTTTATTCTGGAATCAATAGGCGTTCTGTTAGGTATATGACTATCTAGGTTTATATGGTAAATTTTAGCGCCGATACTGGTTTCTCTAGTTGTCACTTTGTAACTAACACTAGTGTTTATTTGTACTGGTATGGAGTCCTATACGATCAGTGTGAGACTGTTATAGTAGGTGTACTGTCTGTGTGATTGTTTTAAACTTTGAAGCAGGACTAAGCTGATACATTACAGATGGGAAAAGCGGGGGGGGGGTGCGGTGGGAGACGGCGGTGGCTAACACATCTTAACTACGATAGCGTACCTGCAAGGTGAGGCAGAGGGGGAGCGAGAAGATTACATACAGTATATCTTTCTTATATTGAACAGTATTTATATTATGACTGCATTTATTACATTTATCACCCGGCTGTATATCATTACACTGTTACTCTGGATCATGTGTAGTTACCATTAGCGTTTTATGATTAGGAGGAGAGGCCAGAGATCTCACCGAGTTAACAAAGCTACACTTTAGCGTATCATCGAGGTAATCGATTTGCTTTTATCTACTGCGATTGATGCACTAATCACATGATACTTGATTATCCTTACTACTATGTAAGGCATGTTGTCGCATGGTAGTCTTCAAGTCGGAGTGGCTCTTGTCGGGTAGACGGTGGTGACACTGTACATACGAGTTGGGGGTTTTGGATTGTGAGTATTGCTTTTTGTGGACTTGGCTAAGCGTAACTGGCATAAATCAACGAGAATTGGGTGGGTGGGTTGTTATCATGTCTGGTATCGAGTGTTGTCGTTTTTCGTCGAGGGACATGCGGATAGCACGACACACGCGCGGGGGTACGTGTGGCGTTGGCGGGAGACGTGACGAAAACGACGATGCAGACTCCTTTGTTATACCACCTGATGCGGACACTTACAACTGAGCCACACGGTTCTGATAATACATGCTTGTAACTTTACTTACTGTTTTACTTGATTTTAATTCTATTGTAACACGATTTTATCGTTAGACTATTTACTACGATTATCTATTTTCACTTCGTTTTGTTAGATATGCTTGCTTACTATCTGTATTACCTTATTTTTTTGATGTTTACTTCGGAACATTCAGGGTACTGTTTGAGGTTCACTAGATTCATAGACAGTGTTTATCAGATACGATTTTTCTATCTGTTGACTCCTCATATTTTGCTATACATTATCTATTCAACTAGATTTGGGGTTTTGTGACGAGACGTGAGCTGTTTCGGTAGCAGCTCTGTTATATATAGCTTATGCATACTTTGTTTGGTTGGTTTTGTTTTGGCCACTGCAGTAACGAGCGAAATTACATTTTATGCAGACAGTCCGATCCTCTTTGGAGTGCTTTTTATCGTCACGTTGCGTCTAGTTACTGAAACACTATTAAGACAGGCTGGGCAGGCTTACTTACGTGGACCTAACAGCGTCTTACTTGTTACACGGTACTGTTGTTCGTGATCTATCGTTCGTTTATCTCTCATTCTGGTTTTTAATTACTATAACTGGACAAAATATCCTTTATTACTTTAGTTTATAGCATCTTTTCACGGTTATCAATACGTCTTTTAATCTCATTGTAGTTGAAAACCGATTGTGTACGGTTTAGTGCCTTACTACGTTTTTCTGTAGTTAGACTGCTATCTTCTTCATGTCTTATTACTAACATTCTTTATATAGCTGTACTATCATTACCACCTTATACATTTATAAACTATCTTGTGATATATACTAACCTTCTATCCGGAGGATCGGGGGGGGAGCGTAGCTAGCAATCTATGTTATACTTTGATACTTCATCAGACTGTTGTATATATCTGAGCTTTTGTACTACTGCAAGGCTTATATATATAGGCTGGAGGGATTATTTTATACATGTCATACCGGGGATTAGTGGTGACTGGTTCGAAGCTTAGATTCGACACGCTAGCAGTGCTTGTATCGACAGGTCGTTGACTTTTTTTTCCGTCATGACTGTTATGACTGAGTTGGTATATGGATATATCGCACTTATTCATTAGAGAGGTATTCGCGCTATGGTAGCTACGCAAATGGAGAAGGAATACCGACCGAGGAAACGACACGGGACAAGATACGTACTGGAGTATCTCAGCACTGGGTAATGCAACGGATTGGGTGGTGGACACGAGAGATCTGTTATCTATAACAGGCATCGACCTAACATCTTATAGACCACATTTAATCATGTGAGATTCTGCGAATGCTGTCTGCGCTTTACAACATGTCAGTCTACTGGTCATTCGTATTCTAGGACCAGCCCGCAACTATTAGTTTTTTATCGCTACAACGAATGCGCCTTGTTATGCTTTGATCGATCACCTACTGCAATCGTTTTGGGTTGCATTTACTCTTACATGAGGTTGGAGATTTGACTTGATTGCTGCTGATATTCATATGCAAGAATACTTTGATGGGTTATTGTTGAGAGTGGCAGAGAGATGAGGTGCTTACCGGAGAGGGAGGATCACATTACTCTTATTTGTTTCATAACTATCTTGATTTATTTACCTAGTCCTTTTGGCATGAGGCTTCTCGCCAGTGTTGGTTTCACAATTTAAATGTTTATTCTATTTCTTGTTATAACACTATTTACGGTAACAGATAGTAGCCATAATTTCTGTGTGATTTTAACTGACACTACATGATCCACCAACGAGAACATGAGAAAAAGACAACACAACGTCAAGATGCTTTAAGTGGATGTAGATGAAAAGAAGAGAAATCTAAGATCACGACGAACAACACACACAACACAGCAACAAAACACGAGACAGAAAACACACACAACGACACACCAAAGGACAAACAACATACACAAACACACAAGCCACTGAAACACACACACAACACACACAAGAAGTAAGCGCGCACACAACACACAAACGGACAAACGCACACACAACAACACTCACACAACACACAGACAGACAACAACAACAGCAACCGAACCACATACACACGAAGGTACGCTTTATTAGGTTCGAACAGATTTCTGTCAGTGAACTATAACATCATTTGTTTTTCTAAAAATGTTTAATTCATATAATATATATATATATATATATATATATATATATATATATAATGGATAAAAGTAACCTACTCGATTAATTCAACGGATGTAACCCTGAAGAATCTGACGATGAAACTCGAGTAGGTTACTTTTATCCATTATATAAATAAATTTTGCTCTACATTGTATTGAGCACTTTGTATTTGTTTTTTCTCAGTCTTAACCCCTGGATACTGTGCGCTTCCAACGATCGTACTCGTACCCACCGGTAAGCTACTACTCATACATCAACATATATATATATATATATATATATATATATATATATTGATTTGATTAGCTCTGAGGATCCGATGAGCCTTGGAAGTTCTGATAAGCTCCACCAACATAGTGTCGAAGACCGAAAAAGAAACAAAAATAGAGTAAAGATTCCTCGGTACCAACAATTACATTCCATCACGGACACTTTCGTGCGCTCTGAAATATGGGTGGATAACTTTCTGGCAGGTTTGCAGCTTCTCCATCATTCTGTCGCTGAACCTGATTAAACTCTTTAATCACACACACACACACACACACACACAGAGAAAGGCACCTGTTGTGTAATGGTTATTGTTGTAGGAATTTTACACGATGAGTTCAAATTCTGAACGAGGCTGCATTTCAAATAGCGCTAATACCTATGGGAAAAGTATGAATCTATTCTTCTTCCAGCCATAGGTAAATAGTTGGACAGAATGGGCTCTAGGAGAAAGAAACTGTGAATTCAACCTTCTCAAACCCCGCATAAATATTGACCTTGTGTCACATACCGCTCGTGCGGAGGGGCTGATAAGCACACACAATCTTCTCTCTCTCTCTCTCTCTCTCTCTCTCTCTCTCTCTCTCTCTCTCTCTCTCTCTCTCTCTCTCTCTCTCTCTCTCTCTCTCTCTCTCTCTCTCTTAGGGTTTTGGGTATGACGTTAAACTCTATCTGATGGTGAAGTTCCAATTCTGGAACGCTGGGGAGTGTGGAGAACCCCTTCATTACTATTACTCCCAGATCCACTCTGACCCGGAGTGGTAGTACCTGTTAGAGTCCCATTCATGGGTTAAATTGAAGAAAAAATGATTTTTTTTAAAAATGTGTTTAAAAAATTGAGTTTTTAACAAGATATTTGAATACCCATCAAGCATGAATAGAACAAAACCTCTTTGGCATAACATAACCCAACAAGGTTTGACATGCCGTAAAAACCAACCTACTATCAAACCAAATATGGAAATGGCATGGTTCGGCATTAAATGGCCCGTAAAGGGATGATATGCCGTAAAACAAAACAACCAAGCAACCAATACACTCAAATACACATATTATTTTTTTTTCAAATCTTCATAAACGGATTAAAAACTAATCCCTTAATCGTTTGAGGTTATCATAGAGGAGTAAAAGATTTTCTAGAGTCGATTGCAGTTGTTTAATTAATCTTCGTTTAAGACGTTCCACTTCTTCTTATCTCGTTTCTATTCCACCTTAATCCACTGATGTGAAGTGGTTTAACGAGATTTTTATTAACTTGATCGAAATCTTAAACCATTGGATCGAATGACAGAGGCGGTTCGGGATTCTTACTTTTAATATCAATCCGTGGTTTTTGATTTCACTCAACTAAGCAAATAATTTTTTTTACGTCTTGTTAACTTCTTGCTTATCGGATTAGCAAAGAGATAGATTAATTAGAGTTGATATATAGATGTATTCGTTTTCAAAATGAAAAAAGATACACCGTAACGAATCTGAGTGAATGCCTATGAACACAGTAACATAATCTCAGGGTTATCAATCTCTTATATTTCGATATTGAAGGTTTCTTAAGTAACTGATTCTTTAAGAGCTCGTACAAGTTTTTCTCAATTATATTTACAAGCAAGAATATGCACCCTCCGGGCGTAAGTTTCTAAGTTTTAATGTAACGAAATATATTGATTTAGAGAGACTAACGAAATTAAGTAAGAACGCATATAAAAAAAATACACTTATTTTAATTATATTTTAATTGGTTTCTATATAAAAATCGTCCATAAGATTGATTTTAATATCATGTAGAATAAAACAATGATATTAGAGATCAATAACACCAAATAATTGTTTATTAAACCCCGTTTTGTTAAGACCAGTATGCAAATTAACCACAATATATTTTATGTAAACCTTTATTTCTTTGTTATATATAAGACACACTGCAGGATTTTAAACGCACTAATAACATGGGTTGTTTTGAGGCAAATATAACTCACATTTTCATAAAGACATCGTTCATAAATAAGATTTATTCTGTTCCATGTATTAACGATTTTGACAATGAATTAAATATTTATTGATAAACTTGGGCAATTCCGGAGGATATTGCAAACTAAGCAGGACGTAGTTTCGGTTACAGACAGACATATCCGAATCTCCATTATAAGATTGCACAGCACTTCCCTTACTTACGATCGGCATCAGTCGGTAGAGCGTTCGGCTAGTAACCACAAGGTTCCTAGTTTGATACCGGTCCTCGCCAACTCAGCGTATGAGTAGCACAGGGATCTGTGCGGTAAAGTAAGGAGCTGATGGTAGGTGTGGTGCTCCACCCCAGACGCCCAAAACAATCTCCTTGGTGTAGCGCTATTGAAAAGTGGATAGTCTCCCTCGCTAACTGGCTGATACCGACTTTAGGCCGCCCCGACGACTTACTTTATATATATATATATATATATATATATATATATATATACGAACCCCTCAGCACGAGCAGGATTCGACACAAGGTCAATTTCTATGGGGGTGTTTAACAGGTTTGAGTTCAGAGATTTTCTTCTTCTAGACTGGTTACCTAGCCAATGTTAAATCTACCCTACTATTTACCGATAGCTGGAGGGAGAATAGTTGGATACATACCTTTCCCAAGGGTATTAGCGCTTGTGAAATGCAAACATCCACGTCCTTGACTTAAACTCGGATCGACGAGTCCATTTCCTACGACTCTAACCATGGTATCACGCGCCAGATCAGAATATATGTTTGGTTTGAAAATCGCAGAGACAAGAAACTGTCAGTTACCAAGCACCGTTGTTTTCATGTCAAATTTAGATATACATGCTCTATAGATTATATTGATCACTCTTTACTTATAAATATCATTATTACAAGGTCATGCTGGCAGCACGGATACTCATGACTCTCCGTCTGTCTGTCTGTCTGTCTCTCTCTCTCTCTCAAACACACATACACACACACATACATACACACACCGTTCTTATCGATCATCGATCCTGGAAGTCTATAATCCACTCAAATTGATTGATGTACGTTTTTGCTGATCAGCCTGTACTGATGCGTCCATGTGTAGGTGGCCCAGGAAGAACATCACTTATGAGTTCGTCCTTTATTAGCCAGTAGTGTCCAGCATGTCTTGTTGGTCTTATTCAGATGGTTTATGTGATAAGGGGCAAGTTGCCGTACAGCTGCTTTCTTGCTGCTTCCAGGATTTTTTTCAAGACAGCACTCAGCATCCTTGTATAGTTCCTATCTATCTTTTTACTCTAGATGCTTCGTTAGAGTTGGTGTAGACATACAGTAGCACTGACACGGCTATGATATATTCTTGTTAACGAACGACGCGCAAATCTTCACTCGTTCTGCTCTTGTCTAAAGCATTCTCTTTGTGTCTGTCGCTGCTCCACCTTTCGGCTGACAGTGAAATGGTGAACAATAAAGACAGTTTTCTGTGCACATATTTTCTTTATTATTTCGACGATGATATTTTACCGACATCACTGATTGTCGGGATTCTCTCATCAGATAACGTTGACAGAGATCCGTTCTTGATAGTTGACGAATTCTTACTGACTAATGTTATTTCATTTCTAAACCTCTAGTATCGTTTGGTCTCCCTACTTTCGTCCAATGAAAGCCACGTCTCAAACAAACCCGGGGTTCAAGCCTATTAGTCAAACCTGATGTCATAACGGGTTTTTCCTACGCCCATTTTAAATCGCTACGCTACATGTCACAAGTAAATTACACCATTTCATTTTATTCCATCTTATCATTGTTGCTTTTTCTCCCAACACTCTGGATTGATACATTTTTCATTATTATTATTATTATTATTATTATTATTATTATTATTATTTAATTACTAGTTTATTTCATCTAAGCATCGTTGCCCTTTATCTTAAAATTCTGGGTTGATACACTCTTTATTATTTCTATTACTTAATTATTACACTGGGGAACAATTTTGAACATAATTTCTGTTGAGTTTGATTTTTCATTTGATTTAGACTAATATTGGCATTGCTGATTTCAAAACTGTTGTCAGTTTTCTTCTATCACGTCAAGTTTTTTTCTCCACAGCTTACCCCTCAAAATAAGCACAATTGTATTGTTTGTCTGTAAGTAATAGAACTGGTCAACTGCTTGCGTTGATTATTTTATTGAAAATGCGGGAGAATTATTCAGATCTGGTGACTAGGTTGATTCCCAGTCAAAGAAAAAACATCAATGCATTTGTGAAGCTAGTCTATTTTGCATATTTTGAATTAAAACATGTCGATTAAGACAAGTCTTGGGTACTTTACAAGATATAAAATCAGTATGTTGAGAATTTACGGATGTGAATCAAGGGAACATGTGATAAGTTGGCATTTGGTATACATATGATTTGGCGAGAGCCGAAATATCATTGCACAGACTGTTACTTTTGTTTAATGAAACCTTCACCATAAAACAAGAAAAACAAATGTGAAATTGAGTATCCTAGTCTACAATCAGCAATACGTCCAGTGCCTCATTCAGATCTCCGTGTAGGGCAGTAGAACTTGAGAGAAGCATTGGGTTGAGGGGAATCGGCCTCCAAGATCTGACCTCAAACCTGTTGATCCCAACATTCAACATGAGCCATTTGTTGACATAAAGAAAATTATGTTCGCACCTTGCACATGAAACTAGGTCTCTTGAAGTAATTCATTAAAGCATTGCCAATTGAAGGCAAGTGTTTCAAGAACCACATTTTGGCATTTCCTGGCCTGTTAATTGAAAAATCAAAGCCGGTGTGTTCGATGGTCTACAGATTCTGGAAGTTTTCAAAGATGAACATTTCATCGGGATGATGTCAGAACTCGAAAAGAATGCTTGGTTCTTGACAAGTTCTTTACCTTGTCAAGAAATGTCTTGGAAATGCATAAGCAATGAATTACACTGAAATTGGATAGCCACAAAATGCTTGATTGCAACATGAGCATCAAGTTTCATTTTCTTACATACCCATCTTGCTAACTTCTTGAAAAAGTTTGATGTGGTCAGCTATAAGCAAGATGAATGATTCCACCAAAATTTGAAATTTATGTAGGAATGGTATCAAATGGGATGTAAATATAATGGCTAAGTATGGAACATAAAGGGGATTTGTCCACTTATTAAACGCTAGGAACAAACTGTGTAAATTTTTATCTTAACTATTTGCACACAATTTGACTTACAGTAACAATATCCTTTGTATGAACAAGCTGAATTTGTACAAATATTACAGTCAAGCAATTTTTTTGTCATTTTCCATTGTAAATTTTTAAAACATTCTATAAAATAAGCTCAAATCTGTCACACACAGTATTTTAATGTTTTTTGAGACCAAGGGAGGGTATCTTGTTACTTAAAAAGTTGATGTAATAGAGAAGAAATGGAGAAATTTTGGGGTTCAGAGTCCAAAAGTTTTTCAAAAACAAGTGTCAGATCTAGTTCAGATCGAGTTCAACGAAATTTGTGTTGCCCAAGTGTAATGTTTTATTTCCCATTACATATACATTTATAAACCTTCCATAAAATAAGCAAAAGTTTGTTAGATTTTTACGGTTTTTGAGGAAAATCGAGGGTATCCCGTAGCCCAAAAAGTTGACGGGATATAGAAAAACTGGGGTCATTTTTGGATTCAGTGGTCAAAAAATAGTCAAAAATAAGTGTTAGATCCAATTCAACAAACATTTTGTTCCCCAGAGTTATTATTGTTGCTTTTTCTACCAACACTCTTGGTTGATACACTCTTCATTATTATAATTATTTACTCCTTTTGAGTTTTCACATCAGCATTAGCTGATGGTCTTTCACTGGAGTCTGAGTGACAGCAAGTCTCCTCAGGTCTCCAGGACTCTTCTGAGTATTCTGACAGATTGCAGCAGTGTAGTGTTCTGAATGGTTTCAATCCTTCCTCTGATATCCAAACTTTCCAAACCCTTTTCTAATCCTTTTGGGACTGTTCCAAGTGCACCAACCACAATTGGTATCACTTTCATATTCCATAACTTTTTCAGTTCTCTGGCGAGGTCCAGATATTTGTCCATTTTTTCATTTTCCTTTAACTTTACCCTGTGATCTGCTGGCACTGCAAAATCCACCAGTTGACAAGTTCTCTCTTTTTTGTTTATCAACACTAGGTCTGGTCTTCTTGCTGCTGGGATAAGGTGATCCGTTTTTATTTCAAAGTCCCAGAGAATTATTATTATTATTATTATTATTATTATTATTATTATTATTATTATTATTATTTAATTACTAGTTTTCTTGCATCTTATTATTGATTTTTTAGTCTAATTTCATTGAATGTAGGTTTTTACCCAACCAATTTGCCATGGAAAGTATGAGACACAAGGTCAAATGTATGGAGAATCCAACAAAGATCTAATATGTTTTTCCTATAAATCACCCACTTTAATTTTGTGGTTGTAGAATCATTGTTTCCATAGACTCTCAATTGCCCCAATATATATCTTATTAGGCTTACCTCAAACTTTAGTAGATAATATTTTGCATTAAACATCTATCTTCCGAGAGGCAGTTATCATTCATCTTTAAAATCAATGCATTAATGGCCATCATTTTTGGATTTTTGTCAGATGTACATTTATATATATATATATATATATATATATATATATATATATATATATATATATATTATATATATATGATTTAAGGTAGCGTGGGCATGGAGTTAATAGCTGGTTACTGACACTTCCTCTCCTTTGCGATCTTCAGACCAAATTTGGTTTGAACATCACAGTAACCAGTTGTTGACTCCATGTCCACGCTACCTTAACTCAAATATAAACTCTCTATCAATAATAGTGAATATTATCTGCTTAGTAACAGTACCCACATTATGTACAACACAGTATTATATATATATATATATATATATATATATATATATATATTGGTTTGATAGTTGGTTTTGTATATATGTATGTATATATATATATATATATATATATATATATATTGGTTTGATGGTTGGTTTTGTATATATTGTATATATATAATATATATAATATATGTGTGTGTGTGTGTATGTGTGTGTGTGTATAAGTATACATTGTTATTTGTATTATATATATATGTATTATGTATATGTATGTAAAGAAACATTTAGAACTACTAAAGAGAGAGAGAGAGAGAGAGAGAGAGAGAGAGAGAGAGAGAGAGAGAGAGAGAGAGAGATTAATGCGTTTGAAGGTTACAGTATCTATGTCAACGGTGTCCCATATATCTGGAATGGGGTATATATATGCTCTATGACACAGAAATCAAAAACACATGTTCCTAATAATAGTTTCACTTATTAGACAATCATCAAGCAATGCTACATTCTGAATAATCTTTCAAGTGGGACGCGCGAATGGTACAAAGAAAGCACGGAGTAAGTTACAAACCGGATTTGCATGATATAATTCTAAAACGCAATAATCTTAAAATTACCCTCCGAAAATTCCAATATATATATATATATATATATTAAGAAATTTGAAAAAAACAAGTATCCCAAAAATAAGATAAATTTATTATTTATTAAATCTATTTAAACATATAATGCTGAACAAATACAGTTAAACAACAACAAAAATTTTATAAAATAATTTTCTCTCCTCTGATCTATAAAACATCCATCAATTTCTTCACCCCTTAATACATCCTGATGAAGGTTTAAAGAAACCGAAACGTTTAAGCGTTGATAAATAAATTTATCTTATTTTTGGAACACTTGTTTTTTTCAAATTTCTTGATATTGTCGGATTTATTTCCATATTTACTCACATATATATATATATACAGACATGAGCGAAATAAATACACACCACCATAAACTATATTTTCATTCTTATTTTATGCATAAAATAATCATAATTTTTTTCAATTGTTGTTTAAACACAGATTTTTTTATTTCAGGTTTCATATATAATCACAGCATGATGTCAGGGACAAAGGGAGCGTAACAAGTTTACATTGTATTGTGGGTCAATATGAAGGCGGACTTAGTCAACGCAAAATATCAGTCTCACATTCTACTGTCAATAGGGTGATTGACAACTTTAATAGAGATGATAAGGAGTGCACATCATCTCTTCTAGGCCGTCCAGGTCCCCCTAAAACAACCGTGCGTCTTGTTAAGAGAAATGTTGAGAATAATCCTCATTGCAATGCGTCTGTCATAGCAATAAATGTTGATGTCAGTTCCAGAAGAGCCGTCACGTATATTCCTAAACTAGGCTACTATGGCAGAACTGCAAGTAAGAAACCACTTTTTCATTCAACCGGAGGAAAAATTGCGCTCATGTAATGCTTGAGAGATCTATGGCATTTTGGAATACTGTAATAATCTTTGATGAGTCACAATTTTCTTTATTTTCAGACAGTGGTAGAGTGTGGGTCTGGAGACTCTGTATCGAAGAGTTTGACATCAAAATATTGCAGCCAACAGTGGAACATGGTGGCTATTCAATTATGGTATGGGATTCTGTCTGGTTTGATGGTCTTTCGGACCTAGTGGAATTCCAGGGTAACAATACTTCTGCTAAATATGTTTTCATATTGCAGGAAAGGCTCCTTCCAATATTCTCAATTGGTAGAATGATAAAACATGAGTCCTTATTTATGTAAAATGAGACTCCTTGCCACAGTTTTAAAAAAACATACAAAATCGCTTGCATCAAAATGGGTTTTAAAATTTTTCATGGCCAAGTCAGTCACCAGATATAAACCCTAGCGAACAATCTTCAAAAGCAGAAATTCTTAAAAACATGCCTAAAAGGGTCCTTGCATCAAAAACTAAGTATTAGTAAATAAGTATTAGTACTTTATTAGTAGTAACTTTGTCTAGTTAATCTAGACCCAGTCTAGATTAACTTGACAAAGGGAGGTCGAACTTCCGAAATATAGAACGAAATAAAATGAAACTTAACACCAACTGAGTTTCTTATTCATTTCACAGCCCATGCTTCACACAAAATCCCAAAAATAGATATTATAGGCATATATAAATAACATATATTCAAATATAATATATTCACATTGAGAATTAGACTCACCATATATATATATATATATATATATATATAAGAGAGTTTCATAATTTGCTTGAAGCATTGTGTATGTATTGGTTAGGAGGTTGATTTAGAAGGCTATCACAATGCAGTTTGGAATAAATAAAAAATAATAATACGGTAACAATGGTGTTGTGTGTTGACCTGTATTTTTTATTTTATTTTATTTATAAATTCATTTAGGAAGAAATGCCATAGCTGTACTGCTTCAGTTCAATTCTTTTGATAAAGAGGTATTACCTCGAAAATTCAAGAAATAATAAAAAATACAGGTCAACACACAACACCATTGTTACCGTATTATTATTTTTTATTTATTCCAAACTGCATTGTGATAGCCTTCTAAATCAACCTCCTAACCAATATATATAATATATATATATATATATATATATATATATATATAAAAACGGTCAATCACATATGAAGCACTCCACTGATAACGCCTAAAAACATAGTCCATCGCTAACTCACCTATTGAGATAGCGATAACCATATACTATTACAATATATATATATATATATATATATATATATATATATAATATATATATATATATATATATAAACGGTCTATCGCTTATATGAAGCACTCCACTGATAACGCCTAAAAACACGGTCCATCACTAACTCACCTATTGAGATAGCGATAACCATATACTATTACAATATATATATATATATATATATATATATATATATATATATATATATATATATATATATATATCCCGGTGTGTAGTGCACATCCGGCCCGGCATAAGGCATTGGTATCATACCAAGTTATTGATATTCCTACATATGCTGATTGTCCCGTGTCCCATGTTTATACAAATAAACAAATTATTTAGAATAATATTTTGAATGAGAGTGGTTAGATATTTTAATAAAAAATACTTATGCTTTCAATTCCAGATACCCTTTAATCAATGTACTTATATTTCGATTAAGTTTACTTCAATATATAATTACCCATTTACTAAGCTTAGCTTAGTTTGGTGCAAGGCCAAAAATACAGAGCACCAACTCACTAAAATGATCGCTAAAGTAGTTCATTAACCACTACACCATGTGAATATGTGCTCACTAAACACCTCTGTCACGGACAGGATGTGGCACAATGTTAATTTTACTTTTAAATTGCTTCTACTTGAGGTTTTCATTGAAAATGTTCTATATTAATTAGATCACCCATTGTTTTAGCAAGGAGTGAAGAATTCTAATTAGAATTTTGTAGTTATTTCTGTTATATCATTTGAATAATTGGAAAAAATGACATGCTGCATAAATAGAGACCCTACAAAATTATCATTCAGCTGTAGATTAACCTGGAAATTGTTTTATTCTTTAATTCTTTGTCTACTTTAAGCTGCTCACAGTGGCTCTGCAATCCTACTGTAAACCACTTGCATCGACTCTTGCACGTGTCACTTGTTTACAGTGAAAAATCATCTCGTTTACACTTCTGCCATCTTTATTTGAATAGAATGGGTTCTGAGGGAAATAGATAGTGAACTTTGAAATATACCATCATACAGGTAAAAAAATACCAAAGAAAATTTGGTACGGCCATGGGCGGAAATTTGATAGGTAAAGAGTTAAGTTGGGGTATTTTAAATGTATTACTTTAGTACAAATCTCACTATTATAGGGGTATTTCTTGTCTATTTTTGCTGGGTTAAGGTTCTATAAATAATGGACATTTTAGTAATAGATGATTATAAATGAAACCATAAATAATATAAGTTTCCATTGAATTTTGTAGTTTTCATTATAGCACTAGTATCAAAGACTAAGAAAAAAACAGAAAAATCTAAAAGCTAAAGCTTTGTATTCTAACACTGACATTAACCACTACACCATGTTGAATATACAAACACCTCTGTCACGGACAGGATGTGACACAATGTTAATTTTTAAATGAAGTAAAGTTGGTTTGAATTCAGTTTCCTTATCGTAGACTAGTTATCTAATCAAACTTAAAGAACCCGGTCTGCTCTCCTATTTACCCATAGCTGGGGGGAGAACTGATGGATTAATATCTTCCCAAAGACACAGGCGTGAAGTGAAACACAAACAGCCTCGTCCAGGATGTGAGCTCAAGTCGGCGATTTATTTTCCTTTGGTGATAACCATTACACCACGTGTACACTATGCGAGTAGCTGCTGGATTACATTGTAGTAGTTCCCAGAGAATATAGTTTTAACCAAAAACAGAATTATTTTTTCTATTAATATCCTATCAGTAAAAAAATTCTAAAAATATACCAAAGTCAGACTAACCAACACCATATCCCGATTCAAAAAACCCACAGTTACCAGATATACCACCTAACTCCTTAGATATAGGATTTAGCAACTTAGATTTAGAGTCTAATATAGTTAAATAGTTTAATGGGTTGAGAAGAAGAAGAAGAAGAAGAAGAAGAAGAAGAAGAAGAAGAGAGAGAGAGAGAGAGAGAGAGAGAGAGAGAGAGAAGAGAAAATGTTAGTAAAAGATTCCCACACAAACAGAACACCTGAGGGTTATCAGTCCAAGAACTTTACAACGGTAACTAAGCTTTATCCTCCAAGAAATTTACGACGGTAACTAAGCCTTATCTTCTAAGAAATTTGGTGACTGATAAACAAGTAATCCTTTTAAATGGCATTAAAGCATTTACATTCCCGTGGTGTAATGTTTACAAGCTAGATTAGCAGACCATTGTTTGTGATTTTGATTCTCAGTCGGTGCTCTCTTAGAGAAACTGATATTCTCTATTCTAAGTTCCACCGACATGACCGGTACTCAGTAAGAATTTAAGTCACTAAAATCATGAATCATTTGCTAAAATAACTCGTAAATTATTACACAACGGTGCAATCCCACCCCAATGCTAAACTAAGCAAGTGTTGCATAAGGCCAAATTCGAGTTGTAGTAGCAGTCGTTAGTAGTAGTAGTCGTCGTTAGTTCAGAAACAACGTACGCAAGTCATATAGTCACAAAGGGTGTTGGGTTATTTTGAGTATATAGTTATTTACTAAGCTTAGCTTAGAAGTGGCACAAGGCCATAAGTATGAGGCGACCAATGAGAATCGAACTCACTATCAATGGTCTGCAAATCTACTTTGCTAACCATTATACTACGTGAGGTGCTCTGCAATACACTACCTAAATTTGTAGACTGGGTGAGGTCACGTGGTTTATTTCTTCACCAATCAACAGCCATAAACCTGGCCAGATTGACCCCTTAAACACTGATACTTTCATAGTCCATTTGCCACCACTGACAAGGAACATACAATACTAAGGATAACCAAAGGATTCTTTATCAGGGATTTCCGCTGGACAAGCGCTTTTGCTTAAAGCCTAAAGGATGGCCTATAAAAACGTAACAAAGGGGTTGTTTATTTCTTTTTAGGCTCGTGGGTTCATTTTCAGAGAGAAGGAGAGAGAGAGGGGTAAGGCCAAATTATTCTATCGTAAATCATGTTCGGTATTACTATCCGCAACACCTCACGGGAGAACTCGGGAAGTCCCGTCTTCCCCTTACGAAAGGCCCAGCCGAAAAAACGACGATTTTTCTCTTCTTCCATTTCTCGTCCCGGAGTGAGAGGGTCACCCAATTTCCTCTCTCCCCGCAGAAACTAGAACTTCCGGTTTTATTTCTAACTTTATTTCTGGGGTCATTGGTCGGTCAGTGGATGGCCCGCCGTTGTTTACCGTTACAAACTTTAACCTCTCTTTGTTCTTATCTCTTTTTCTTCTCTTTCTCCAGAAATCCGATTACCGTTTTCTTTTCAATCCCCAATTTCTCCGTAGACCATAATAATTACGCTACAGCCTCCCCAGATCGTCTTGATATATATATATATATATATATATATATATATATATATATAATGTAATGCTATCACTTACATTT
The DNA here is from genome assembly GCA_023376005.1 of Doryteuthis pealeii. Classification (NCBI taxonomy): domain Eukaryota; kingdom Metazoa; phylum Mollusca; class Cephalopoda; order Myopsida; family Loliginidae; genus Doryteuthis; species Doryteuthis pealeii. The sequence continues at coordinate 36,987,144 of CM042140.1, read as the reverse complement.
ATTGCATAATAACTAAAAAAGAGGACATAAGTCACACAATATTAGAAATTAACAGTGAATGCATATACGCCTTTATGTACAGTATGTGTACAAAATGTACAGTATGCATATCTAAAAAACTAGAGGTGATGAGTAAAAACAAAAATTCAGCACCCCCAAATTAGGTTAAAACAGCTATTTTTGTGCTTGCCTCAATTTCTTTGTAAACCAGTTTTATTAATCAAATAATTATCCTTGTTACTGAAAAAAGGACGAGAATAAAATATAATTTTTAAAACTGATTACAGGGATGTTATTCTATCAATTGACGATTATCGGTATTGTGACGTAAGCAGTGACGTAGTTTCGGTCACAGACAAATGGAGACCGAATCTCTATAATTAAGAAAAGATATAAGACGCGCTATTTTTCCACATTTTTCGCTCCAAAGATCAGAGGCGCATATTATACACGTGGATTATTCAGGTTGGCCCATAAAAGATTGGCACACACAAAAAAACAATCATCTAGTCTTTTGAGCCATTAGAAATATATATTTTAGGTATTTGAGAAAAAAAAAGAAGATAACTTGTACATTGCCTCCATTTTCACACCGCCCTGTCGGCTGGGGCGTTAGAATGCACCGACTGCACCTCTGAAGAGGGGGAAGACTCCCCCAATGGGGCCACCTGTTGGCCATGGGTGACGACCCGTGATGCTTATTGATAGAGCCCAGGTGGATAAGCAGTTCATAACATGCAATACTCCACTTTGGCCCTATCTTGGGCTAGACGGGCGGTCGGAGAGGCCCCCTCCGATCAATCGGCTGGTCACGTCAAGCCCTAGCACCTATATGATTTTTCCAACCCTATTGCCCTTATGGCAAGCCCCAACCCCTTTTTATCATATGGGTGCTAGAAGGCGGTGGCTGCGGGTCTATATGTCCTGGGAATGACGTTAAACTCTATCTGATGGTGAGGTTCCAGTTTTGGAGGTTTGGGGAATGTGGAGCACCCCTTCGTCACCATTGCTCCCTGGTCCACTCTGACCCGGAGTGGTAGTACCTGTTAGGGTCCCATCTATGGGTTAAATAGAAAAATGTATTTATAAAAAAAATTGTATTATCCATTAAGAATTGATTTATTTCAAAACTTTATCGGCATTAAATGACCCGCTGAGGTTGATATGCCGTAAAAAACAAAAAACAAACCAAAACCAAATCCATTTTCACAAAGTTGCGCCTTAATTCGAAAACTTTGTATGAATTTAAAAAATGTTTCAGTGTTTTGTGGGCTACCCTGTATAATTAACTTTTTTTTGGAATGACCGTAAGCAAATTATATCAATAGTCCAAACTACGCCGTTTCAGAAAAATATCCACCGGAATGTGTGTTTATTTATAATTTTATTTATCTTAATGTGAGCTTATTTCCGCTGCAGGCTTGTGGCATTTTTGTATGAACATGCCCCAGCATTTGCTCTAAATATTGTGGAAATTTTGTGTTATGATGTAAAACATACAATTTCTTATTTAGGCTAAATTTAGTTGCTATAAATTCTAAAAAGTCAGTGCGTATTATACAGAAGATATTTTATCCAGAATTTCGTAGTTTCAAGCAAAGAGTTTTTGTTATACATAAATGCGTGTTATATATCAATAATTACGGTACAGTAAAATGCACATTAATGTGTATTCAGGAAATATTACTGTGTTTGGCAAAAGGCCACACATATTGTGAGTCATTACGACATGAAGGCTCACAAGTTTGAAAAGAAGGTTACCGAGCTCAAGAAGGTTCCAGAGTCCGACAAAAAACACTTTAACAAAGCCGGATGACTTATCGGCCGAAACCTTGTGTAGATAACAATAAAGACGAGACAATAGTCCGAAAAATCCAAATTATCTAAATTATCAAGCCTCATATCAAGAATTAAGAGAAATTGTTGATGAAACGTTTATCAGGTAAATTTCTTGCTAAGGTGAATAAGCAGAGGTGCCATGAAAACTTACTATAAAACTGAAAATAATTATTTGTTAGAATTTGTAAAGTTTGAGTTGAAATCTCTTATATATATATATATATATATATATATATATATATATATATATATATATATAATAAAGAAGATGACTTACCGGGGAATAGAATATCGAGTTAATCACAACTTCGACCGTCGATACAATTATTAACGGAATGAGCCAGTGTTATAAAAAATATAAAAGTGTTCAAAACCTTAGTAGAGCGGATTTAGTAGAAAGGTATAGATTAGATAACCTACTTAAGTTTCACCAAAAATGGATCATCAGGGTTAATCGTAATGAATTAATCAAAATAATTGATTAATTAAAGACTATTATTTTGATTAATTCATTACGATTAACGCTTATGATCCATTTTTGGCGAAACTTAAGCTCTTTATCTATACCTTTCTACTATATATATATATATATATATATATATATATATATATATATATATGGGTGGGTGTAAAATAGTGAAACATTTTTGAAAAAACACAGGTTCAAATAAAATGAGTGATATTTATTCAGCCAACGCTGCAGTGTTTCAATCTGTTTAGTAGATCTTCTTCAAGGCTTAATTAATCGTTTTTTCATTTGGGTGTCTGTGAGCGCGTGTGTGTTGATTATCTACTCACATTTCCATACACACGCTCTCTCTCTCTCTCTCTCTCTCTCTCTCTCTCACACACACACACACACACACACATACACGCAACGTAAGCGAATGTTCGACGTCATCCTTCAAAACTCACTAACAATGGTGTGCTAATCTAGTTTACAAACCATTACATCATATGAAATGCTTGTAGTCACTAAATATAGTTATTTATCAAGCTTAACTTAGTTGTGGCACAAGGCCAGAAGTTGAGAACATCTAATGAGATTTGAACTAACAATGGTGTGCTATTCTAGCTCTTACACCACGTAAGGGACCCATGATTTATGCTCTATTTCTAGCATAAATGTGGCACAAGGCCAAGAGTATGGGGCAATCAGTGAGAATCGAACTCGCTAACAATGGTCTACTAATCTGGCTTGCTACCACTGCACCACGTGAGGTGACCAAATAAGATGAGAATAAAGTCTGACTGTCTTTCTGAGCCGCTTAACTCAATGAATAAAAATGTCAAAGATTCTCATAATTGACATTTTTGGCAAGAACCACATACCTCTTGTTGAAAATAATTAGCCTTATATATATATATATATATATATATATTATATATATATATATATATATATATATATATATTCGGCTATAAATTAAAAGATTCTACTTACAAATACGCGTATATGAGAATGAGTGTGCATACACATATACCTACATATATTTATGTATGCATATATATATATATATATATATATATATATATATATATATATATATATATATATGCATGTATGTATGTATTATATCCTGTCAAAGACTGCCTTTTACTCTTGAACTGTAAGAGCTCTTCCTTCCAGGGACATTTTTTTACTCTAGACCAATCAAAAACAGAGGTAGGATTTTTAAAACTAGAGTATGTATCTTGGTTTCTTTCTTTTTTTTTTGTTCGTATTCATTTATGTGTGCGCGCCTGTGTGTTGCCTTTAGGGTAACGCGTAGCAATCCAGGTGGTTGTAATATCTAATAGTCGAACAGTTACGGAGAGATAGAAACAACATGACAGCAATTTGGCTGTACGTTTGTGAGGCGGAGGGAAGAGGAGGAAGAACTAATAGTAAAATAAACGAACAAAAAATAGTTCCCCAAAGAAAAACAGACAAACAAAAAAAGAGTAGATAACAAAAAAAGCTATTGCCTTGTTTGGAATGAGACGCAGATCCATTTTGAATGTAGAGCCATCAGATATTTGCTTGGCCAAGCAAGCAATGTTGGTACACACCTTCGCCGTAGAGCATACTGCTACTTCCTTCCGTGTCTGTAGCGTCGAGGGGTGACTGTCAGAATAGATCACAAAATCCTGCCGACAAAAAAATCTAAACACTGGTACTGGTACTGGATAAATACCCGGGGTTTTAACACCTACACATATATCCCTATAGTTAAAACGATTAGTATATATAGTCTTGTTATGCTAAACGTTTACAAAGCCTTGCACAGAGCTCTAATACCTAAGCTGAGTAGAGTAATCTGCCCTTGGTCAGATAGACAGCATAAATAAAAGGATGGCAGTGGCCATTTGCAGTTCTACTCTTGACGTCTGAACACCACAGACGACGTCTTTCGTACTTATACCTATAGGCTTGGGTTTAGAATACACCAACTGCACACCTGCAATGAGGAAAGACCCCTACCAACCCAATGGGGCCACTTGTAGGCCGTTGATGGCGATCCTTGATGCTTAAGGATGGAACTCTGGTGGCTAAGCCGTCGATGACAAACAACACTCCACTTTGGCCCTTATTTAGGCTAGACGGGGAGTCAGAGAGTCCCCCTCCGATTAATGGGTTGGTCATGTCAAGCCCTCACACGTATATGATTGTTCTGACCCTATTATCCTCATGGCAAACCCCAACCCATTTTTATCATATATGTGCTAGAAGGCGGTGGCTGAGGGTCTTAGTGTCCTGGGTATGACGTTAAATTCTATCTGATGGTGAAGTTCCAATTCTGGAGCTCTAGGGAATGTGAAATAACCCTACATCGCCATTGCTCCTAGGTCCACTCTGACCCGGAGTGGTAGTGCCTGTTAGGGTCCAATCTATGAGTTTAAAAAATGTGCTTAAAAATATGAGTTTAAAAAGAATACCCACCAAGAATGAATGAAACAAAACGTCTTCGGCATTAAATAACCCAAAGGTGTTGACATTACATAAAATCTAACCAACTAATCAAATAAGCCTAGAACAGGGCCAGATTAGGAAGTTAGGAAGGTTAGGGAATCGCGTCCATTGTACGTTCATATGTACATTTGCTATGTAGTTGTTTCTTGAAAGTTTTTTTGGCACATAGTTTTATGGTGTGGAGGCGCGTCCTTTAATGGACACGGTTCGACGAGTTCAAATCCTGGACGCGGCTGTTTGCATTTCACATAGCGGTAATACCCTTGGGAAAGGTATGCATTCAATTATTCTCCCTCCAGCTATGGATAAATAGTAGGGCATAATGGGCTCTTTAACCTTGGTATAGCAACTGGTCTAGGAGAAGGAAAACTCAAAGGGCCTCTATTATTGTTAGTCAAAACTAATCTGAGACCTCCTATCTCAATATCAATTATTATTATGTGTCAGAAAGTTAGGAAGGTTAGGGAATCGTGTTAATTGTACATTCCTATTTACATTTGCTGGGTAGTCTTTTCTTGAGAGTTTTTGACACACAGTTATATGATATCAAGTATTCCTAACAAATACTAATAATCAAATGGTTTCAACTACCGTATTTGACGGCATATATGACGCAACCCCATTTCAGCAGGTCAGATTCAAGAAAAAAAAGTTTTTAGTGAATTTAAGCATATATTATTGAAAACAATCTAGCTGTGCATTACACAAACAGAAACATAGCTGTATAAAACCAATTTGGCAGTACAGGCAAGTAATAAGCATACACAATACATCTCAATAGTAGGAAATAATAATAATAATAATAATAATAATAATAATAATAATAATAATAAAATTATTAATAATAATAATGATAAAATTAATTATAATAATAATAATAATAATATTAGTAATGGTATTAAAATAAGGATGCATGGAGTTTAGGGTAGGTAAAAGTACTGAGCGTAAGCTGGGTTAGTGAGCATCATAGAAGAGATTAGCCTAGGCCTACGGGAGGTCTTAAACTTCACCGATATATAAGACGCAGGGCAATTTTTGAGCCAACATTTTGGGGGAAAAAGTGCATCCAATATGCCGTCAAATATGGTAATTATTTTTCAAAGCACTAAGACAAAAAGATTGATGGGAGTTGCACAAGGATGCTGCGTGCTGACCAGAACGAATATTGGAAGCAACATCTCACAAGATAGCAGATGTACGGACACTTGCCCCCAATCGCACAAATTATCCAAGTAAGATGAACAAGACATGCTGGACACTGCAATGACGAACTCATAAGTGATGTTCTTCTGTGGACACATACACACAGACACACCAGTGTAGGCCAACTAGCGATGACAGTTAGATAGGTTAGATACCGTCGGGGAGAATGAGTCCTGGATATCCGTGCTGCCAACACGACATGATGATGATGATGATGATGATGATGATGATGATAAAGCCTATCACAAGGCCAGATTATGTGTCCGGAAGTTTGTTTAACATAAGGTGATTGTGTTACGCCAATATAGAGAGGGTTTTCTACTTTAAAGAGTTTTAAAGGTTTTACTGTTGTTTGATTGATCTTAACGGCATGTAAACCAATCCAGGGTTATTTTAAACTTCATGGTTAGAGAATCGCGTTCATTGTGTATTCATATTTACAGTTGCTGTACAGTTTTTTCAAAAGGTTTGTTTTTTGTTTTTTTCATTTGTGACAAATATATGATATCAAGTATTCCTATCTAATACAAATAATTATATGGTTCCATGTAATTATCTCTCATTCGGTAGAATGTCGGACTATGAACCACAAGGTTTTGGGTTCAATACCGGCCCTCGCCAACTCAGCGTATGAGTAGCAGAGGGATATGTGCGGTAAAGTGATGAGCTAATGATAGGTGTGGCGTTCGTCTCAGGCGCCAAAAACAATCTCCTTGGTCTAGCGCTAATAAAAAGAGGATAGACTCCCTCGCTGTCTGGTTGATACCGACTTTAGGCCATCCCGGCGACTTTACTTATAGTTCACGACACCATTGACGCCATTTTTGTAACACAATGATGTTATTGAGATATGGATATTGCTTTCGGTAGAGGGAGACAAAAAATATATCTTATGTGCAAAAGATATAATGGGTACTACTACTAGCAGTAAAAAAAGATTACTGAGTAAAATGTCCTTGGTATGACGATAAACTGCATCTAATAATGAGGTTACAATTTGGAGCTTTGAGGAGTACGGGGTGCCCATTCATTGCCATTATTCCCAGGTCCAAACTGACCCGGAGTGGTAGTACCTGTTAGGGTCCCATCTATAGGTTAGATAGATCAAGTTTTAAAAATGTGTTTAAAAATGAGTTTGAAAAATACTGAATACCCAACAAGAATGAATAAAAAAAATCTTCGGTATATAATAACCCTATGGTTGACATCACGTAAAATCCAAGCTATAAACCAACCAACCAATCAACCAACCAGCTGAGTAAAACACAAAATAGTCCGCAATAGTATCTGAACTAAAACTGAGTAATTTGTTTGCACAGTTATATGGTTTCAATAACTAATATTGATTATCCTCAGAAAACAATTATAGCTTTAAGCATCTTAACATTTCGGCATTCGGTAAGTGACAATTTTCCTTTGCCTCTCTGTATTATTTGCACAAATAGTCGGTCTATTATTGTTAGTCAGACAAATAGTTTAATAAAAATGGCAAACACAAACACAAGCCCGGTGACAAGAGTGGTAACGAGCGGATAAAAGATCCCAATATTTACTGAGAGACCGTCGGATCTGAAACCTTGGCTAGCAGCGTTAAAAAAGAAAGAGTGGATCTATAAATCAACAGATCCCGAGCTCGTTAATCTAGCCTACGTTTTTTCAGATGGGGTACCGTCAGATTGGATCGGAGAGTATCTTGACAAATATCCAAACATCTCAAGTGAAAGAATATTTGAGCAGTTATCTGCCCAGTATGGAGAGTTTATGAACCCTGTCGAGGCCGCACGGGGTTTAATAAGACTAAGGCAAGTTAAAGATGAAACTCTTGCTGAGTTAGCTAGTAGGATAAAAAATCTAGCTAAGATAGCATATAAGAATTAAGAGAGTGTTCAGCAGTACAAGTTCACTTGGCTGAACTTTTCATCGAAGCCCTGAATAACCCCTTTATTAAAGAGGATGTACTAAGAGCCAATCCCATAACGCTATCGGAAGCGTTTTCAGTGGCAAGAGAGAGTGAAATGCTCTTTGAACGACTTCGAAGTAGTCGGAGTAAAGAACAGAAGAATTTGGAACATAGAGTTCTGAATAAGATACATTGGCGGCAGGGACAGTTAGACTCCCGTAAAATGTTAAGGGTGCCCAAAGCATTCTTAATACAATTTTCACTTATATGACAGCAAGTATTTCTGTCTAATACAAATGATAATAAACAGATTTTAATTTGACCCATAAATTGGACCATAACAGGTACTATCAATCCGAGTAGACTTGGGAGTAAGGAAAATTAAGGGGTACTCCACACTTGCCGGATTTCTAGAACTGATACCATATCATCAGATACAATTTAATATTATATACAGGACTTCACTCTTTCTTTTTTTTTGGGGGGGTGTCTCTTTCAGGATTTGAAATCAAACAGCCGAGTCCATTTCCTACGACGATAACAGTGTGATCTTGAGATTTCTTGGCCAATCCCAAACTAGGACATTCACAATTCCTACAAAAATTATCTAGGCTAAATTTGGGGGATAAAGTGTTCCCTGTATAATGGGAAATTTGATATATTTTCTTAATCCTTTGTTTCTTCTGATGATTCTTTATCAACTTTTCCCTAGTTCTACTACTACTACTACTACTACTAATAATAATAATAATAATAATAATAATAATAATAATACCATCTTTTTCTTGTTCTTATTCTTGCTGTCCTTGTTGTTGATATTGCTGTTATTGTTGTTTTTTTTTTCTTCTTCTTCTTCTTCTTCTTTACTACTACTATTATCTTTTTTATTTTTTCATGTTCAACTACAACTACTACCCTCTTCTTCTAGTAGTATTTTCTTCTTCTTCTTCTTCTTCTTCTTCTTCTTCTTCTTCTTCTTCTTCTTCTTCTTCTATACTGCTACTACTTCTACTATTTTCTTCTTGGTTTTCTTGGGTTTCTACTTTCTACAACTACTCACTTTCTCAACTACTCCTACTACCTTTTTATTTTCTTCTTCTTCTTCTTCTATTACCTTCTACTACTAATATCTACTTTTCTTATCCTCCCCCTCCTCCTACAACTACCTTCTCCTTTTACTACTACGACTACTATTTTCTACTCTAGAAACCACAAGGTTCCTAGTTCGATACCGGTCCTCGCCAACTCAGCGTATGAGTAGCACACGGATCTGTGCGGTAAAGTAAGGAGCTGATGGTAGGTGTGGCGCTCCACTTCAGACGCTAAAATAATCTCCTTGGTCTAGCGTAAGTGAAAAGGGGATAGACTCCCTCGCTGATTGGCTAATACCGACATTAGGCCGCCCCAACGCCTTTACTTTTTACTTACTAATATTTACTTTTCTTATCCTCCCCCTCCTCCTCCAACTACCTTCTACTTTTACTACTACGACTACTATTTTCTACTACTATTACTACTTATATATTACTATTACTACTACTATTACTACTTATATACTACTATTACTACAACTACTACTACTAATAATAATAATAATAATACTTCCTAATATTTTATTCTACTCATCTTTATTTCTTTTTCTCTCCCACTCTCTTCATTTCCTCGTCTATTCCTTTCACCCCTTCCTTCCCCCCTTTCTCTCCATTGTCTTCCCTTTCCCGCTCTTTTCATGTAACCCACACCATATGTCATTGGAACTCTTTACTCAAATAACCAGACGACTTCTTTAATTCTTTTTTACTGTTTTCAATCTTTGATTTTTCTGCGTAATGATAAGCATTCAACGCGAATAATTTAAAACGTCGCTTTTATTCCTAAACGATCCCTGACCCCTGACCCTGTCACCCTTTTCTAGTCCTCCCCAACCACACAAGGTTCTCTACAATCGGTACTTGCCTTTTCCCAAACAAACATTTATACTAAGCATATAAAGACATACATTTATTTTTCTGACAATGGACGTCTGCCGCTGTGCAAGATCTGTGTCCAATCACCGTGGGATTGTGAAAAATTAGCTGTCTGCCTGGCTATATCATCGAATTGCAGGTTGATGACAAAAACGGGAATTGTTGTACCATCGGAAAAGCCACACTCCATTAGTCAATTAATTTCATAAGCTTGCCATTTAATGAGATGACAATATTTTGTTTAAAGCACTCTGTTTTACCTGAGTTCTCAGAGATACCAATGCCACTGCCCATAATCAACAGGAGTGGTAAAACCTCTATGGGTTAAATCTATGGGTTAAATAGTAAAACGTGTTTAAATTTTAAAAAATTGAGTATCCATTAAGAATGAATTTAATTCAAAACATAGTCGGTATTAAATGGCCCACCGAGATTGAGATGCTGTAAAACACAAACCAAACCAAACTAATGTCACTTGCTACCTGCTCTAGGCTATTCAGCAGAAATTCGGCTTAAGAAGGTGTATTTACAAGAAGCGCTAGATCGTCTGCGTAGTCTGTATCAGCAACAGGTTCGACAGGGTATCTTTTGCTTCTTGCATTATTTTACAGTGAAACAATTTCATTAGATCTATTAACGTTCGTAGAACAAACTCCCGGCAGATTATGAATAGAAAGGTGCCAATGTATCTCCAGTTTGCGGACACTGCATGCCGTCTAGAAGACTCAAAAAGTCATGTGATTGCCGATAGGAACATATGATAGGGAGAGTCAAAGGAAAATGTGCAGTCGAAAATGTGCTGTGTCAACATTTGATGATGATGATGATGATGATGATGATGATGATGAAAAACATTTTATACATATTATTTAAGTTAAAAGAAAGGAAATGAATCCGACGGTATGAGTATATATGAAAAAGATATGAAAAACACCACAAAATGCTGTTAAAGTGAAAACATTTTATAACTTCGCTGATATTGAACAATATTTCGATTTTATGAAAATCGTCATTAGAGCTTGTTTATAATCCGTGTTGTTATGAGCGGAAACCATCTCTGATGACGATTTTCATAAAATCGAAATATTGTTCAATATCAGCTAAGTTATAAAATGTTTTCACTTTAACAGCATTTTGTGGTGTTTTTCATATCTTTTTCATATATACTCACATATTATTTAGAAGAAAAATAAATATCTATACAAGAAAAATATGATTTGAGCAGTATAAACCAGTGTTATGGTTGTTTACTAAGATAAGCTTAGATGTGGCATGCAGCCAGAAGAATAGGGCACCCAGTAAGAATCGAACTCACTAACTTTGGTCTGCTATAAAACTGTATTCTAATTCCAAACTTTTATAGACGAAACGTATGTCATAATCTCACCTCACTTTTTTACAAGAAAACTTTATCTCTGCGGTGTAAGACCCCCCCCCCCACCAATGGAGCCGTCTGTTTGCCATGAGTGGCAACTCGTAATGCCTGAGGACAGGATTGTGGTGGCTGAGCAGTCTCTGCGATATGCAACACTCCACTTCAGCCCATAGTTGGACTAGACGGACAGTCTGAGAGGTACCATCCGATCAATCGGCTGTATATGTCAAGCACTAGCACCTATATAATTATCCCGATTGTATTCTTCAAATATCTCTTATGACAACCCTTTTAATCATATCGGTGCTAGAAAGCATAGGCTGAGGGTCAACCACAAATTAATTTTATAAATTTATTAATTATAATATACATGAAGTTAATAAAAATAAATTCTACCAGTTTATAAAACCAAACCAAACAAAAGTATTTACCAATAATCTATTCGCTTAAAAATCATATATACAAAAAATATATATGGCATTAAATAGCCCACAAGGGTTGATATACCATTAAACGAAACTATGCACCAGAATCATAATTTAATTATTACAACGTTTTCTTAAGAGCTAATGCATTAATTAAATATGTAAAACTTATAATAATCTTGATTTAACTTTCTCTCAATTTTTTTCTTTCTTTCCTTCTTTTCATATTTTCCTAATGTTCAATTAAATCGGATTAGCATTATCGCTTCCGCACACTCACTCTTCTTTTTAACTTACCACTACTCTATTTGTTTCTTTCTTTCTTTCTTATATTTTTTCTGTGTAGCATATCCGTTTTCTTCCCTTTCTTTCTTTATAATAAAAACAGAATGGTCCATTATTTAGTTGAGGTGACGGCACTCATAGGAATTAAGAATTCAACGGATAAGCGATAACAGAAAATCAGGATTTAAATTTTTGTATTTCACATTGGACGACTTGGACGGTTTCATTTTTAACCAGAGGTTGCTGCAAGATGATAATGGTCGGAAGATTAAGGAATACGAGTATTGCTATATACATAGCCAACTATCTTTACGAGGTCTGAAAGCACATTCTTGTGTGTATAAGACGCAGTACATTTTCATTTATATATTTACACATATATATATATACATATATATATATATGTATGTATTTACATATATATGTATATATATATATATACACACACACACACACACACACACACATATATATATATATATATATATATATATATATATATATATATATACTATATATATATAATGCGAAATTCAATCAAACAATAAGTATAACTATCTATTTGAATATATTATATAGAAACATATCAAATATTTACCTACAATTTATCCACATTTCAATATAATTGGTTCATCCAATTATATATATATACACACACACACACACTCTCTCTCTCTCTCTCTCTCTCTCTCTCTCTCTCTCTCTCATACACACACACACACACACACACACACATATATATATATATATATATATATATATATTAAAGTGAAAATCAATCAAACAATAAGTATAATTCTCTATCTATCTGAGTATATTATATAGAAACATATAAAAATGAGTGGTAATTGATTCAGCCCCAAACCCACGTTTGTTATTCTGGGTTTCAATCTGATATATATATATATATATATATATATATATATATATATATATATATATATATATATATAAGATTTTTGGATGGTTTTTTTTTTTTAGAAGCTTTGTTGAATAAAGAATATATTATTATTTATATTTTTGCTTGAAGGCAATTACAATACGTATATTCCATAAAATTCGATAATTATAGAAGATAATAATGACAAGTGAATTTCGGGAAAGAATTATTCGGTGTGTAGAACATCGTACAGACTGTTTCAATTTTATTAAGACTCATCAGCGATGTATACTAACGATTTCCCTCCTACAGAAATCGAAACCGTGACTTCAGCAGGATAGTCACAAACCATACTGTCTCGGCCACGATACAGCACGGGACAATCATTGCGAAATTAACCTGTCAATGATACTGATACGTCTCTACCATATGAGGTAAGGGGACGTACTTAATAAAGTTGAAGCAGTCTGTACGATGTTCTACACACCGAATAATTCTTTACCGAAATTTTATATATATATATATATATATATATATATATATATATATATATATATATATAATAAAGATAAATCTATATTTATAATAATATTATTTGCTCTACTTAGGTATTGAGCACTTTTTTACTTATTAGCTTATTCTCCTAGCGGTTATATGAATATATATATATCTTATATACATATATATGCATATAAATTGTTTTTTCTTTTGGCCAAATACTGTACCAATAGATTATTTTTTGTTGGTACGACTATTTTGGTCTTTTCTTTTTTTCAAAATTTTTTTCTCCCCGGTTGATGTTTGGTAGTACATTTTTACAATCAAACTATTTACTGGGTTTTTTCTCACCACGAGGATTTAGCAACACGCTTGGTATATTATATATATATATATATATATATATATATATATATATATATATGTTCTGGCACCAGATTGCTAACAAATGCATTACATCAGGTGGTATAATGACTGTTAGGATAAAATAAAAGCTTGAAAAGTGAGGACTACTTTTGTTTTTAATATTATAGAAATATGGCTGATAGTTTACCGCCAATAGCCAAATAATGACAGCAGTAATTGCTGGAGAAACCATTAGTTTAATATTGATTACAAAAGCTGATAGACAGGACGATAGAAAAAAAGCACTTGTTTTCATGATCTCGAGACCTTCAGCTGAAAATAAAAACCTCGTCTGATCAGCGTCTTCAATCGAAATGACACATGACGGTCGGAATTTGAACCGGACTTCGTTTCCATTTTACGTGCAACACACGATTTCAAATTCCAACGGGGAAAAATATATATACATATGTATACTATATATACATATGTATACTATATATACATATGTATACTATATATATATATATATATATATATATATATATATATATATATATATATGAATTTGATATATTGAAAAAACAAAAGATGTTTACAAATGCATGGGATCATCAGGAGAGAATGTGCAACCGTTTCGGGGCCTTTCTCTCAACGGTTTTAAAAAAGCAACATCGACCCCCCCTCACTGATGTGAGGTCCCTCGGAATATCTGTATCGACCGCATGTGGATCGGTCTTCAACAAAAATGAGACGGGATGAAATGACCGTTAGAAGAAAAAATGCGCAAACAGAAACGCTGCTAGTCAAAAGTTGGAATTTAAAAATAAAAAAAATGCGCCGTCTGTATTAAAAATAAAATGAATTCTATTTAAAAACAAAATGAATTTTACTTTTAATTTTTTTTTAAATCAGAAGCATTATAGTTTATAATAAGACTCAAAAGAGCCTGATGTAAAATTATTTAAAAAGTGTATAATTATATAAAAAGTGTATATTAAAATATCAAAATTGTTCGTTATACATTCCAACTATTAAATAAGTAACCAATAAGTATATATTTGAAAGGAAGGAAAAACTCAACACCGTTATTCCATAATAAATTTATTTCGACCATAATTGGGGCCTTTATAAATCTAAGTTGATTTAATAAAGCTCCCACAAATTCCGTCTCATCAATTTGAGTTGCATAACAGAAAAATTTACTTCTCAAAAAAATTTTCCCTTTTAGAAAATGTATATATTAGTAGACTGTCACCATGGCGACAGGAAGTCAAATGAGAAAAAAGAATACTTTTCGAGGCCTGGCTTCTTTGTGGGATGGTAGTCAGACAAATTAAACTATGAGAATATAATGAGTCTGAAAAAGTATAGAGTAAGGATAAAACAAAAAAATATATAAAATATAAAATATACAAATATTATAAAGAAATATATAAAAAAATTATATATAAAAAATTTATAAAAAATATATATAAAAATATATATATAAAAAATATACATAAAGATATATATAACAAAAATATAAATATAAAAAATTGTAAAATAATAGGATTTAAAAAAATATGTTATTACTGCTATTAACCAAATAAACAAAGAAAAACATTTAAATATAATAGATAATATAATGTTGTATAAATATATATATATATATATATATATATATATATATATATATATATTAGGGGAAAATATATATACATATGTATACTATATATACATATGTATACTATATATATGTGTGTTGTATAAATATATATATATATTAGGGAAAAAAATAACAAAGAATATCAAATTTAAAAAAATATTTTTTTCTTATTTATTTTTATTTTATAGTCTATTATGGTTTCAACCTAAATCTTTTTTGTTATTTTTTCCTAATATAATTTTTCTCTGTGACTCTGACAATAAGACCACACATTGAGCTCTGCAAATTACGCGCAATTGAACTCTGCAAATTACGACAATCGAAAAACTACTACGTCGTAAGGAAATTTTTTTCACTCGATCTTTGGCTTATATATATATTATATATATATATATAATATATATATATGTGTGTGTGTGTGTGTGTGTGTGTGTGTGTGTGTGTCTGTGTCTGTGTAAAATATAAATTTGAAGGCAATTTACAATGCAATGGAATAGGTGTTGAAAATGATGTTTATTTACCTTTTTATTCCTAAATATTTTCGGGATAAATCCCATCATCAGAGGTTATAGAAGTACTTGTGTCTTTTAGTACTTATCCCACGGCGCTGGCGTAATCGTTTGTTGTAATTAAGTTGAAGGAACGCCAGATATTTTAAATGTTCGGGGTTTTCCGTGATGACATGTCGGCCCGTTTGTACCTTTTTATTCCTAAATATTTTCGGGATAAATCCCATCATCAGAGGTCATAGAAGTATGTGTGTTTTTTAGTACTTATATATATATATATATATATATATATATATATATATATATGATAAAGAAAAAGGCTTAAAATCGGTCATTTTGCGGTTATAGATCTATTTCTACACATAGGTATCTGTGTATACCTATGAGTTTCAACACACACCCCATACACATATATATATTTACCAACTACTTCGCACGAGCAGGATGGGGCATAAGGCCAATTTCTATAGCGGAGTTTAAAAGGTTTGAATTCAGAGTTTATCTTCTACTTGACCGGTTGCCTAAGCAAGGTTAAAGAGTCTAGTTTGCTCTACTATTTACCCATAGCTGGAGGGAGAATAGTTCTTAAAGTTTGTAAGTCTACACTATTATTAGAACTACACACACCTATACACATAAACACCCATACACTTTGAAATAATATTTGATTCATCTGTTTATATTTTATTATTTTGAAAATAACTTTTTGTAATTTCCACAGACACATATACTACACTCTGATCAAAGTATATTACATTTAGGAAAGAAAGCGTATTTAATACATATATCAGTAAAGATAATAGAGAAATGTTTAAAAAGTATTGCCTTATTTTCTGAACAACGTGTTCCATATATAATTCATACAGCTATCTATCTATATAGTCTACGGATCATATACTGCATATATATATATATATATATATATATATATATATATATATATGGAGATTAATCCAATGGTATGTGGAGAAAGGTATTTTCTACAACATCCCGTGTTTGTCTACCTTTCTCCACACACACACACACACACACACACACACACAAACACACACACACACACACATATATATATTTAGTATTTCCCATCGTACACATACACACGCGCACACACACACACACACACACGCACACACACACACACACATATATATATATACATTTAAACCTAATGAGTCAGATATACCTACTAACAGTTTCGCTTAGTAGATCATCAGTCAAATTTTTGCCCTGATGAGCTACTAAGCGAAACTGTTAGTAGGTATATCAGACTCATTAGGTTTAACTTTCTTATTTGCTCTACTTAACTTATTGACCACTTTTTACCTTGATCCGTAGACTAGATAGATAGATAGCTGTATGAATTATACATTGAACATGTTGTTCAGAAAATAAGACAATACTTTTTAAAAATGTCTCTATTATCTTTACTGATATATGTATTAAATACGCTTTCTTGCCTAAAAAGCTTTAGATAATCCTAGCTGTTTATATATATATTTTTCATATATATATATTTTTTTCTTTTGGCCAAGTGTTATAGTATTAGCCGATTATTTTTGGTTGATACGACTATCTTGGACTTTTCTTGTTTTCATTTCTTGTTCCCCCAGGTGAAGATTGGTAGTATATTTTTACAATCAAACTATTTGCCGAATTTTTCTTAACGCAAGGGTTTACCAATAAGTTTGGTATTATATATATATATATATATATATATATATATATATATATATATGTGTGTGTGTGTGTGTGTGTGTGTGCGTGTGTGTGTGTGTGCAGAAGTAGAAACACATATTACTGCCTATGTTGTTAAACAGTGATATAATTATAAAAGTACAATAATAATAATAATGATAATAATAAAAATACATTTCCTAGACAGGATTTCTTTTTGGCGCTTCTCTTTCATCGAAAAATCCAATCCATCATCGTTTTCGTGACTTGGTTCTGGCATTTCTGCTCGAGTATCTTTTTAGCCGCCGACGTGATATTATCCCGCCAAAATCAACCCTTGCACACAGACTAACAACCGAATCAACGCATGCGCATTAGAGGATCAGATATTTTCTGATAAATCCGAGAAAGAAAACTATTAATTTCTGCTCATTTTTTCTACAGATTTTTCTCAGGTAAGTATATCTTACCAGGTAACCTTCAGGAGAAACTTTGAATTTCTCTGTATTATTAAGTTCGCTAATATGGTCTACTGGTTTCCTCATTTGTTCGTCTCGACTGATACCCTGATTGTCAATAACTACAGAAAAATAATGCTATAAATCTTATCATACTGTCTGCACCAGGTATTTGAGAATACACTTTTTGTGGGTTATAAATGAAAAACGACTTAAGGTGATGTTCCATAGCATGTGCCAAATTTTAAGAGTTTCATTTCTTTTTCAGGTGTATTGATAGCCACTTTCAATCAGAAACCGGAAATGAAAAGCCATGTTGTGCGCACATGACACTAATAGAAGAAGAGTGTAACGGCTGAAACGTTGTGAGTACAATAATAATCAAGATAAGGGCGCTGGTGTGCCATGGCATGTGCCAAATTTTGAGCGTATCATTTCTTTTTCAGGTGTATTGTTAGCAAATTTCAATCAGAGACGGAAATGAAAACGCATGTTGTGCGCATGACACTAATAGAAGCCTGGAGAGTGTAACAACTGAAACGTTGTAAGTACAATAACCAAGATAATTATATTAATCCTAGTACACTAATAACAAATACCAATGCATATTTTCTCAGGTGTATATCAGACCTGGTAACCTTGAAGAGAATTTTGAATGTCACTGTATCATTAAATTCGGTAATGGAGTCTACTTCTTTCCTCGTTTGTTCGTCTCGACTGGATTGTCAATCCTGTAGTAAAATAACTGAGTGTGCCAGGTATTTGAGAATACACTTTTGTCAGGCTAATAAATAAAAGACGAGGCGTATAGTGTAATGGTTACCGTCGTATCAAATGGACACGTCGACCTGATTTAAAATCCTGGACGAGGCTGTTTGAGTCAAAGAACTCATTCTATTCAAATAAAAACCTATAACGATTGTAATCTGATTATTTCTGCTCAATTATAATGATTTAACCACCAGTGGATTGCAGTGATGAGAGAGCTACTGTGAACGGTAGGCAAGGAGTTAAGTATGAGGGTTAAAGTACTTTTGATGTTTCTTACTGCGTTTCAAGCTTACGTTTTGCACTCTTCCATGT
>CM042140.1:36940602-36963102 GCA_023376005.1 Doryteuthis pealeii | reverse complement strand
TTCTTTTGCCAGTTATAATAAGATATGTATCTGTAAGTAAAAAAAAGTAAAGTCGTCGGAGTGGCCTAAAGTCGGTATCAGCCAATTAGCGAGGGAGTCTATCTCCTTTTCGCTAGCGCTAGACCAAGGAGATTGTTTTGCATCTGAGGTGGATTGCCACACCTACCATCAGCTTTTTACTTTACCGCACAGATCCCTATGCTACTCATACGCTGAGTTGGCGAGGGCTGATAACGAACTAGGAACCTTGTAGTTTCGGGCCGAACGCTCTACCGACTGAGCTAATCCGGGATTATCCCCATTTAGATGTAAGTAAGATATTATGATTTAAATTATTTACCGCCCTGTCGGCTGGGGCGTTAGAATGCACCGACTGCACCTCTGCAGAGGGGTAAGACTCCTCCAATGGGGCCACCAGTTGGTCGTGGGTGGCAACCCGTGATGTTTAAGGATAGAGCCCAGGTGGATGAGCAGTTCATGACATGCAATACTCCACTTTGGCCCTATCTTGGGCTAGACCGGCGGTCGGAGAGGCCCCCTTCGATCAATCGGCTGGTCACGTCAAGCCCTAGCACCTATATGATTTTCCCAACCCTATTGCCCTTATGGCAAGCCCCAACCCCTTTTTATCATATGGGTGCTAGAAGGCGGTGGCTGCGGGTCTACATGTCCTGGAAATGACGTTAAACTCTATCTGATGGTGAGGTTCCAGTTTTGGAGGTTTGGGGAATGTGGAGCACCCCTTCATCGCCATTGCTCCCTGGTCCATTCTGACCCGGAGTGGTAGTACCTCTTAGGGTCCCATCTATGGGTTAAATAGAAAAATGTATTTATAAAAAAATTGTATTATCCATTAAGAATTGATTTATTTCAAAACTTTATCGGCATTAAATGACCCACTGAGGTTGATATGCCGTAAAACAAAACAAACTAAACAAAACAAATAAATTGTTTAACTTCTTAGAACGTTCCAGCATTTTGAAATCACATTCATTTTGTGGCTGGAATCATAAGGTTTTACAATTTGGAAATACAATGATGAACAAATGACACTGAGTAAGTACTAACGTCAGTGGAGTGGCCTATTGTCGGTATCAGCCGGACAGTGAAGGAGTCTATCCCCTTTACACTAGCACTCGACCTGGTTTTTGCATCTGGAGCGCCAAATTTATCATCAGCTCTCCAATTTACCGCACATATCCAAACTGGGCTACTGATGCGCTGAGTTAGCGAGGGTCAGGATCGAAACCGGGATCTTGTGCTTCCGAGGCATATTGCTCTACTGACTCAACTAAACCGAACAGGAGTTATAGACATGTAAACAAAGAGGCGTTGGGGAAAGATAGCAAAGATTGCAGGGGTTTTGTTGTTAAAAACTTTAAATTGCAGTAATGTAAATACTTTTTATTATAGTTTTAATTGTGGTCTTTATTGCAAGAAAACGAAAGAAAAAGTTAGTTTAAAGAAATTGTTCATACATAAAATAGGTTAAAATAATGCTTATATTTACGTACCATAAATCTACGATATATTTTAAGAAATAAAACTGTGGTTTTAATTTCAAGTAAATAAAGTCAGAATACATTAGTTTTTTTTTTATTAAAATAAGTTTGGAATAATATATATTTTTTATTCTTATTTAACAAAGCAGTACTGTATATCAAAATTGAAGTTTTAATTAGTCTTTCATTTCACGAATATATCATTATTTGTTTAGACTTCTGCAGAAATAATTGATTCACACATTAGTCACTCAATATATATTTATAGTTAGGCTGATATCTCTCTCTCTCTCTCTCTATATATATATATATATATATATATATATATATATATATATAATATATATTATATATATATATAATATATATAGAGAGAGAGAGAGAGAGAGAGAGAGATATCGGTTTATTCATATCTCTTTATCCATCCATCTATCAATCAATCAATTTGACTCAGTTCTTATCTAACCCAGTCTTCATATCTCCGTCTATTTTTAGTATCTCACTCTTTTCTATCTATCTATCTATCTATCTATCTTTCTCTCTCTCTCTCTCGCTCTCTCTCTCTCTCTCTCTCTCTCTCTCTCTCTATATATATATATATATATATATATATATATATATATATATATATATATATATATATATATATATATATATATATATATATATATATATATATCTTTCACTCTCAGTCTTTTCACGCTGTTTCTGTCCCTCTGTCTGTCTGTCTATCTGTCTCTCACACACACTTTCCCCCCCTCTCTCTCTCTCTCCTCTCTCTCTCTCTCTCTCTCTCTCTCTCTCTCTCCCTCTATCTATCTATCTATCTATATATATATATATATATATATATATATATATATATATATATATATGTTCTTTTAATATCTATTAATATAAGTATTTACCCCCTACGTAGTGGAATCCTCAAAAACTGAAAAATATTCGGTCAGATATGATTATAATTGGCTGTACTGTTATTGAGAGACAGACAGAGAGTGTGTGAGTGTGAGATTGAGATTGTGTGTGGGGGTAGAAGCTAAAAAAATCTTGCTATTCCGTTTGATGAGCAATTAAATTGGACTAGACATGTTAACCTGTCAACTGCTATGGCAAATGGCAAAAGAAAAATACATTGGGTTCAAGAATTTCTTAAATGTAACATCTAAGTTGAATTTAATTGAAACCTACATTCTATCTCAATTTAACTACGGTGATGTTATTTTAAACAACTACAAAACCAAATTTAAAATTTACAAAACAGATGTGTTCACTTTACCTTTAACCTACAACCCTGTCAGCTGAGGCTTTAGAATACACCGACTGCACCTCTGCAGAGAGGTAAGCCACACTCCCAATGGAAACCCCTTTTGGCCGTGGGTAGTGACCCGTGATGTTTAAGAATGGATCCTGGCTAACTGAGCAGTACATGACATGCAACACTCCATTCTGACCCTTTGGCTAGATGAGCAGTCGGAGAGGTCCCACCCGATCAATCGGCTGGTCACGTCAAGCTAATAGCACCTACATTATTATCCCAATCCTATTGCCCTTATGGCAAGCCCGAAAACTTTTTATCATATATGTGCTAGAAAGCATGTGGTTTTATTGTCCTGGGTATGACGTTAAAATCTATCTGATGGTGAGGTTCCAGTTCTGGAGCTCTGGGGAATGTGGAGTACCTTTTCATCACAATTACTTCTAGGTTCACTCTAAACTGCAGTGGCAGTATCTGTTAGGGTCCCATCTATGGATAAGATAGAAGAATGAGTTTTAGAAAAATGTGTTTTAAAAATTGAGTTTCAAAAAAATTGAGTGCCCATTAAGAATGAATAAAACAAAACGTCTTCGACATAAAATGACCCATTGGCTTGACATACCGTAAAACCCAACCCACCAACCAACCAACCAACCAATCTTTAACCTATATGAACATGACCACCTACAATTTAAACAAAAATAATAGTTTGGTTTCTTTGGTTAATGGTATATCAACCTTCGTGGGTTATTTAATGACAAATCCACCCTTGTAGAATAACAGAAAGAAAAATGTATGAACCCATAACTAGGTCCATACATTTCTCAATGATATTAATCCGAAAGGGGTTCGAACTCACTTACTATGGTGTCGTTGTCCTGCACTTTAGTCACAGTGCCACGGGGACTCATAAATGTAAAAGACAATTCCCAATATGAATAACAGAAGATTGCTTCTTCTACAAGAGGATGGATTTGGCATTAGACAACCCATGAAGGTTAATATGCCATTAAACAAAGACACTTAACCAAACCTTAACTAGAAATAGAAAATAAAACTCTTGTAGAAAGTCTCAAAACTAACGTGTCACCTGTTGTTTCTAGCAAGGTTTTATGGCCAGGCACCATGCCTGATAGTTGGTAGGTTGGAAACTTTTTGGGAAAATTTTAGAAAACGCACTTTGAAAGACTTTATTTCCATGTAATTACGCTAATTAGAAAAAAAAACTTGTGTGACAACATTGAAAACTTGTAAAATAACATTGAATTTGTTATTTTTAGCAAGCCTCCAACTCATCCAATAATACCTGGTAAAATGCAGCATTGGAAATTTTGGTTAAATTTGATAAATTTCCTACTTAAAAATCAACGGAAAACACATAAAAATCGACCTGTTTTCACTGTTTTGGCATACGTTAAATAAAACAAAAAACTTGTGTAGAATATCTTAGAACTAATAGACTAATATCCCAACTGATGTTTCTAGATAGACTTCATGGTCTTTCTTGATTTCTGATTGTTGGCAAGTTCGAAACGTTGGGGGAAAATTTTTTAAATTGAGTAATTTCATATTTTAAGTGCAATCGCCTTTATTACGATGTAAGCGCGCGAATTTTAAAAAAAATTGTGTAGCAATATCTTGTTATTTTGGCAAGCCTCTTAAAGGTCCAATAATACCTGATAAATGGCATCATTGGAACTTTCACAGTGATATAGACTCTCCTTTTGATAAAACCAAATGAAGGAATTTCTCTGAATGTTTGAGATGAGGTTTGAAGATTAATATTATCTGCGTTATTCGGACTATTTGCTATGATGACAATCTTGGGACGTACAAATAACAATGAAGATGGGGACAATAGTCCGAATAACGCAAATAATACCAAATGAATGAATATGTCTATTTTATTTGTATAACAAAAATGTATTCAAGAATCTCTTCAATTTTTATAAAATTTTGAGGTAAAGATCAAGTTTCGCGTCGGAAAAAGTTTAGCGTCGAAAAATCCCATGGAAGAGTGCAAACGTAGGCTTGGAACACAGTAAGGAACAACACAAGTACTTTAACACTCATACTTAACTCTTTGCCTACCCCGCCCTGTCGGCTAGGGCGTTAGAATGCACCGACTGCACCTCTGCAGAGGGTTAAGACTCCCCCAATGGGGCCACCTGTTGGCTGTGGGTGGCGACCCGTGATGCTTAAGGATAGAGCCCAGGTGGATGAGCAGTTCATGACATGCAATACTCCACTTTGGCCCTATCTTAGGCTAGACGGGCGGTCGGAGAGGCCCCCTCCGATCAATCGGCTGGTCACGTCAAGCCCTAGCACCTATATGATTTTCCCAACCCTATTGCCCTTATGGCAAGCCCCAACCCCTTTTTATCATATGGGTGCTAGAAGGCGGTGTCTGCGGGTCTACATGTCCTGGGAATGACGTTAAACTCTATCTGATGGTGAGGTTTCAGTTTTGCTTAGCCACTTTAATCATCACCGGTTGCCACCCACCGTCAACAGATGGGGGCGGGGGTGTTAAACCTATGCAGAGGTACAGTTGGTGTATTTTAAAGCCCCAGCCGACACAAGGTGTCTAGATGTCCACAGGAGAACATCACTTATGAATTCGAACTTACTTCTCCAGCAGTGTCAGGTTTAGTGTCATGCTCAGGACACCCCACCGTTTTGATGGTGGTGGTGGTGTCCTGGGCATAGTGGTGGTGATGCTGCCGCTGGTGGCGGGGAACTGGTCAGAGAAGAAGAGTCTGTCAAAGAGGCTTATTTATGTATATGTGTTTGCTAGTCAATACCTATCTGTGTCTGTATGAAAATGTTGACTGAGTGTAAAGGAATCCTCGTGTAGACACGCCTGTTGCCCTAATATTAAACGATCATTATTAATGTGACCTCAGCTTATGAGGAGAAAAAATACAAAATCTAATCTTGAATTGGGCGTTGCCGACCTCATTTGATTACGCCATCTTGCAACGATAAATAAAACAGCACCAGTGTGATTCGCCGTTCAACGATGTCTTTTATATGAGTTTCGGCATGACGCCTGGTGTTGCCCGAACTTTGACCCCATAAAAATACGGCTTGAAAGAGAGAGAAAGAAAAGGAGAACCGTGGCAACAATATAATAAATTGTACTGTAATAATACTTGACCGATTTAATCACTGAATTGTGAGATGTCTCTCTCTCTCTCTCTCTCTATATATATATATATATATATATATATATATATATATATATCCTCCACAGAAAACGACGTTAATGCACGTATAGGAAAAGCATGGGCTCTATAAATAAATTATCGATCATATGGAGGTCCAATCTCACAGACAAGTTAAAGAGACAGTTCTTCCAGGCCGTTGTCGTGTCAGTACTGCTGTATGGCTGCACCACCTGGAACCTAACTAAGCGACTAGAGAATAAACTAGATGGGAGCTGCACAAGAATGATGCGGGTGATCATGAACAAGACATGCAAACAGCACCCTACGAGAAAACAGCTGTACGGCCACCTACCACATATCACCCAAACCATCCGAGTAAGACGGACAAGACACGCGGAGAAGCAAGGACGAACACATAAGCGACGTCCTCCTGTGGAAGCCAGCATATGGGCACGCCAGTGTGGGCCGACCAGCAAAAACGTACGTTGATCAGCTCTGTGCGGATGCAGGATGCTGCATAGAGGACCTCCCGAGAATGATGAGCGATAGGGACGGATGGAGAGAGATTGTCATGGATATCCACGCTGAAAGCGCGACATGATGAAGATGATGATGATGATGATGTATATATATATATATATAATAAATGACTGAAAATCTTTTTAAATTTGCTTCATTGTAATAATTTACTTCAACTGCATAGATGCAGCATCATCAGATATGAACAAAAACATGGTTATCATTGGAGGAATTGTCCAGAATAAGGGGGTTTAAATTTCTAAATCTTGGGGGTGTCTTAATTTGGGATTGGGCGGGGCCAGTAAATTTGGATTAGGCTAGGGGAAGTGGGAGAGGGATAGGGTATATGTTAGTTACATAGGTGATTAGTTATATGGGGGTGGCTTACAATCCAGGCTGGAAGTTGAAACAGAAAAAATATATGAAAAACCACAATAAAAATATAAATAACTCAGATACAGAAAATTATATATATATATATATATAAGATTTTTGAAAGTTTGTTTATTTTAGAAGCATTGTTGAATAAAGTATATATTATTATTTTATATTTTTGCTTAAAGGCAATTACAATGCATATATCGCATAAAATTCGATAATTATAGAAGATAATAATGACAAGTGAATTTCGGTAAAGAATTATTCGGTGTGTAGAACATCGTACAGACTGTTTCAACTTTATTAAGTCTCATCAGCGATGTATACTAACGATTTCCCTCCGACAGAAATGGAAACCGGGACTTCAGCAGGATAGTCAGAAACCATACTAACCACGATACAGCACGGGAAAATCCTTGCGAAATTTACCTGTCAATGATACTGATACGTCTCTACCATATGAGGTAAGGGGACGTTGAGGGAATAATAACAAACCCGGGCCCAGTCTGTACGATGTTCTACACACAGAATAATTCTTTACCCAAATTCACTTATCATTATTATCTTCTATAATTATCGAATCTTATGCAATATACGCATTGTAATTGCCTTCAAGCAAAAAAATATAAATAATAATAATAATTATATATATATATATATATATATATATATATATATATATGGTCAATGACTCAAAAGAAAATATGAGCAAACTATAAAATACAATGCCTTCTTTATTTTTTCAATTTTTATTCAAAACTAAAGATACCCATATTTTTATTATTTCAAGTTGAACATTATACAATCAAGACGAATATTATTTATCTGAATGTTTTAGATAAGGCTTGATAATTTGTATTATTTGATAATTGAGATTAGGCTCGATAATTTGTATTATGTAGATTTTTGGGGCTGTTGTCCTCATCTTTGTTTTTATATGCGTAACCTTTCGGCCGATCTTCCCTCCGGCCTTCCTCGTGCGTTTTTTGTTGAAATCGAGAATCTTCTCATCGAACTTGGTAATCTTCTTGACAAACTCGGAAGTCTTCATGTCGTAATCGGGAGCCTTCACGGAACTTCGAAACCGAACCCTTTATTTAATCCTTTGAGGTAGATTATTCTCATTTTTTTAAATCATGACCGGGTACAAGTGTTAAGCTATTTTTGTTACATACTCATACACATATACCCATGTTGGATACATACACAAGTGTTCTTTTACTAGCGAGAGGGGGAGAGATAGACACAGGTAGATAGAGAGATGCATAACTTACTTCCTTGGCCATTGGTGATATCTAGTCGTTTCTATTCTTTCTCTATGACTTCTATTTCTCTGTTCTTGCTGGTTGGTCGTCTTTGATTCATTTCTTTTTCTAGGTCAGTCTTGTTGCCAAGACATTCATCAACCACAAAACCATATTATTTATTTAAACTTTTATTTACTTAACTAAACATCTTCATCTAACTAAACACAGCGAGCGTGTGCAAGTGAGCCCCAGCTAAGACAGATATCCTTCTCTGCCTGACGTCCAAGCTGAAACTGCCCCTAACCATGTCCCACGTGACTTCACGTATTTCGCGGGCTTTCTGTAATATTCCATGGAAAGTACCGCCCGTGACATGAAAGGGATCATCCCTTCAGAAATACAGGGGATTGACAATAATCTTATGCAACTGCATAGATTATGCAACATTTTAAGTATTCTGTAATTTTTGTCCACAGTCAGAATTGAACTTGCAATCTAAAGATGAATGTCACTGTATTAACCCAACCTTTATATCCGTTGCGCCATGTGTTCTGATTACGACCGGAAGTCTCCCGAGTTTGACGATAAGGTTCCCGTTTTCGATAACTAACACCTGAAGAAGGCCGGAGAGCACATCGGACACATCGACCAAAACGTTGTGTGTATAACAATAAAGATGAGCACAACAATCCGAAAAATCTGAATAATACAAAATAATATTATTACTTATTATTTATTGACAAACTCTACATCACTGTAATCAAAATTAAAATTTAATACTTAGGCAGTAATATCTCATCTACAGAAAGCGACGTTAATGCACGCATAGGAAAGGCATGGACTGCTATAAATAGATAATCCATCATATGGAAATCTGATCTCACTGATAAGATAAAGCGGGAATTCTTCCAAGCCGTAGCCATACTACTGTACAGCTGCACTACCTGGACCCTAGAAAAGTCCTTAGAGAAAAAAAATCGAATGGGGGCTATACAACGGTGTTGCGTGCTGTCTTGAAATGAATGATGGAAACAGCATTCCACAAGAAAACAACTGTACGGTCATCTGCCTCCTATTACACAAAGTATGCAAATGAGATGAACGCTGGAGAAGCAAGGATGAACTCATGAGTGACATTTTCTAGTGGACACCTAAACATGGGTACATCAAATTTAGGCTGACCAACAAAAGCCTACTTCAATCAACTCTGTACAGATCCTGGATGCTGCGTAGAAGACTTGCCAGGGGCGATGACCGATATAGGCGGTTGACGAGAGAGTCATGGGAGTCCGTGCTGACAGCACAACAAAATGATGATAAAGGTGATGATGAATGAAATTGCATGAATATATGATTGATTTTGACGACATATCACCCCGTCTAGGCTTATTTTATTCCCAGAGGTTAGGGAATCGCGTTCATTGTATGTTCATCTTTATATTTATTTAGTTGTTTCTTAAGAGAGTTTTTTGTCCTCGGTCTTATCGAATGCTAATATTTGTTAGACATATCTATTTGACCCATAGATCAGACACTGACATATACTACCACTCTGGGTCAGAATGAACATAAATTTGATAGCAAGGAAGGGGTACTCCACACAGGAGAAAGAAAATATGTTTTCTTTTGAAATTTTCTGTTAAAATTCGCATGTGTTCTATAAAAAGAATATCCCTCCCCCAGTAGGTTACGGTCAAGTCACGTTCAAAGCACGGTTCCTGCTAGATCACCAAGTTAAGCAGCGATGAGCCTGTTCAATACTTAGATGGGTGACCATTTAAGCAGCAGCTGGTACTGTAAGTAACCCCATAACAAAATGACTTGATTCGGCATAAACAACCCCCCCCCCAATGATCTTCACTAGTTGCAATTTTTAAGGTTTTCGACATTTCTGTTTGTTGAGGGTTGGCCAGATTTGCGGTTGATTTGCGTTTGATCCAGATTTGAAACGTGAATACCGCTCGGCTTTTAACCCCCCGTGTTTTACCTGAAAAGCAACCCCAACAGATTTAGCAGATGGTTTCCTAAAAGAAACTTTAAAAAAAAAATCTTTACCCACATTCTTTGATCTTTTTCATTCACCATTGATATATGCGCTTGCAAACACCAGAGAAAAACAGAATACATTAAACGCACATATATCCTATTATCTCCTGTTACACTTAAAAGAGATAGATGTGGTTAATACCGACATTTCAGAAACAGTTTATCGCAATTAGCATATATATATATATATATATATATATATATATATATATATATTAAGAAATTTAAAAAGTCAAGTGTTCCAAAAATAAGATGAATTTATTTATCGACGCTTAACGTTTCAGTTTCTTTATAAACCTTCATCAGGATGTATTATGTGGTGAAGAAATTATGGTTTTATAAGTGACAGGAGATAAAAAAACTTGTTTAGCGTCGATAAATAAATTTCATCTTATTTTTGGAACACTTGTTATTTCAAATTCTTAATATTGTCGGATTTATTTCCATATTTACTCATATATATATATATATATAATATATATATCTATATATATATGTGTGTGTGTGTGTGTGTGTTTGTGGTGTGTGTGTTTATTACACGTTTCAGAAACGGCTTATGGTAATTTATATATATATATATATATATATATATATAGTAATTAATATATATATATAATATAATATATTATATATATATATATATATCAATTACTATGAGTAGTACATATTGGGTAATCTGATCTATGCGTTAAATTTGGAAGCTGACGGTGGGTGTGGCGCTCCACCTCAGCAAAAACAATCTCTCTGGTCTAGCACTAGCGAAAAGAGGATATACTCCTTCGCTTACGGCTGATACCGACAATAGGCCACTCAACCAACTTATATATATATATATATATATATATATATATATATATATATATGGTAAGATAGCGTGGACATGGACTTTAAAGCCCCTGGTTACTGACAGTTTCTCGTCTATGCGATCTTCGGATCAAGTAGAAAAGGATTCAGCGTTTGTGCTATAGGCTCGTACAAATGACCATATATACATTTAAGTATGTATGTATGTATTAATATGTAGAATTCCACATGAATAAAGTCAATGATATATATATATATATGTATATATATATATATATATATATATATATATATACTTGTACGTTCACAAAGACACACATACACACAGAGATCCTGAATGAGACTGTTTGCATTTCACATAGAGCTAGTATTCTTGGGAAAGGCATGAATCCAACTATTCTTTCCCAAGCCAGGGAAAATAAATGAATGGGCTCTTTAACCTTAGTTAAACAGAAGAGAGAAGAAAAACAGGTGGTGGAGGGGTTGCATAAGTATATGGACACATGCATATATATATATATATATATTATTATTATTATTATTATTATTATAGTGTGTACAAAAATAACCTACTCGAGTTTCACCATAAGGATCTTTAGGGTTAAATCAATTGAATTAATCCAGATATTGATTAATTGCAGCTAACTTCAGGAGTTCATGTTGTAGTTAACTACAACATGAACTCCTGCAGTTAGCTGTAATTAATCAATATCTTGATTAATTCAGTGGATTTAACCCTGAAATATATATATATATATATATATATATATGAATACAGAATCTTCTGTACATTCACAAAAAACTTTTTTTTTACTTTCTTACGTTTCTCATTAAAATATATTACCTGAGTTAATTTCATACAAATATGCGCATTAGTAATATATTAACTCGACATTTTACAAGTATTCGACTACTTTCACTCCACGACGTCAAAATGACGTCAGAGTCTAATGCTCTCAACCAAAATGTCTGCTAGTTTGAATGTTTAACAAGGCGAATTCATTAGGATGAAGTGTTGTTTAATAGCTTTTGGCGTCGTGTCTAGCTTTATTTTTGATGTTATGATTAGGACGAAGGGGAAACATGTTTCGAAACTGGTGTCAGAAGAAAAGTATTTGGAGACAAAGAAAAATGAACACCGTTCTCGAACAGGAGACTAAAAGGCAGCGATGTGGAATCATGTCTTCTGTTTAATTTATCAACTGCGAAAGGCACTGTAAATAAGTAAAGTAAAGTCGTCGGGGTGGCCTAATGTCGGTATCAGCCAATCAGCGAGGGAGTCTATCCCCTTTTCACTGGCGCTAGACCAAGGAGATTGTTTTCGCGTCTGAGGTGGAGCGCCACACCTAGCATCAGCTCCTTACTTTACAGCACAGATCCCTGTGCTACTCATACGCTAAGTTGGCGGGGGTCGGTATCGAACTAGGAACCTTGTGGTTTCCAGCCGAACGCTCTACCGACTGAGCTAACCACATTTAGGTCGGCGATTTTAATTGTATAGCATTCAGTGACGCAAAGGACTAACGTTATTAAAACCACTAAAGCCATTAGAACAATTCACGTACCTAGGTAGTAATATCTCTTCCACGGAAAGCAATGTTAATGCACGCATAGGGAAGACATAGTCCGCTATTAACAGATATATAGAAATCAGATCTCACTGACAAGTTAAAGCGACAATTCTTCCAGGCCATGGTGGTATCAGTGCTGATGTATGGCTGCACCACTTGGACCTTGACGAGGCGCCTGGATAATAGGCTAGATGGGAGCTGCAAAAGAAGGGTGCGTGCGATTTTGAACAAATCATGGAAACAACTATAAAGAAGCAGCCATAGGCCACCTGCCCCCTATCACACAAACCATCCGAGTAAGACGGACAAGACATGCTGGACACAGCTGGAGAAGTAAAGTTGAACTCATAAGTGACTTCTTCCTATGGAAACCAGCCCATGGACATGCTAGTGCGGGTCCAGTAAATACCTACATAGACTAGCTCTGTGCAGATACTGGATGCTGTGCTGAAGACCTACACTCGATTGTGTAAGGAAAACGGACGTAAAAAATAAAACTGAATCCTCTTGGCTGAGCAATCGATGATATGCAACACTCCTCTTTGGCCCTTACTAGACGGGCGTTCGGAGAGGCCCCATCTGATCAATCGACTAGCACCTATATGATTGCCTCAACCCTATTGCTCTTACGGCAATCCCCAACTCTTTTTATCATAGAATGCGATGACGGAGGGTCTGAAATCTTATGTCAAACTTATAGTTATCTTCCTAGGCAATTGTGACATTTTAGCGACGAAGATCAAATGATCAACTCAGAATTTGCACTAAACACATTTTCAAAAAACAACCCTGCCGACTGCACTTCTGCAGCGGGCTAAGACCTACCTGTTGACCGTGAGTAGTGATCCTTGACGCTTAAGAACTGAATCCTAAAGGCTGGGCAGTCCATGACACGCAACACTCCCCTTTGATCGTTGCTTGTGCTATAGACGGTCGGTCGGAGAGGCCCCCTCCGATCAATCGGCTAGCCACATCCACCCCTAGCATAAATATGATTTTCCCAACCGTATTTCCCTTATGGCAAACCACAGTCCTTTTTATCATATACGTGATAGAAGGCGGTGGCTGAGGGTCTTAGAGTCCTGAGTATGACGCTATACTGTATCTAGTGATAAGGTTCCAATTCTAGAGCTCTGAGGAGTGTAGAGTACACCTTCCTTGTCAGGTCTGTTCTAACCCGGATTTTTAGTCCATGTTAGAGTCCCATCGGTGGATCAAATAAATCAAATATGTATTTAAAAATAGGAATACCCAACAAGAGTAAATGTTTAGTTTTGAGATTTATAAATGCTGGACATTTTTAAGTAAAATTTCAATACTAATTCTATATATAGTTTGATTTTTAAATATCTTCGAATATAAATCAAATCTTCACAATTTTTGCACAAAAAGCAAGAACCGGTGAAATTTAATGTATATATATATTTATTTTACTTACATATACTAATGTGTGTATATATTTACGTTAATTGTTTTATTTTCGTAGTTTCATCCGGATACACCTACATACATACATACATACATACATACATACATACAACTATTTTACGGCGAAATCTCAACTGGCAAACGTCGTCAGTGCAAACCCAAATTGAGGTTTAAGGACTGCCTCAAGGACACTTTGAAGAACACTGCTATTGCCGTGGAGGACTGAGAGAAATTAGCTTGCAATAGACCTTTATGGAGAGCCACCATCTACCTGCCTGTGGAAAAATTTGAGTCCAACCGAATTAAACACCAAAAATTGAAGCGGCCTATTAGAAAGGGTAATTTTCAGCCCAGCAACATTCAAAGTGGAGAAGTTCCAACATGTAGTTTATGTGGAAGAGTATGTCTCTCCAGGGCTGACCTGGTGAGTTATCTGAGAATACACAAGGATACAGTGCTAAATGCTGCTGGCACCCAACTATGAGAAAAAAAAACAGAAAATGGTCTTACTCGAACACGAGTTGTCAGCCAACACATACATACATACATACACTCCAACTGCCCTTTATATATAACCCAAGGAAGCGCGTGGTGTAATGGTTGAAGTCATAGGAAATGGACTCGTCGCCCGAGTTCAAATCTTGGACGTGGTAATTGCATTTCACTTAGCGCTAATACCCTTGGGAAAGGTATGAATTCTACTCTCCCTCCAGCTATGGGTAAATTGTAGGGCAGATTGGGTTCTTTAACCTTGGTTAGGCAACCAGTCTAGGAGAAGGAAAACTCTGAATTCAAACCTGTTAAACTCCGCTTAAGAAATTGACCGTGTGTCACATCCTGCTCGTGCGGAGGGGGTTGGTAAATGTATATATATATAACCCAATGATTGACATGCCATAAAATCCAACCAACCAACCAACCAACCAA
This sequence comes from Doryteuthis pealeii, assembly GCA_023376005.1. Classification (NCBI taxonomy): domain Eukaryota; kingdom Metazoa; phylum Mollusca; class Cephalopoda; order Myopsida; family Loliginidae; genus Doryteuthis; species Doryteuthis pealeii. Next base: position 36,948,252 of record CM042140.1, on the reverse strand, counting down.
CCAACCAGGAAAAAGTTTTCGAAAACGCAAGAATGCTGAGTTGGGAAGCCAGGCTGACAATTAGACTAAGAGGCAGTTCACAGACACGAAACCAGACACCAGACAGAAACGACAAAGAACTATAAATCTACTGTGAAGGAGTCTACATAAGATATACCTGATGAAAACTCACGTGTTGTTGATGATGATGATGCTGTGTCTGTGACAGAAAGTGGGTTAATACTTTCACCTAATTATGGGTCTCCTTCTAGACAGTTAGACACATGGCGTAGTAGATATAGGCGTTGGGTTAATGCAGTTCTCAATGACAGTTATCTCTCGGCTGCAGGTTCAATCCTGGTTAAGGGCGACAGTAACATAGAATGATAATTCACACAGCTGAACACTTGTACCCAGTCATGTTTAGTGGAATGAGAACAGTATAACCAGGTGGATTGAATAATGGGTTGGGTTCAAAGTTCCGTGAAGGCTCCCGATTGCAACGTAAAGGCTCCCGAGTTCGAGGAGAAGGTTCCGAATTCGAGAAGGTTTCCCAAGTCCGAAAGAGAATACCAGAAGAATGCCGGAGGTCACATCGGCCGAAACGTTGTACAGATAACAATAAGATGAGGACAATAGTGCGAATAATACAAATAATACAAATTATTAGGCCTCATCTCAAAAATTCATAACACTTGGTATTTCTTTTATAAAAATTACATCACTTAAACTATTTTACTGAAATTATAGGGAGGGGGGGCAAAGGTTTCACATAATTGAGTAATATAATTATAAATCCAATATTCTCATTTGTTTAATTATTAAATGTACTAGCAAATATATGCCACCCTCCGGGTGCAAGTATTTAGTTAAATGTTATAATAAAATATGATATTAAATTAGAAAGGCTAATGAAACTGAATAAGAATGTAGATAAAAGATTTTGAACAGAGGGGGTTATGATGAAAATAGAACAACTTTGAAACTAACTCTCATCATTTTCCGTTACTCCCGTCTTTCATTGGTAAATTTTCTTAATTAAACTGTTTAGTTAAAATAGGAAGTAAAGAATAATTTACAGTTATTTCTTCTTGTTATGGGATTTCTTTTTAAGATTTATCCCCGAGATTTTGCTCATATTCAATAAGATAAAACCTAACAATTAGAAATCAATAATACTAAGCATATATTTATTAAAATCAATTTTTTAAGCTCAATATGCAAATTAGCCTTCCCATTCATACTGTAAACCTCTATTTTGTGTATATATAAATACAATTGCATGTTATTAGTATGTAGATATGGTCAACAGTAAGTAATGTAAAACAATTTTATTAATAATTGAGGTTTAAATATAAAATAAAATCATGGAGAATATGATGTAAATAATTAACGGAATTGTGACTTGTATAGTAATATAGTTTCGGTTACAGACAGAAAACCACAAATCTCCATTATAATAAGATTACACAACAATTATAACACTCTTATCTGTCTATAGAGCTTAAAATGATCTCTAGAGAAAACAAAAGCTTAACTTTATAGATAAATCATAATTATTTGATACAATTATATAATATAAAACCCTGTTACTCTTTGGAAAGATTTTCATGTACAAATCAACATTGAAGGTAATATTTACTAGTTAACATTTTATGATATATAGATAATTGTTGAAATTAATTTAAAAAATGAATGTGTTTTTTTTGATTATTGAATTATGTATGACTTGTTTAAGTTGATGCATTTCAAAATGATAGTATTGAACAAAAGTAAATGATTTTAAAAAAATAAATACTGTAAATGCTTATTATCAATAATTGCATACTTAGTAAAATTTCTGCCATTTCATGCTTAGATACTGATTTTTAATTAGCATTACAGGAATGAATATAAATAGTTTATTATCTGATTATAAAATTACCTCTGTATGGCCATTGACTTAATTTTTTTAAACAAACTGCCTGCCCTAATCATTTTATACACCAATTAAATGCACTATTTTCTAACTGTCACCATTTTGATTATGTATAGGAATATTCATGCACTTTAAATCTTATATCAAACAGTCATATCATAATAGTTAAATCTATGAGTTGTAATGGCATGAATATCTCTTTACTATTTCATAACTTAAATGATGATGTAAATATTAGACAGGTCATTCATTTCATATGTTATAGTCAATTTATTTTATTTTCCAAAATGCACAATACTCCAAGTGCTATGAATATCTTAAAATCTCTGCTGTCAGAGAAATACCCCTTTTTAGGAGTTCCTCAGGGCAACTACCTATGGAAATTCTCAACTGACGTCATACTACCAGTACAGGTATTGAGAAAGCAATGTCTGTTAAGTTTAAACATAAGTGAGGGGGATCTATATATCAATACTCGTGTTCCTTAATTGTACGACTGTTATCATTTTGCCACATCTCTCGATTAAAATGAGACAGTCTAAGTCGTTCAAATGGAAATGCAAAAATGTAAATCTTGATTAGTTGCTTATCTCATGAATTCTTATTTCTTATGAGCGTCATCACCTCAGCTAAATAATGAACCATTCCGTTTTAATTATAAAGGAAGAAAGGGGGGGGGGGGAGACATACTACACAGAACAAATATAATAAGAAAGAAAGAAATAGAACAGAGGAAAGATAGAGAGAGAGGACAAATGCGCGGAAATGATTACGCTAATCTGTTTCAATGCATGAAAATGCATTGGAAATGATTTTTACTATAAAAGGCACTGGAAATTATATTTACTATAAAATGCATTGGAACTGATTTTTTAACCATAAAAATGAATGGAAATGATTTTTTATTATAAAAAGGCACAGGAAATTATATCTATTATAAAAATATATCGGAAATGATTTTTACCATAAAAATCAATTGGAAATGATTCTGGAAATGACTTATATATAAAATGCATTGGGAATGATTTTTAAATTAAAAAATTGGGATGAATTTTATAAAAAATGCATTGGAAAATGATTTTTAATATAAAAATGCATTAGAAATGATTTTTACTATAAAAATTCATTGGAAATAATTTCTTACTCTAGCACCAATATGATAAAAAGAGTTAAGGTTGGCCAAGGACAATAGTGTTTGTGACAATCATATAGGTGCTAGGGCTTGATGTGATCAGCCGATTTGATTGGGGAGAACCTTTCTGACCGACCGTCTAGCCTAAATAAGGCCAATGTGATGTTGCATGTCCTGTGATGCACTGCTCAACCACTAGGGTTCCCCGCATGTTGGAATAACGAGAATAAAATCTAACATAGAAGAAGAAAAAGAATTAATTAAGAGGGCAAATTATTTGCTAAATATGTGCCAAAAGACATACGTTTCTGTTTAGAGTGCGGACGTCATTGTGACGTCACATATTTACGCCGTCGATTCAACAAGGCAAGTTTCAAATACCAAACATCGTTTTTGCCGACATGATTTCATTTAAATACTTTTACTTGTGGCACTGCATCTTGAAACTGAAATAGAATTTACAAAACTCGCATTAATGTTTACGGACAGGTGAAGCCGTGACCTGTCTTTTTTGATAATATTTTTTGAAGAGTGGAAATGTGTCCTGCTGGGACGGTTCATCATAAAGTAATGGTTAACAAGCTTTCCTCCTAGCAATCTCATCTACAATAAGTAAAAAAAGCTGACATTTGACTTTTGATACAGAAGGGAAATTCTTATTTACTAGCAAGGATCTGAGGATGATATCACACAGCATGATATATATAAATTTGTGCAACGTTTGATATGTACTTAAAAGCTATTGCTAAAATAGTTTCAATATATAAAACTTTTAATATATAAAGGGTTAACTTCAAAGTTCTGTGGTGGCTCTGATTCCGACCAGATTATGGTTCAGGTTAGAGATCGAAAAAAATAAGGCTCCAACGCTGACAGGAAATACGGAATATTGGCCGGAGGGGCCATCGGCCGAAACGAAACAATAAAGATGAGGACAATAGTCCGAATAATGCCAGATGATACAAATGATCAAGCTCAACTCAAAAATTCAGAGTAAAAACTTTAATAAATCTGTAATTTAAATCTCTCATCACGGTCTTTTTTCATTCTTTCCTTTTTTAAAATTTTTTTCATTATATTCGATTGAAACAGATTAGCGTTATCGGTTCCGCGCGCTCACCCTATCTGTATTCTTTCCTACACTCCTCTCTTTCTTTCGTTCTTTCTTTCTTCTTTTATTATTTTTTCTGTGTAGCATGTCCCTTTTTCTTCCTTTTCTTTATTTTATGAGATAAAAACGGAATGGTCCATTATTTAGCTGTGGTGAAAACACTCCATAAGAAATACAAATTCGGCGAATAAGCAACACCAGATAATCAGGATTTATATTTCTGGCATTTGATCTTGGGGTGATTTGGAAGGTCACATTTTTATCGAGAGGACGTAGCAAGACTGATACCGGTCGTACTATTAAGGAACACGAGTATTAATATAAATATTTATATTTCTTTATCAAATGGCTGTCTCTGGTGTTTAGTTTAAAGTAACTACTTTCTTATGTATTTAAAAAACCCTCCACACGAGTGTGACACAAGGTCATTATTTAGCAGAGTTTTAAGTAGTTTTAAGTTCAGAGTTTTCCTACTCCAATTCTAGTTTGCATATTAGTTTAAAGAGCCCACTCTGACCAACTATTTACCCATAACTAAGAGGAGAATAGTTGGATTCAGAACATATCCCAAGAGTATTAGCGTGATGTGAAATGCAACAGCCTTGTCCGGGATTTCAACTCGTGCCGCCGTGTCCGTATCACTACTTTCTAGGATCTAAATCCTAAAGGAAAAGTTTCTAGAAACTAATTGAATTTTCTTTGAAAGGGTTATCAAAATAAAAGATTCAGAGTTTTGTGTGTCCTGAGTATGCCACCAAACTGGCATCGGATGATGAGGCTCTAGTTCTGGGGAGTGCGGAGTACCCATTCATTGCCTTTAATCCCAGGTTCAATTCGACCAGAAGTGACAGTACATATTAGAGTCCAGTCTATGATCAAATTGATATATTAAAAATTATTTGTATTTCATATAAAAACGTGATGCCATATAATTGTAAAAGATCTGTATTAGTAAAATAATTACTTTTGAATCTATAATTGTTTTAAAAATGATTATTATTAGTTACTCGAAAACATGTGAATTTATGTAACAAATGATTTAATTAGGATAAAAATAAATTACTTCAAACTATATAATCATTTAGTAATTGAATATGAATACTTGAAACTATATAACTGTGTGAAATAATGACAATTATTAATAGAAATGAGTACTTTGAAACCCATATTATAGTCCTGGAAATGACGTTAAAACCCTATCTATCTATCCTGATGGATGAGAGGTTCCAGTTTGGAGAGGCTTGGGGAATGTGACACCCTTCATCACATGCTCCTGGTCCACTCTGACCCCGGAGTGGTAGTTACCTGTTAGGTCCCATCTATGGGTACAAATAGAAAAAACATGAGTTTTTATAACAAAATTGTATTATGCATTAAGAATCAATTTATTTTACAACTTGTCGGCATTAATGACCAACCCGAGGTTGATGTGCCGTAAAACAAAACAAACCAAAATTGAACCACCATATAATTATAGTATTAGATATAAATAATTGAAACCATGCACCCCAAATGGGGCCACCTGTTGGCCGTGGGTGGCGACCCGTGATGCTTAAGGATAGAGCCCCAGGTGGATGAGCAGTGTTCATGACATGCAATAACCCCATTTTGGCCCTATCTTGGGCTAGACGGGCGGTCGGAGGGCCCCCCTCCGATCAATCGGCTGGTCACGTCAAGCCATAGCACCTATATGATTTTCCCAACCCTATTGCCTTATGGCAAGCCCCAACACCCCTTTTTATCATATGGGTGCTAGAAGGTGGTGACTAGAGTCTACATGTCCTGGGAATGACGTTAAACTCTATCTGATGGTGAGGTTCCAGTTTTGGAGTTTGGGGAATTGGAGCACCCCTTCATCACCATTGCTCCCTGGTCCACTCTGGCCCGGAGTGGTAGTACCTGTTAGGGTCCCATCTATGGTTTGAATAGAAAAACATGAGTTTATAAACAAATTGTATTATGCATTAAGAATGAATTTGTTTCACAACTTTGTCGGCATTGGGTGGCCCACCGAGGTTGATGTGCCGTAAAACAAAACAAACCAAACCAAACAAACCATAAAACCATGCATCTCTGTGCAAATTATGTGTTATTGTTGGATAGTCGTATTCTTATTCTTATTCTTATTACCATCTTAACTTGGTTATATCTTCTGTCTCTGCTACTGTCTTCTTGGATTGTCTTGGATTGTCTGGAGTGTGTCTCTGGTTGTACATCTTCGCACCCATCTTCTGTTAGTTTTTAACTGGCAGACATAGTTCCATTTTGACGTCTTTATATCCTCAAGACCCAACATTTCCTGTGTTGAGAGAGAAAAAAAACTATTGCAGAATTGTAAAGCGCGTCTTTTGATTTAATGGGCTACTTTGCGTTTAAAGGATTTACTTGCTCATATCAATTTCTTTCAGTCTTTTGAAAAAGATTTACAAAAGTCAGAGTCAGAGACTTCCTTTGATTGAATTTTAAATATCATAAATAAACATACACAGGCACGGCACACACACACACACACACCCACACACACATATATATATATATATATATATATATATGAAAGTACGCAAACAGTTTGTTTGATATGGCTATGCCGACAATTTTTGGGAGAATATGTGCTTAATTGAAGTCATACCTAATTTTGAAAATTAATTAGTTGATAATTAATTAATTAGGCGAATATATCTGTTTAAAATGTGAAGCGTAAACAAATCGAGAAACAGTCATTCTCTGTATGTACATTTCGGCCTATTAGGCCTCATCAGCAGAGTTATAGACTCGAAGCCGCTTTGTGTGTGATTCGAACTAACTGCCTGGCTGACAGTCGGTGATTCTAACCGTTACACAAGCTGGTCTTCCCAGATTTCTCGCTTTGTTTATAAACTCATATATCCTACTTTTTGGAGACTTGCTGTACGACAGTTGAAAGTCCGCAAACAGTTTGTTTGATATGGCTATGCCGACAATTTTGGGGAGAATAAGTGCTTAATTGAAGGCATACCTAATTTGAAAATTAATTTTAAAAATTTGTAAAAATAAAAAATAAATTTTGAAAAAAAATAAAATTCAAACCATTTTGTGGACCTTTTTTCTCTCGCTGGACCCATAATTACATTATATATATATTATATATATATATATATATATAATATATATATTTGGAGGATATGTGCTTAATTGAAGTCGTACCTAATTTTGAAAATTAATTAGCTAATAATTAATGAATTGTAGGCAGGCATAGTTGTTCAAATGTAAGGCTAAACGAATCAAGAAAATGTCAATCCCTGAATGTACATTTCGACCTATTAGGTCTCATCAGCAAGGTTATGAAACCTAATAGGTCGAAATGTACATTCAGGATTGACATTTTCCCGATTCGTTTAGCCTTACATTTGAACATATATGCCTGCCTAAAATTCATTAATTATTAACTAATTAATTTTCAAAATTAGGTACGACTTCAATTAAGCACATATCCTCCAAAAATTGTCGGCTTAAATCCATATAAAAATAAAC
>CM042140.1:36920602-36933102 GCA_023376005.1 Doryteuthis pealeii | reverse complement strand
ATATTTTTCGATTATACCTCTCTCTGTTTCAAATCATTTTATCTGCATTCTTATTTAGTTTCTTTAGACATTCTATTTAATATAAATATTTTATGACATTAATACTTGCACCCGGGGATGCATATATTTGCTAGTATATATAATATTTATTATACTCTTCCCGAGGTTTGACACTGCTTTAAGTGGTCGTTTTTTTTCCAATCGAATTAGAGAGATTCTGAAGATATGACTGTCATTCTAGTTATCCTAACTGATTTTAGAAGTGTAGTGGTCTCGTGGTTTCGATTCTTTAGTGATTTCCCAATTCCCGCAGCCTTTTCTTCCAGTGAGAGATTAGGGGGTTTTCAGGGTCAGACTTCATGTCAATATCCCCAAACATTTATTTAACTCTCAAATTCCAGGTATTTTTTTATTTATTTTTTATTTTCTTCCAGTGATTTCCAATTCCCGCAGCCTTTTCTTCCAGCTTCTTGGAGATTGAGGGCTTTTTCAGGGCACTTCCAACTATACTTCATGTCACATTCATATCCCACAACATTTTATTTTAACTCTAAATTCCAGGTATTTTTATTTTATTTTTATTTATTCTTCCAGTGATTTCCAATTCCCGCAGCCTTTTCTTCAGCTTCTTGGAGTTGAGGGGCTTTTTCAGGGCACTCCAACTATACTTCATGTCACATTCATATCCCACAACATTTTATTTTAACTCTCAAATTCCAGGTTTTTTTATTTATTTTTTATTTATTCTTCCAGTGATTTCCAATTCCCGCAGCCTTTTCTTCCAGCTTCTTGGAGATTGAGGGGCTTTTTTCAGGGCACTCCAACTATACTTCATGTCACATTCATATCCCACAACATTTTATTTTAACTCTCAAATTCAGGTATTTTTTATTTATTTTTTATTATTCTTCATGATTTCCAATTCCCGCAGCCTTTTCTTCAGCTTCTTGGAGAATTGAGGGGCTTTTTCAGGCACTTCCAACTATACTTCATGTCACACATTCATATCCACAACATTTTATTTTAACTCTCAAATTCCAGGTATTTTTTTATTTATTTTTTATTTATCTTCCGTGATTCCATTCCCGCAGCCTTTTTCTTCAGCTTCTTGGAGATTGAGGGGCTTTTTCAGGGCACTCCAACTATACTTCATGTCACATTCATATCCCAAACATTTTTTTAACTCTCAAATTCCAGGTATTTTTATTTATTTTTTATTTATTCTTCCAGTGATTCCAATTCCCGCAGCCTTTTCTTCCAGCTTCTTGGAGATTGAGGGGCTTTTTCAGGGCACTCAACTATACTTCATGTCACATTCATATCCCACAACAATTTTATTTTAACTCTCAAATTCCAGGTATTTTTATTTATTTTATTATTCTTCCAGTGATTTCCAATTCCCGCAGCCTTTTCTTCCAGCTTCTTGGAGATTGAGGGGGCTTTTTCAGGGCACTCCAACTATACTTCATGTCACATTCATTCCCCACAACATTTTATTTTAACTCTCAAATTCCAGTATTTTTTTATTTATTTTTTTTATTCTTCCAGTGATTTCCAATTCCCGCAGCCTTTTCTTCCAGCTTCTTGGAGATTGAGGGGCTTTTCAGGGCACTCCAACTATACTTCATGTCACATTCATATCCCACAACATTTATTTTAACTCTCAAATTCCAGGTATTTTTTTTATTTTTTATTATTCTTTCAGTGATTTCCAATTCCCGCAGCCTTTTCTTTCCAGCTTCTTGGAGATTGAGGGGCTTTTTCAGGGCACTCCAACTATACTTCATGTCACATTCATATCCACAACATTTTATTTTAACTCTCAAATTCCAGTATTTTTATTTATTTTTTATTTATTCTTCCAGTGATTTCCAATTCCCGCAGCCTTTTCTTTTCCAGCTTCTTGAGATTGAGGGCTTTTTCAGGGCACTCCAACTATACTTCATGTCACATTCATATCCCACAACATTTTATTTTAACTCTCAAATTCCAGGTATTTTTTATTTATTTTTTAATTTATCTTCAGTGATTTTCAATTCCCGCAGCCTTTTCTTCCAGCTTCTTGGAGATTGAGGGGCTTTTTCAGGGCACTCCAACTATACTTCATGTCACATTCATATCCCACACATTTTAATTTAACCTCAAATTCCAGGTATTTTTTTTTTATTTTTTATTTATCTTCCAGTGATTTCCAATTCCCGCAGCCTTTTCTTCCAGCTTCTTGAGATGAGGGGCTTTTTCAGGGCACACTCCAACTATACTTCATGTCACATTCATATCCCACAACATTTTATTTTAACTCTCAAATTCCAGGTATTTTTTTATTTATTTTTTTATTTATTCTTCCAGTGATTTCCAATTCCCCGCAGCCCTTTTCTTTCAGCTCTTGGAGATTGGGGGCTTTTTCAGGGCACTCCAACTATACTTCATGTCACATTCATATCCCACAACATTTTATTTTAACTCTCAAAATTCCAGTATTTTTTATTTATTTTTATTTATTCTTCCAGTGATTTCCAATTCCCGCAGCCTTTTCTTCCAGCTTCTGGAGATTGAGGGCTTTTTCAGGGCACTCCAACTATACTTCATGTCACATTCATATCCACAACATTTTAATTTAACTCTCAAATTCCAGGTATTTTTTATTTATTTTTTATTTATTTCTTCCAGTGATTTTCTCAATTCCCGCAGCCTTTTCTTCCAGCTTCTTGGAGATTGAGGGGCTTGTTTCAGGCACTCAACTATACTTCATGTCACATTTCATAACCACATACATTTTATTTTAACTCTCAAATTCAGGTATTTTTTAATTTATTTTTTATTTATTCTTCCAGTGATTTCCAATTCCCGCAGCCTTTTCTTCCAGCTTCTTGGAGAATTGAGGGCTTTTTCAGGGCACTCCAACTATACTTCATGTCACATTCATATCCACAACATTTTATTTTAACTCTCAAATTCCAGGTATATTTTTTATTTATTTTTTATTTATTCTTCCAGTGATTTCAATTCCCCGCAGCCTTTTCTTCCAGCTTCTTGGAGATTGAGGGGCTTTTTCAGGGCACTCCAACTATACTTCAATGTCACATTATATCCCACAACATTTTATTTTAACTTCTCAAAATTCCAGGTATTTTTTATTTTTTTTTATTTATTTCTCCAGTGATTTCCAATTCCCCCCCGCGCCTTTTCTTCCAGCTTCTTGGAGATTGAGGGGCTTTTTCAGGGCACTCCAACTATACTTCATTCACATTCAATTATCCCACAACATTTTTATTTTAACTCTCAAATTCCAGGGTATTTTTTTTTATTTTTTTATTTATTCTTCCAGTGATTTCCCAATTCCCGCAGCCTTTCTTCCAGCTTCTTGAGATTGAGGGGCTTTTTCAGGGCACTCCAACTATACTTCATGTCACATTCATATCCACACACAAATTTTATTTTTAACTCTCCAAATTCCAGGTATTTTTATTTATTTTTTATTTTTATTCTTCCAGTGATTTCCAATTCCCGCAGCCTTTTTCCGAGCTTCTTTGAGATTTGAGGGGCTTTTTCAGGGCACTTATCCAACTATACTTTTCATTGTCAATTCATATCCACAACATTTTAATTTTAAAACTCTCAAAATTCCAGTAATTTTTTTATTTATTTTTATATTTATCCTTCCAGTGATCTTTCCAATTCCCCGCAGCCTTTTTCTTTCCAGCCTCTTTGGATTGAGGGGCCTTTTTTCAGGGCACTCACTATATCCTTCATTCCATTCATATTCCCACAACATTTTATTACTCTCAAATTCCAGGTATTTTTTATTTTATTTTTTTAATTTTTCTTCGCAGTGATTTCCAATTCCCCCAGCAGCTTTTCTTTCCAGCTTCTCTTGAGATTGAGGGGCTTTTTTCAGGGGCATTTTCCAACTATACTCTGTCACATTCATTAATCCCACCAACATTTTTATTTTAACTCTCAAATTCCAGGTATTTTTTTTTTTTTTTAATTTATTCTTTTCCAGTGATTTCCAATTCCCGCAGGCCCCTTTCTTCCAGGCTTCTTGGAGATTTGGGGCTTTTCAGGCACTCCAACTATACTCAACATGTCATTTCATATCCCCACAAAAGACACCACACATACTATACATTTTTTTTAACTCCTCAATTCCAGGTATTTTTTATTTATTTTTTTTATTTATTCTTCCAGTGATTTTCCATTCCGCACTCTTTTCTTCCACTTCTTGGAGATATGAGGGGGCTTTTTTCAGGGCACTCCAAACTATAAATAACTTCATGTCACATAACAATTCAATACCCACACAAACATTTTAATTTTAAAACCCTCAAATTCCAAGGTATTTTTTATTTATTTTTTTATTTATTCTTCCCAGTGATTTCCAATCCCCGCAAGCTTTTCTTCCAGCTCTTGAGATTGAGGGGCTTTTTCAGGCACTCCAACTATACTTCATGTCACATAACATGTTTCTAATCCCACCAACATTTTATTTGTAAACTCTCTCAAATTCTCAGGAATTTTTTTATTTAATTTTTGATTTATTCTTCCAGGATTTCCATTCCGCGCACCTTTTCTTCCCCCAGCTTCTTGAGATTGAGGGGCTTTTTTCAGGGCAGTACCAACTATAACTTTCAGTCAAACAAATTCGATATCCCGAACACAAGATTTATTTTTTAACTCTTCCAAATTCAGTATTTTTATTTTATTTTTTTTTTATTTAATTACTTCTCCAGTGATTCCAATTCCGCAGACAGCCCTTCTTCCAGCTTCTTGGAGAAATTGAGGGGCTTTTTCACAGGGCAAACTCTCCAACTATACTTCATTCACAACATTCATATCCCCACCAACATTTTATTTTAACTCTCAAATTCCAGGTATTTTTTATTTATTTTTTAATTATTCTTCCAGTGATTTTCCAATTCCGCAGCCTCTTTTTCTTCCAGCTTCTTGGAGATTGAGGGGCTTTTTCAGGGCAACTTCCCAACTAATACTTCATTCACATTCATATCACAAACATTTTATTTTTTAACTCTGCTCTCAAATTCCAGGGTATTTTTTTTTATTTATTTTTTATTTTTATCTTCCAAGTGATTTCCAATTACCGCAGCCTTTTCCTCTCAGCTTAAAGCTTCTTTGGGATGAGCGGGCTTTTTCCTTCAGGCACTCAACTGAACCAACTATATTCATGTCACATCAATCCACAGAACATTTTATTTTAATACCTCAATTCCAGGTATTTTTTTAATTTATTTTTTATTTATCTCCAGTGATTTCCAATTTTCCCCCCGGCAGCCTTTTCTTCTCTTTCCAGCTTCTTTTGAGAATTGAGGGGCCTTTTTCAGGGCACAACTTCCAACTTACGTCATGTCAACATTCATATCCCACAACATTTTATTTAAACTTCTCAAATTCCAGGTATTTTTTTATTTATTTTTTTATTTATATCTTCTCTCACGTGATTTCCATTCCCACCTTGAAGCCTTTTCTTTTCCCAGCTTCTTGGAAGAATTGAGGGGACTTTTTTTCAGGCACTCCAAACTATACTTCATGTCACATGTAAAAGTATAAGTTGGAGTGCCCTGAAAAGCCCCCTCAATTCTCCACAAGAAGCTGGAAGAAAAGGCTGCGGGAATTGGAATCACTGGAAAATAAATAAAAAAATAAATAAAAATACCTGGTTGAATTTGAGAGTTAAAATAAAATGTTTGTGGGATAATGAATGTGACATGAAGTATAGTTGGAGTGCCCTGGAAAAAGCCCCTCAATCTCCAAGAAGCTGGAAAGAAAAGGCTGCGGGAATTGGAAATCACTGGAAGAATAAATTAAAAATAAATAAAAAATACCTGAATGAGAGTTAAATAATGTTGTGGGATATGAATGTGACATGAAGTATAGTTTGGAGTGCCCTGAAAAAGCCCCCTCAAATCTCCAAGAAGCTTGGAAGAAAAGGCTGCGGGAATTGGAAATCACTGGAAGAATAAATAAAAAATAAATAAAAAATACCTGGAATTTGAGAGTTAAAAATAAAATGTTGTGGGATATGAATGTGACATGAAGTATAGTTGGAGTGCCCTGAAAAAGCCCCTCAATCTCCAAGAAGCTGGAAGAAAAGGCTGCGGGAATTGGAAAATCACTGGAAGAATAAATAAAAAATAAATAAAAAATACCTGGAATTTGAGAGTAAAATAAAATGTTGTGGGATATGAATGTGACATGAAGTATAGTTGGAGTGCCCCTGAAAAAGCCCCTCAATCTCCAAGAAGCTGGAAGAAAAGGCTGCGGGAATTGGAAATCACTGGAAGAATAAATAAAAAATAAAATAAAAAAATACCTGGAATTTGAGAGTTAAAATAAAATGTTTGGGATATGAATGTGACATGAAGTATAGTTGGAGTGCCCTGAAAAGCCCCTCAATCTCCAAGAAGCTGGAAGAAAAGGCTGCGGGAATTGGAAATCACTGGAAGAAAAATAAAAAATAATAAAAAATACCTGGAATTTGAGAGTTAAAATAAAATGTTGTGGGATATGAATGTGACATGAAGTATAGTGGAGTGCCCTGAAAAAGCCCTCAATCTCAAGAAGCTGGAAGAAAAGGCTGCGGGAATTGGAAATCACTGGAAGAATAAATAAAATAAATAAAAAAATACCTGGAATTTGAGAGTTAAAATAAAATGTTGTGGGATATGAATGTGAACTGAAGTATAGTTGGAGTGCCCTGAAAAAGCCCCTCAATCTCCAAGAAAGCTGGAAGAAAAGGCTGCGGGAATTGGAAATCACTGGAAGAATAAATAAAATAAATAAAAAATACCTGGAATTGAGAGTTAAAATAAAATGTTGTGGATATGAATGTGACATGAAAGTATAGTGGAGTGCCCTGAAAAAAGCGCCCTCAATCTCCAAGAAGCTGGAAGAAAAGGCTGCGGGAAATTGGAAATCACTGGAAGAATAAATAAAAAATAAATAAAAAATACCTGGAATTTGAGAGTTTAAAATAAAATGTTGTGCGGATATGAATGTGACATGAAGTAAGTTGGAGTGCCCTGAAAAAGCCCCTCAATCTCCAAGAAGCTGGAAGAAAAAGGCTGCGGGAAATTGGAAATCACTGGAAGAAAATAAATAAAAAATAAATAAAAAATACCTGGAATTTGAGAGTTAAAATAAAATGTTGTGGATATGAATGTGACATGAAGTATAGTTGGAGTGCCGCTGAAAAAAGCCCCTCAATCTCCAAGAAGCTGGAAAGAAAAGGCTGCGGGAATTGGAATCACTGGAAGAATAAATAAAAATAAATAAAAAATACCTGGAATTTGAGAGTTAAAATAAAATGTTGTGGATATGAATGTGACATGAAGTATAGCTGGAGTGCCCGAAAAAAGCCCCTCAATCTCAAGAAGCTGGAAGAAAAGGCTGCGGGAATTGGAAATCACTGGAAGAATAAATAAAAAAATAAATAAAAAATACCTGGAATTTGAGAGTTAAAATAAAATGTTGTGGGATATGAATGTGACATGAAGTATAGTTTGGAGTGCCCTGAAAAAGCCCCTCAATCTCCAAGAAGCTGGAAGAAAAGGCTGCGGGAATTGGAAATCACTGGAAGAATAAATAAAAAAATAAATAAAAAATACCTGGAATTTTGAGAGTTAAAATAAAATGTTGTGGGATATGAATGTGACATGAAGTAGTATAGTTGGAGTGCCCTGAAAAAGCCCCTCAATCTCCAAAGAAGCTGGAAAGAAAAGGCTGCGGGAATTGGAAATCACTGGAAGAATAAATAAAAAATAAATAAAAAATACCTGGAATTTGAGAGTTAAAAAAAAATGTTGTGGGATATGAATGTGACATGAAGTATAAGTTGGAGTGCCCTGAAAAAGCCCCTCAATCTCCAAGGAAGCTGGAAGAAAAGGCTGCGGGAATTGGAAATCACTGAAGAAATAAATAAAAATAAATAAAAATACCTGGAATTTGAGAGTTAAAATAAAATGTTGTGGGATATGAATGTGACATGAAGTATAGTTGGAGTGCCCTGAAAAAGCCCCTCAATCTCCAAGAAGCTGGAAGAAAAGGCTGCGGGAATTGGAAATTCACTGGAAGAAAAATAAAAAATAAATAAAAAATACCTGGAATTTGAGAGTTAAAAATAAAATGTTGTGGATATGAATGTGACATGAAGTATAGCTGGAGTGCCCTGAAAAAGCCCCTCAATCTCCAAGAAGCTGGAAGAAAAGGCCTGCGGGAATTGGAAAATCACTGGAAGAATAAATAAAAAATAAATAAAAAATACCTGGAATTTGAGAGTTAAAATAAATGTTGTGGATATTGAATGTGACATGAAGTATAGTTGGAGTGCCCTGAAAAAGCCCCCCTCAATCTCCAAGAAGCTGGAAGAAAAAGGCTTGCGGGAATTGGAAATCACTGGAAGAATAAATAAAAATAAATAAAAAATACCTGAATTTGAGAGTTAAAATAAAATGTTGTGGGATATGAATGTGAACATGAAGTAATAGTTGGAGTGCCCTGAAAAAGCCCTCAATCTCCAAGAAGCTGGAAGAAAAAGGCTGCGGGAATTGGAAATCACTGGAAAAGAATAAATAAAAAATAATAAAAATACCTGGAATTTGAGAGTTAAAATAAAATGTTGTGGGATATGAATGTGACATGAAGTATAGTTGGAGTGCCCTGAAAAAGCCCCTCAATCTCCAAGAAGCTGGAAGAAAAGGCTGCGGGAATTGGAAATAACTGGAAGAATAAATTAAAAAATAAAATAAAAATACCTGGAATTTGAGAGTTAAAAATAAAATGTTTGTTGGGATATGAAATGTGACATGAAGTATAGTTGGAGTGCCCTGAAAAAGCCCCTCAATCTCCAAGAAGCTGGAAAAAGCTGCGGGAATTGGAAATCACTGGAAAGAATAAATAAATAAATAAAAAATACTTGGAATTTGAGAGTTAAAATAAAATGTTGTGGGATATGAATGTGACATGAAGTATAGTTGGAGTGCCCTGAAAAAGCCCCCTCAATCTCCAAGAAGCTTGAAAGAAAGGCTGCGGGAATTGGAATCCTGAAGAATAAATAAAAAATAAATAAAAAATACCTGGAATTTGAGAGTTAAAATAAAATGTTGTGGATATGAAGTGACATGAAGTATAGTTGGAGTGCCCTGAAAAAGCCCCTCAATCTCCAAGAAGCTGGAAGAAAAGGCTGCGGGAATTGGAAATCACTGGAAGAATAAATAAAAAATAAATAAAAAAATACTGGAATTTGAGAGTTAAATAAAATGTTGTGGGATATGGAATGTGACATGAAGTAATAGTTGGAGTGCCCCTGAAAAAGCCCCTCAATCTCCAAGAAGCTGAGAAGAAAGGCTGCGGGAATTTGAAATCACTGGAAGAAATAAATAAAAAAAAATAAAAAATACTGGAAATTTGAAGAGTTAAAATAAAATGTTGTGGGATATGAATGTGACATGAAGTATAGTTGGAGTGCCCTGAAAAAAGCCCCTCAATCTCCAAGAGCTGGAAGAAAAGGCTGCGGGAATTGGAAATTCACTGGAAAGAATAAATAAAAAATAAATAAAAATACCTGGAATTTGAGAGTTAAAAAATAAAATGTTGTGGATATGGAATGTGACATGAAAGTATAGTTGGAGTGCCCTGAAAAAAAATCTCCAAGAAGCTGGAAAAAAGGCTGCGGAAAATTGGAAATCAAACTGGAAGAATAAATAAAAAATAAATAAAATACCTGGAATTTGAGTAGTTAAAATAAAATGTTGTGGATATGAATGTGAACATGAAAGTATAGTTGGAGTGCCCTGAAAAAGCCCCCTCAATCTCCAAGAAGCTGGAAGAAAAGGCTGCGGGAATTGAAATCACTGAAGAATAAATAAAAATAAATTAAAAAATACCTGGAATTGAGAGTTTTAAAATAAAATGTTGTGGGATATGAATGTGACATGAAGTAATAGTTGGAGTGGCCCTGAAAAAAGCCCTCAAATCTCCAAGAAGCTGGAAGAAAAGGCTGCGGGAATTGGAAATCACTGGAAGAATAAATAAAAAAGTTAAATAAAATGTTGTGGATATGAATGTGACATGAAGTATAGTTGGAGTGCCCTGAAAAAGCCCCTCAATCTCCAAAGAAGCGGAAGAAAAGGCTGCGGGAATTGGAAATCACTGGAAGAATAAATAAAAAAATAAATAAAAAATACCTGGAATTTGAGAGTTAAAATAAAATGTTGTGGGATTATGAATGTGACAATGAAAGTATAGTTGGAGTGCCCTGAAAAAGCCCCTCAATCTCCAAGAAGCTGGAAGAAAAGGCTGCGGGAATGGAAATCACTGGAAGAATAAATAAAAAATATAAAATACGATGGAATGGAGAGTTAATAATAAATGTTGTGGGATTGAATTGTGACATGAAGTATAGCTGAGTGCCAAAAAGCCCGCCATTCCAAGAAGCTGAAGAAAAGGACTGCGGGAATTGAAATGATCACTGGAAAAGCGAAACCACCGAGACCACTACACTTCTAAAATCAGTATGAATAACTATGAATACAGTCATATCTTCAGACTCCTAATTTCGATGGAAAAAAACGACCACTTAAAAGCAGTGTCAAACATCGGGAAGAGTATAAATAAAATATTATATAACTGCAATATATGATCCTCCGGGTGCAAGTATTAATGGTCATAAAATATTATATATAAGAATGTCTAAAGAAAACTAAATAAAGAATGCAGATAAAATGATTGAAAACAGAGAGAGGTAATAAATCGGAAAAATATAATAGCTGTAGCTTCTTTTCCATGCACCTCCGCCTTTCCTTGCTAAATTATCTTATCAAAATTTTAACTATTTAGTTAAATCAGAAGTAAAGAGATAAAATTACAGTTATTTTCTTTTGTTAATTAATTTCTTTAGATTTATTCTCCGAGATTTTTTGCTCCATATTCATTAATGAAAATCAAATAATTTAGAAATCAATAAAAATACCCAGCACATAGTTATTGTAATCAAATTTTAAATATCATATGCAAATTAGGCTGCCGTTCAACACTGTAAAACTGCTATTTTGTTGTATATATGAAACAAATTGCAATGTTATTAGTACGCAGATATGACCAGCAAGTATTAATGAATGTAAAGAACAATTTTATTTAAATAAATTGAGGCTTGAAATAAAAATCATGGAGTACTGTGATGTATAATACAAAAGGCCATATAATATTATATATATATATATATGCATTTTTGAATAAACAAAAGACATCAATCTCCTGTTTAACAATTTTATTTCTTGATTTTTTTCAGCTTTGGAACTTAACCAGGTACTACGTCTCCGGGTCAGAGTGAACATGGGAATGGATTGAAGATTGAAAGTGTACTCTATAACTTATCCGAAATTCAGAACATAGAGCCTCGTACATAACCCAGAACTCCTGTTCATACCCAGAATCGCCCCTTTTCCTTTTGGGAGAAATGGTTTTCCCCCCGCCCCCCCTTTAACCCCCCAAATTTTTTCCGGTTTTTAAACACACTCAGCATATTCTAAGTCCCGTCGACATGGTTGTAGCTTTATATACTTTCAACATTGGGAAACATGTACAACAGGTGTGCTAATAAATGTATTCAATAAAATCCATTGTATATTAACAATTTAATTTCATGTTCTAATTATTTTAGCATGCAAATGATGCAAGGTAGGGTGTCCAGCCTGGTAGCGAGGGAAGGTGCACCTGAACACCGACACACCCTGGCAAGGAAGGGTTACAAAAAGCCCAAATAGTTCAGCATCCCTATCTTGATTTGCACTTAATTATTTCAAACAAGTGGCAAGTTCTTGCAAAAATCCGACGACGAAAATTTGTCCTTACCCAAAATTAATAAAGAAGGTATTACCTAAACAGCCAGCCAGTGTCGAAAGAGAGTGCGGGAGGGTGGGCTTTTGTGGGAGAGACGTCTGACTTCTGTGATCGAGTGTCAGACCCAGGGGAGTTGAACATCAACGAAACGGTGTGTAGGATAACAACTCGGGCGCCATTCGGGTTTGGGACGTGACACGGTTTGTTTTATTTGTCGTCAAAAAAAGAGGGGCACAAGGGGTCGAATGAAAAACATGGGCCGTGGATGAGAATGCTTTAAGGAGAATGGAAAGGGGGGGCGCATAGAAGAAAAAGTTACAGAAGGGACATGAGACAGGGACAAGTAGAAAATGGAAAGAGATATGGAATGTGGGGAAGAGAGAGAGAGAGGAGAGGAGAGAGAGAGAGAGAGGGGGGGGTGCGTGTGTGTGTGTGTGTGTGAGAGAGAGAGAGCGTGGTTGTGTTTGCGTGTGTGGTGTGTGGGTGTGTGTGTGTTGTGAGAGAGAGAGAGAGAAGAGAGAGAGAGAGAGGAGAGAGAGAGAGAAA
Source organism: Doryteuthis pealeii (assembly GCA_023376005.1). NCBI lineage: Eukaryota > Metazoa > Mollusca > Cephalopoda > Myopsida > Loliginidae > Doryteuthis > Doryteuthis pealeii. The sequence continues at coordinate 36,920,700 of CM042140.1, read as the reverse complement.
GAGAAAAGAACTGCTGGTTTTAAGAATAAAGGCCGGAGACTAAATAAAGGTTTATAAGATAGGTTCATGGTAAATATTGGAATCCGAGGTTTTTTTTA
>CM042140.1:36897390-36920502 GCA_023376005.1 Doryteuthis pealeii | reverse complement strand
GGTTCATGGATAAATATGGAATACGAAGTTTTTAGAAAAATGGGGTCTTCGACTATGATGACTACATAGCGATCTTCTGTTTCGGGAGTATTTTCAAGTGAAATCATATCTTAGGTCTTTCTACTGTGGTAATGATAACTGAATGGGAGTCAGCGAGTAGAGAGAGAGAGAGAGAGAGAAGAGAGAGTAGAGAGGAGAAGATGAGAGAGAGAGAAGAGAGAGAGAGAGAACTGGATTAATGATTAAACGTTAATATTCAGATTAAGAAGATAAGTGGGTGTGTTTTCTTTTTTAAATTTGTCATTGATTGGTCAGGTTATTAGAGAGATAGAGTAGATAGATAGATAAGATAATGAATAGATTCACATAGACAATCAGATCGATAGAAAAGATCAGACTGATAACCTATATAGATCAGGTGCATAGATAGTATAGATAGATAGATAGATAGATGAGGACAAATAGTAGATAGATAGATAATATGAGGATGAAGACGCGACATAGATAGTATAAGAATAGATAGATAGATGAGGACCGACATTGTATAGAATGATATAGGTAGATAGATAGATGAGGAACATAGATTAGATAGCATAGATGGTAGAGATAGATAGATGATGACAGAATGTTTGATAGAGTATAGGATATGACGGTAGAGGATGGACATAGATAGAGATATCGATCGATATATATATATATATATTTATATATTATATAATATATAATATATATATATATATATATTATATTATATATTTATATATATATTGCATATATTATATATATTATATATATTTATATATATAATGTGGCATATATATATATATATTAATATAATTTATAATATATTTGTGCCATATATATATATAAATTTATATATTTATATATATATATGTGATATATATATATTATATATAATATATATATATATATATATATAATATATGTTGTCTATTATATAACGAAGCACGCATGACCACTAGCTCTTCTTGTTTGTGTTGATATTATATTAGTAATATTATCATATATAATTATATATATATATATATATATATAATATAATATATATATTAATACAAATGTGTAATTATACATATATATTCATATATATATGGAGAGGAGACTCAGAGTGTATGGAGACTATAAGTAAATCCATTGTATAACAAGCTATTCCCTGAACTATTAAGAAAAACAAGTTTGTAGTTGAATAGAATTCCAAACAAGTGGCTCAATTTAATTTTTTGATTACGCTCTGATTGCTTAAATTCATATTCAACTGTTAAAAATCTTATATTTAGTCTTGTCTATATTAAATTTGAAATTTTCAAATATCATCCTACCATGACAATTAATTTAGATCGCGTCTGTGTTAATCAGCAGAAGCAAATTCCCTTATCTAGCAAAAAGGGATAAGACTCCTCGGCTGTCCAGCCTATGCCGACAATAGACCACTTGGCCAACTTTATCATTTTCATAGATAAGTAGAGGACATTCTGGAAGGGGAGATAATCACAAAAAAACTAATGGATTAAAAATTTAAAAATTAAATTAAATTAATTGTTATTTCTCCTGAATTTTTGAGATTAGGCTTAATAATTTGTATTATTCGGACTATTGTTCTCAATCTTTACTGTTATCTGACAACGTTTTGGCCAAGAGAAGGGCTGAAAGAGGCTCGGAGGGCACATCGGCCGAAACGTTGTGCAGATAATAATAAAGATGAGGACAATAGTCCGAATAATAAAAATAACACACAACACACACACACACACACACACACACACACACACACACACACACAACAACACACATATATATATTATATTATATATATATATATAAATTGTTTTTTCTTAAAGTTCATGGAATAGCTTGTTTACAATGGATTTTTATTTATCTCTAACGCTCTGAAGTCTATCTCTCTCTATATATATGTATAATTGCACATTTATATATATATTATATATAAGTATATATATATTATATATATATAGATATATATATATATAAATCAATGGTAATATTACGGAATTACACTCATAAAATTTGAAGTGTTCATGGTATCAATCATTAAATGAGTCCAATGGTTGAAGTCTTAAAAACAGTTTTCAAACGACTAAGTTTTTAAAGATCTCAAAGCCATTGGACTCATCTGATCGATTGGATACCATGAAACTTCAGTTATGAGTGTAATCCCATAATATTCCATTGATTATATATCTGCTCTCTTTATTAGCAATTGACACATTTTTCATCCAATACTTTTCTCATTTTTTTCATTTCTCTATTCAATCTATATATATTATAATATATATATATATATATATATATACCAACCGACATAATAATCAGATTCTTAATCGAGTTTAATATATATATATATATAATATATATATATATATATACCAACCCCGACATATACAATTTCTTAATCGGAGTTTTAATATATATATATATATATATATATATATATATATATATATATATACCAACCCCGACATATATCAATTTCTTAATATATAATAATAATAAATATTTATAATTATATATATATAGTTTATATATAATATATAATATATATATATATATATATATATATATATATCAATTTCTTAATCAGAAGTTAACAAGGTTTGAATTCCCAGAGTTCATCTTCTCCTAGCTTGTCACCTAATCAGAGTTAAAAGAGCCCAGTCTGCCCTACTATTTACCAATAGCTGGAGGGGGAATATATTGGATTCATCTCATGCCCTTTCCAAGGGTAATTAGCACTAATGTGAATGCAAACAGCCTTGTCCATGATTTGAACTCGGGTCGTCGAGTCCATTTTCTACGACTCTAACCATTACAAGCCACGCACTCTCGAAATAATAAATATAATTAATTGATTATAGATGGGATCAAAAAAATTAATTGATTATAAAAATTATTCCAGAATTGGGAAGTGTCGGAGTTTATTCTTTAGTGTTGAATTTTGGTTTGTCCCCCCACCTTTTTTTTTTTAATTGGCTGGTTATTTTAGTTCGATGATACTAACGGATACTTAGCTCACCCAATTCCACGCACTTAAGGATATATTTCAAGAGCAAAACAGGAAATATTTGGGCAATGCCCATTTCTTCTTCATGTAACCCGAGACGAGTAGTCGTTATATGATGCTAGGTGGCGGGGAAGATACATTGACCAGACGCGTAAAGTTTGTTAGTTCAACAAATGAAACACTTATGTTTTTTTTCATTAATTCTGTCGGTTAAAAGATAGTCAAATGATTGCAATGGAATCGGAGGAAAGACTCTCCCTTTTTTCATAAAATGTACCATCCCAATATAAGATATAAATCCCTGAACGATATACCAGCTTAGAAAGTTTTTTAACACGCCGCAAACCCCGCTCCCATGATATGGAATAAAGAGTACCAGTACTGTTCTTGCTGCGAGGATGGTGTTTTGTTTTAGATAACCGTATGAAATTTGATATGCCATTAGACAAAAAGAAGCAAATTAGAGAACCTACAATTTTTACAAGTCACAGACAGATCTTGCTATCTATCTCAAGTCTATTCATATCTATCATCTATCCATCTATCTATCTATCTATTTGTCAATATCTATCTATCTATCTAACTTATATATTATCTCAGTCTGATCATATCTATCTATCTATATATATGCATATAGATACTGTGCGCTCCAACGATCGTACCGCCGTACCCACCGGTAAGCACTACTCAATACATTAAATACATATCTATATACGTTTAGTGTAGGGGTTATTAATTCATTATTAATTAATTAATTTTTCAAAATTAGGTACGACTCCAATTAGCACTTATTCTCCCAAAAATTATCGGCAAAAAGCCATTCCAAAACAAACCGTGTTTTACAACTTATCATATCGTCGTGTAATAAAAGTCACTAGAAGAGGAATATTAACCTAGCTCTAAACAAATCATAAAATCTAAGGAAAGTCCGTTTAGTGTAGGGGTTATGGGATCCGGCCTGTCAGCTTGGCAGTCCGGTTTCAAATCACCACAGGGCGGTCTCCGATCTTTATAGCTCTGCTGATGAGGCCTAATAGGCCGAAATGTACTACAGAGATTGATTTTTCTCGATTTTTTTAGCCATACATTTGGTATTGCCGCCTAATTCATTATTAATTAATTAATTTTCAAAATTAGGTACGACTCCAATTAAGTTATTCTGCCCAAAAATATCTATATACTAGTATAATTTACAAAGAAAAGTTGACTTACCGGTGATTTTGGTCACAGATGGTTAGTAATGTTAGAATTCAGAGGGGTAAGTCAGCGATATAACAAATACAAAGTGCTCAATTACCTAAGCAGAGCAAATTTATTATAAAATGGGTAACAAGAGATAACCTACTCGAGTTTCACCCATAAGGAACTTTAGGGTTAAATCCACATATATCTTCAGTTAATTCAGTGGATTTAACCCTGAAGATCCTTATGGTGAAACTCGAGTAGGTTATACTCTTGTACCCATTTTAATAATATATATATATTATATATATATATATATATATATTATAAAATATATATATCTTAGTCTGTCCATATCTATCTAACTATTTATCTTCTCAGTCTGATCTATCTATCTATCTTATATAATCTATATATATATATATAATATATATATATATATATATATATATATATATATATATATTCTTAATTTTGTCCAATAACTATCTAACTACTTATCTATCTATCCTCAGTCTGATCATATCTATCAGTCTATCTAATCCATCTATCTAGTTTGTTCATATATAATCTATGTATTTATTTATCTATATGCAGCCTGTTCATACTAATCTATTTACCTATCTATATCAGTCTGTTTATATAATTATATCACTCTGTCATATCAAAGGAATCAATGAATCAGTCTATAATATCTATCAATCTATATATATATATATATAATATATATATATATATATATAATATATAATATATGAGCAGTGAGTAATAAAACAAGTGTTTTATTTGATATGGCTTTTTTAGCCGACATTTTTTGGAGGATATGTGCATAACTAATTTTGAAAATAATTAGTTTTATAATTAATTAATTTTTTAGGCGGGCATATATGGTCAAATGTAAGGCTAAACCAAATGGAGAAAATGTCAATCCCCCTGAATGTAACATTTTCGACCTATTATGTCTCATCAGCAAGTTTATAGACAATGGGAGACTGCTGCGTGTGTGACTCGAAACTCTCGACCTGTCAAGCTGACAGGCGAAGTCTCTAACCACTACAGACCAGCTGGCTATTCTCAGATTCCTTCGTAAATGTTTTGAACTATTTATATTCCACATTTTAATTGACTGCTACAGCGACAGAATGAGAGTGAGTAAATAAACAATGTGTTTATTTGATATGGCTTTTTTAGCCGACAGCTTGGGCAGTCGAGGTTTCGAGTCACCACACGGAGCAGTCTCCGCATGTCTATAACCTTGGTGATGAGACCTAATAGATCGAAATGTACATTCAGGGATTGACATTTTCTCGATTTTTGTTTAGCTTACATTTGAAACATATATCCCGCCTTAATCATTTATATTAACTAATTAATTTTCAAAATTAGGTATGACTTCAATTAAGCACATATCCTCCATATATAATATATATATATATATAATTATATATATATATATATATATATATATTATATATATATATATATCAGTCTGTCATACATCTATCTAATGTATCTATTTTTACAGCTCCTTTCTCCTCGTTTGTCATTTCTAACCACACGCTCGACTTATTAAGACCACCAATAACGAATTCCAAGTTTCCAAACAGATGTTCTCCTTTCACAGTAAATAAAAAATCCAAGCCGAAGTCTGCGATTTTCAATTTGTACATATTAAGTTAATCTATATACCATAAAAGAATGTGTGACGGTAAGAGGAAAAGCGAAAAACGGGCAGGCACACACACACACACACACACACCAGCACACAATCACACACAACGACACACACAGCAGACAACGCATATAATTAATTAAGTAAACAAACAAATGTGTTTATTTTTATATGGATTTAAGCGACAATTTTTGGAGGATAATGTGCTTAAATTGAAGTCGTAGCCTAATTTTGAAAATAAATTAGTTAATAATTAATGAATTTTAGGCAGGCATATATGTTCAAATGTAAGGCTAAACGAATCGGGAAAATGTCAATCCTTGAATGTACATTTCGACCTATTAGGTTTCATAACCTTGCTGATGAGACCTAATAGGTCGAAATGTACATTCAGGATTGACATTTTCTTGATTCGTTTAGCCTTACATTTGAACAACTATGCCTGCCTCAATTCATTAAAATTATTAGCTAATTAATTTTCAAATTAGGTACGACTTCATTAAGCACATTATCCTCCAAATATATATATATATATATATATATATATATATATATATATATAATGTAATTATGGGTCCCAGCGAGAGAAAAAAGGTCCACAAAATGGTTTGAATTTTATTTTTTCAAATTTATTTTTTATTTTTACAATTTTAAAATTAATTTTCAAATTAGGTATGCCTTCAATAAGCACTTATTCTCCCAAAATTGTCGGCATGCCATATCAACAAACTGTTTCGGACTTTCATACTGTCGTCAGCAAGTCTCCAAAAAAGTAGGATATATGAGTTTATAAACAAAGCGAGAAATCTTTGGGAAGACCAGCTTGTGTAACGGTTAGAATCACCGACTGTCAGCCAGGCAGTTAGGGTTCGAATCACACACAAACGGCTTCGAGTCTATAACTCGGCTGATGAGCCCTAATAGGCCGAATGTACATACAGAGAATGACTGTTTTTTCGATTTGTTTACGCTTCACATTTAAACAGATATATTCGCCTATTAATTAATTATCAACTAATTAATTTTCAAAATTAGGTATGACTTCAATTAAGCACATTTCTCAAAAAAATTGTCGGCATAGCCATATCAAACAAACTGTTTGCGTACTTTCATATATATATATATATAATATATATGTGTGTGTGTGTGTGGTGTGTGTGTGTGTGCGTGCCTGTGTATGTTTATTTATATATTTAAAATTCAATCAAAGAAAGTCTCTGACTCTGATTTTGTAAATCTTTTTTCAAAAAGACTGAAAAGAATTGATATGAGCAAGTAATCCTTTAACGCAAAGTAGCCCATTAAATTCAAAGCGCGCTTTACAATTCTGCAATAGTTTTTTTCTCTCTCAACACAGGAAATTGTGGTCTTGAGGATAATAAGACGTCAAAATGGAACTATGTTCTGCCAGTTAAAAACTAACAGAAGACTGGTGCGAAGATGTACAACCAGAGACACACTCCAGACAATCCAAGACAATCCAAGAAGACAGTAGCAGAGACAGAAGATATAACCCAAGTTAAGATGGTATAAGAATAAGAATAAGAATACGACATCCGAACAATAACACATAATTTGCACAGAGATGCATGGTTTTATGGTTTGTTTGGTTGGGTTTGTTTTGTTTTACGGCACATCAACCTCGGTGGGCCACCCAAATGCCGACAAAGTTGTGAAACAAATTGCATTCTTAATGCATAATACAATTTTGTTTATAAACTCACTCATGTTTTTCTATTCAAACCATAGATGGACCCTAACAGGTACTACCACTCCGGGCCAGAGTGGACCAGGGAGCAATGGTGATGAAGGGTGCTCCACATCCCCCAAACCTCCAAAACTGGAACCCACCATCAGATAGAGTTTAACGTCATTCCAGGACATGTAGACTCTCAGTCACACCTTCTAGCACCCATATGATAAAAGGTTGGGGCTTGCCATAAAGGGCAATAGGGTTGGGAAAATCATATAGGTGCTATGGCTTGACGTGACCAGCCGATTGATCGGAGGGGGCCTCTCTCGACCGCCCGTCTAGCCCAAGATAGGGCCAAAATGGAGTATTGCATGTCATGAACTGCCTCATCGCACCTGGGCTCTATCCTTAAGCATCACGGGTCGCCACCCACGGCCAACAGGTGGCCCCATTGGGGGTGCATGGTTTCAATTATTTATATCTAATACTAATATTTATATGGTTTCAATTTTTGGTTTGTTTTGTTTTAAGGCACAATCACTCGGTGGGTCATTTAATGCCGACAAAGTTTAAAATAAATTGATTCTTATAGGCATAATAACAATTTTGTTTATAAACTCATGTTTTTTCTATTTAACCCATAGATGGGACGCCTAACAGGTATACCACTCCGAGGTCAAGTGGACCAGGGAGCAATGGTGATGAAGGGGTGCTCCACATTCCCAGAGCTCCAGAAACTGGAACCTCACCATCAGATAGAGTTTAACGTCATTTCCAAGGACATTATATGGTTTCAGTACTCATTTCTATTTAATAATTGTCATTAGTTTTCACACAGTTATATAGTTTCAAGTATTCATATTCAATACTAATGATTATATAGTTTGAAAGTAATTATTTTTATCTAATAATAATCATTTTGTTTTACATAAATTCACATGTTTTCGAGTAACTAAATAATAATCATTTTTAAACAATTATAGATTCAAGTAATTATTTACTATACAGATCTTTTACAATTATATGGCACACGTTTTATATGAAATACAAAATAAATTTTTAATATATCAATTTTGATCATAGACTGGACTCTAATATGTACTGTCAAACTTCTGGTCAGATTGAACCTGATTAAAGGCAATGAATGGGTACTTCGCACTCCCCAGAACTAGAGCCTCTCATCCGATGCAGTTTGGTGGCATACTCAGGACACACAAAACTCTGAATCTTTCATTTTTGATAACCTTTCAAAGAAATTCAATTAGTTTCTAGAAACTTTTTCTTTAGGATTTAGATCCCTAGAAAGTAGTGATACGGACACGGCGGCACGAGTTGAAATCCCGGACAAGGTGGTTGCATTTCACATCAAAACGCTAATACTCTTGGGATATGTATGAATCCAACTATTCTCCCTCTAGTTATGGGTAAATAGTTGGTCAGAGTGGCCTCTTTAAACTTAATATGGCAACTAGAAATTGGATGTAGGAAAACTCTGAACTTAAAACCTATTAAACTCTGCTTAAATAATGACCTTGTGTGCACACCGTCGTGTGGAGGTTTGTTAAATACACATAAGAAAGTAGTTACTTTAAACTACACCAGAGACAGCCATTTATAAAGAACATATAAAAATATTTATATTAATACTCGTGTTCCTTAATAGTACGACCGGTATCAATCTTGCTACGTCCTCTCGATAAAAATGTGACTTCCAAATCACCCAAGATCAAATGCAGAAATATAAATCCTGATTATCTGGTGTTGCTTATTCGCCGAATTTGTATTCTTATGCAGGTTTTTCACCACAGCTAAATAATGGACAATTCCGTTTTTATCATAAATAAAGAAAAGGGAAGAAAAAGGACATGCTACACAGAAAAATATAATAAGAAAGAAAGAACGAAAGAAAGAAGGAGTGTAGGGAAAAGATACAGATAGGGGTGAGCGCGCGGAACCGATAACGCTAATCTGTTTTCAATCGAATATAATGAAAAAATTTAAAAAAGAAGAAAGAAAAAAGAGTGAGAGAGATTTAAATAAAGATTATTAAAGTTTTTCTCTGAATTTTTGAGTTGAGGCTTGATCATTTGTATCATCTGGATTATTCGGACTATTGTCCTCAATCTTTATTGTTTCGTTTCGGCGATGTGCCCTCCGGCCAATTTCCAGTATTTCTGTCGGACTTGGGAGCCTTAATCGATCTCGTGAACCATCTGGTCGGAATCAGGAGCCCACCACAGAACTTTGAAGTTAACCCTTTATATATTAAGTTTTATATATTGAACTATTTAGCAATAGCTTTTAAAGTAAACATATCAAACGTTGCACAAATTAATTAATCATGTGTGTTATATCCTCAGATCTTGCTAGTAAATAAGAATTTCCCTTCTGTATCAAGTCAATGTCAGCTTTTTTACTATATGTAGATGAGATTGCTAGGAAAGCTTGTTAACCATTACTTTATGATGAACCGTCACAGCAGGACACATTCCACTCTCAAAAAATATATCAAAAAAAGACAGGTCACTGCTCACCTGTCCGTAAACATTTAATGCGAGTTTGTAAAATTCTATTTCAGTTTCAAGATGAAGTGCCACAAGTAAAAGTATTTAAATAACAGTCGGCAAAACGATGTTTTGGTATTTGAAACTTGCCTTGTTGAATCGACGGCTGTAAATAATGTGACGTCACAATGACGTCCGCACTCTAAACAGAAACGTATGTCTTTTGGCACATATTTAGCAATAATTTTGCCCTCTTAATTAATTCTTTTTCTTCTTCTATGTTATTATTTATTCTCGTTTATTCCAACAATGCGGGGAACCCTAGTGTTGAGCAGTGCATGACATGCAACACTCCACATTGGCCCTTATTTAGGCCTAGACGGTCGGTCAGAAGGTTCTCCCCAATCAAATCGGGCTGATCACATCAAGCCCTAGCACCTATATGATTGTCACAACACTATTGTCCTTATGGCCAACCTTAACTCTTTTTATCATATTGGTGCTAGAGTAAGAATTATTTCAATGAATTTTTTATAGTAAAAATCATTTCTAATGCATTTTATATTAAAAATCATTTCCAATGCATTTTTATATTAAATTCATTCAATGCATTTTTTTAATTAAAAATCATTCCCAAAATGCATTTTTATATTAAAGTCATTTCCAGTAATCATTTCCAAATTGATTTTTATGGTAAAAATCATTTCCGATATATTTTTATAATAGATATATTCCTGTGCCTTTTTATAATAAAAAATCATTTCCATTCATTTTTATGTAAATCAGTTCCATGCATTTTTATAGTAAAATATAATTTCCAGTGCCCTTTTATAGTAAAAATCATTTCCAATGCATTTTCATGCATTGAAACAGATTAGCGTAATTCATTTCCGCGCAGTTGTCTCTCTCTCTCTATCTTTCCTCTGTTCTATTTCTTTCTTTCTTATTATATTTGTTCTGTGTAGTATGTCTCCCCCCCCCCTTTCTTCCTTTATAATAAACGGAATGGTTCATTATTTAGGCTGAGGTGATGACGCTCATAAGAATAAGAAATTCATGAGATAAGCAACTAATCAAGATTACATTTTTGCATTTCCATTTGAACGCTTAGACTGTCTCATTTTTAATCAAGGGATGTGGCAAAATGATAACAGTCGTACAATTAAGGAACACGAGTATTGATATATAGATCCCCCTCACTTATGTTTAAACTTAACAGACATTGCTTTCCCTCAATACCTGTACTGGTAGTATGACGTCAGTGAGAATTTCCATAGGTAGTTGCCCTGAGGAAACTCTAAAAAGGGGTATTTCTCTGACAGCAGGAGATTTTAAGATATTCATAGCACTTGGAGTATTGTGCATTTTGGAAAAATATAAATAAATTGACTATTACCATATGAAATGAATGACCTGTCTAATATTTACATCATCATTTAAGTTATGAAATAGTAAGAGATATTCATGCCATTACAACTCATAGATTTAACTATTATGATATGACTGTTTGATATAAGATTTAAGTGCATGAATATTCCTATAATACATAATCAAATGGTGAAGTAGAAAATAGTGCATTTAATTGGTGTATAAAATGATTAAGGGCAGGCAGTTTGTTTTAAAAAAATTAAGTCAATGGCCATACAGAGGTATTTTATAATCAGATAATAAAACTATTTATATTCATTCCTGTAATGCTAATTAAAAATCAGTATCTAAGCATGAAATGCAGAAATTTTACTAAGTATGCAATTATTGATAAATAAGCATTACAGTATTTTATTTTTTTAAAAAATCATTTACTTTTGTTCAATACTATCATTTTGAAATGCATCAACTTAAACAAGTCATACATAATCTCAATAATAAAAACACTTCATTTTTTAAATTAATTTCAACAATTATCTATATATCATAAAATGTTAACTAGTAAATATTACCTTCAATGTTGATTGTACATGAAAAATCTTTCCAAAGAGTACAGGGTTTTATTATATAATTGTATCAAATAATTGATGATTTAATCTATAAAGTTAGCTTTTGTTTTCTCTAGCGAGAGGAGAGAGGAGAGTAGGACAGATAATTTGTTGTGTTCTTATTATAATGGAGATTGTGGGTTTGTCTGTCTGTACCGAAACTATATTACTATACAAGTCACAATTCCGTTAATTATTTACATCATATTCTCCAATGATTTTATTTTTATTTAAACACTTCAATTATTAATAAATTGTTTTACATTACTTACACTGTTGACCATATCTACATACTAATAACATGCAATTGTATTTATATATACAACAAAATAGAGGTTTACAGTATGAATGGGAAGGCTAATTTGCATATTGAGCTTAAAAAATTGATTTAATAATATATGGCTTAGTATTATTGATTTTCTAATTTTTAGGTTTTAATCTTATTTGAATATGAGCAAATCTCGGGGATAATCTTAAAAAATCCATAACAAAAGAAATAACTGTAATATTATTCTTACTTCCTATTTTAACTAAACAGTTTAATTAAGATTTACCAATGAAAGACGGGAGTAACGGAAAATGATGAAGAGTTAAGTTTCAAAGTTGTTCTATTTTTCAATTCATACCCTCTGTTCAAAATCTTTTTATCTACATTCTTATTCAGTTTTCATTAGCCTTCTAATTTAATATCTATTTTTATTATAACATTTACTAAAATACTTTGCACCCGGAGGGTGCATATATTGCTGTACATTTAATAATTAAACAAATGAGAATATTGGATTTATAATTATATTACTCCATTATGTGAAACCTTTGCCCCCCTCCCCTATAATTTCAGTAAAAAGTTTAAAGTGATGTAATTTTTATAAAAGAAAATACCAAAGTGTATGAATTTTTGAGATGAGGCCTAATAATTTGTAATTATTTGTATTATTCGCACTATGTCCTCATCTTTATTGTTATCTGTAACAACGTTTCGGCGATGTGACCTCCGGCATTCTTCTGGTATTTCTTGTCGGACTTGGGAACCTTCTCGAATTCGCGGGACCTTCTTCCTCGAAACTCGGAGCCTTTACGTTGCAATCGGGAGCCTTCACGGAACTTTGAACCCAACCCATTATTCAATCCACCGGGGTTATACTGTTTCTCATTCCACTAAACATGACTGGGTACAAGTGTTCAGCTGTGTGAAAATTATCATTCTATGTTACTGTCGAGAGAGAGAGAGGAGCCGAGAGAGAGAGTCATTGAGGAGACTGCAATTAACCCAACGCCTATATCTCTACGCCATGTGTCTAACTGTCTAGAAGGAGAACCCATAATTAGGTGAAGTATTAACCCCACTTTCCTGTCAAGACACAGGCATCATCATCATCAACAACACGTGAGTTTTCATCAGGTATATCTTATGTAGACTCCTTCACAGTAGATTTATAGTGTTCTTTGTCGTTTCTGTCTGGTGTCTGGTTTCGTGTCTGTGAAACTGCCCTTAGTCTAATTGTCAGCCTGGCTTCCCTACTCAGCATTCTTGCGTTTTCGAAAACATTTTTCCTGGTTTGGTTGGTTGGTTGGTTGGTTGGTTGGATTTTATGGCATGTCAATCAATTGGGTTATATATATATACATTTACCAACCCCTCCCACGAGCAGGATGTGACCACGGTCAATTTCTTAAGCGAGTTTAACAGGTTTGATTCAGAGTTTTCATTCTCCTAGACTGGTTGCCTAACCAAGGTTAAAGAACCCAATCTGCCCTACAATTTACCCATAAGCTGGAGGGGAGGGTAGAATTCATACCTTTCCCAGGGTATTACGCTAAGTGAAATGCAATTACCACGTCCAAGATTAAACTCGGGCGACGAGTCCATTCCTATGCTTTCAACACCCCCCCTCTCGCCTCCAGCTATGGGTAATTGTAGGCAGATTGGGTTCTTTTAACCTTGGTTAGGCAACCAGTCCTAGGAGAAGGAAAACTCTGAATTCAAACCTGTTTAAACTCCGCTTAAGAAATTGACCGTGTGTCACATCCTGCTCGTGCGGAGGGGGTTGGTAAATGTATATATATATAACCCAATGATTGACATGCCATAAAAATCCAACCAAACCAACCAACCAACCAACCACCAGGAAAAAGTTTTCGAAAACGCAAGAATGCTGAGTTGGGAAGCCAGGCTGAAATTAGACTAAAGAGGCAGTTCACAGACCACGAAAACCAGACACCAGACAGAAACGACAAAGAACTATAAAATCTACTGTGAAGGAGTCTACATAAGATATACCTGATGAAAACTCACGTGTTGTTGATGATGATGATGCTGTGTCTGTGACAGAAAGTGGGTTAATACTTTCACCTAATTATGGGTCTCCTTCTAGACAGTTAGACACATGGCGTAGTAGATATAGGCGTTGGGTTAATGCAGTTCTCAATGACAGTTATCTCTCGGCTGCAGGTTCAATCCTGGTTAAGGGCGACAGTAACATAGAATGATAATTCACACAGCTGAACACTTGTACCCAGTCATGTTTAGTGGAATGAGAACAGTATAACCCGGTGGATTGAATAATGGGTTGGGTTCAAAGTTCCGTGAAGGCTCCCGATTGCAACGTAAAGGCTCCCGAGTTCGAGGAGAAGGTTCCCGAATTCGAGAAGGTTCCCAAGTCCGACAAGAAATACCAGAAGAATGCCGGAGGTCACATCGGCCGAAACGTTGTACAGATAACAATAAAGATGAGGACAATAGTGCGAATAATACAAATAATACAAATTATTAGGCCTCATCTCAAAAATTCATACACTTGGTATTTTCTTTTATAAAAATTACATCACTTTAAACTATTTTACTGAAATTATAGGGGAGGGGGGGCAAAGGTTTCACATAATTGAGTAATATAATTATAAATCCAATATTCTCATTTGTTTAATTATTAAATGTACTAGCAAATATATGCACCCTCCGGGTGCAAGTATTTTAGTTAAATGTTATAATAAAATATGATATTAAATTAGAAAGGCTAATGAAACTGAATAAGAATGTAGATAAAAAGATTTTGAACAGAGGGGGTATGATTGAAAAATAGAACAACTTTGAAACTAACTCTTCCATCATTTTCCGTTACTCCCGTCTTTCATTGGTAAATTTTCTTAATTAAACTGTTTAGTTAAAATAGGAAGTAAAGAATAATATTACAGTTATTTCTTCTTGTTATGGGATTTCTTTTAAGATTTATCCCCGAGATTTTTGCTCATATTCAATAAGATAAAACCTAACAATTAGAAATCAATAATACTAAGCATATATTTATTAAAATCAATTTTTTAAGCTCAATATGCAAATTAGCCTTCCCATTCATACTGTAAACCTCTATTTTGTTGTATATATAAATACAATTGCATGTTATTAGTATGTAGATATGGTCAACAGTGTAAGTAATGTAAAACAATTTTATTAATAATTGAGGTTTAAATAAAAATAAAATCATGGAGAATATGATGTAAATAATTAACGGAATTGTGACTTGTATAGTAATATAGTTTCGGTTACAGACAGACAAACCCACAATCTCCATTATAATAAGATTACACAACAATTATAACACTCTTATCTGTCTATAGAGCTTAAAATGATCTCTAGAGAAAAACAAAAGCTTAACTTTATTAGATTAAATCATAATTATTTGATACAATTATATAATATAAAACCCTGTTACTCTTTGGAAAGATTTTCATGTACAAATCAACATTGAAGGTAATATTTACTAGTTAACATTTTATGATATATAGATAATTGTTGAAATTAATTTAAAAAATGAATGTGTTTTTATTATTGATATTATGTATGACTTGTTTAAGTTGATGCATTTCAAAATGATAGTATTGAACAAAAGTAAATGATTTTTAAAAAAATAAATACTGTAATGCTTATTTATCAATAATTGCATACTTAGTAAAATTTCTGCCATTTCATGCTTAGATACTGATTTTTAATTAGCATTACAGGAATGAATATAAATAGTTTATTATCTGATTATAAAATACCTCTGTATGGCCATTGACTTAATTTTTTTTAAACAAACTGCCTGCCCTTAATCATTTTATACACCAATTAAATGCACTATTTTCTACTGTCACCATTTGATTATGTATAGGAATATTCATGCACTTTAAATCTTATATCAAACAGTCATATCATAATAGTTAAATCTATGAGTTGTAATGGCATGAATATCTCTTACTATTTCATAACTTAAATGATGATGTAAATATTAGACAGGTCATTCATTTCATATGTAATAGTCAATTTATTTATATTTTTCCAAAATGCACAATACTCCAAGTGCTATGAATATCTTAAAATCTCTGCTGTCAGAGAAATACCCCTTTTAGGAGTTCCTCAGGGCAACTACCTATGGAAATTCTCACTGACGTCATACTACCAGTACAGGTATTGAGAAAGCAATGTCTGTTAAGTTTAAACATAAGTGAGGGGGATCTATATATCAATACTCGTGTTCCTTAATTGTACGACTGTTATCATTTTGCCACATCCTCTGATTAAAAATGAGACAGTCTAAGTCGTTCAAATGGAAATGCAAAAATGTAAATCTTGATTAGTTGCTTATCTCATGAATTCTTATTTCTTATGAGCGTCATCACCTCAGCTAAATAATGAACCATTCCGTTTTTATTATAAAGGAAGAAAGGGGGGGGGAGACATACTACACAGAACAAATATAATAAGAAAGAAAGAAATAGAACAGAGGAAAGATAGAGAGAGAGGACAACTGCGCGGAAATGATTACGCTAATCTGTTTCAATGCATGAAAATGCATTGGAAATGATTTTTACTATAAAAGGCACTGGAAATTATATTTACTATAAAAATGCATTGGAACTGATTTTTACCATAAAAATGAATGGAAATGATTTTTTATATAAAAAAGGCACAGGAAATTATATCTATTATAAAAATATATCGGAAATGATTTTTACCATAAAAATCAATTGGAAATGATTACTGGAAATGACTTTAATATAAAAATGCATTGGGAATGATTTTTAATTAAAAAAAATGCATTGGGAATGAATTTTAATATAAAAATGCATTGGAAATGATTTTTAATATAAAAATGCATTAGAAATGATTTTTACTATAAAAATTCATTGGAAATAATTCTTACTCTAGCACCAATATGATAAAAAGAGTTAAGGTTGGCCATAAGGACAATAGTGTTGTGACAATCATATAGGTGCTAGGGCTTGATGTGATCAGCCGATTTGATTGGGGAGAACCTTTCTGACCGACCGTCTAGCCTAAATAAGGGCCAATGTGGAGTGTTGCATGTCATGCACTGCTCAACCACTAGGGTTCCCCGCATGTTGGAATAACGAGAATAAATAATAACATAGAAGAAGAAAAAGAATTAATTAAGAGGGCAAATTATTGCTAAATATGTGCCAAAAGACATACGTTTCTGTTTAGAGTGCGGACGTCATTGTGACGTCACATTATTTACAGCCGTCGATTCAACAAGGCAAGTTTCAAATACCAAACATCGTTTTTGCCGACATGATTTATTTAAATACTTTTACTTGTGGCACTCATCTTGAAACTGAAATAGAATTTACAAACTCGCATTAATGTTTACGGACAGGTGAAGCAGTGACCTGTCTTTTTTGATAATATTTTTTGAGAGTGGAAATGTGTCCTGCTGTGACGGTTCATCATAAAGTAATGGTTAACAAGCTTTCCTAGCAATCTCATCTACAATAAGTAAAAAAAGCTGACATTGACTTTTTGATACAGAAGGGAAATTCTTATTTACTAGCAAGATCTGAGGATATAACACAGCATGATAATATAATTTGTGCAACGTTTGATATGTTTACTTAAAAGCTATTGCTAAATAGTTCAATATATAAAACTTTAATATATAAAGGGTTAACTTCAAAGTTCTGTGGTGGCTCCTGATTCCGACCAGATGGTTCACGAGATCGATAAGGCTCCCAAGTCCGACAGGAAATACTGGAAATTGGCCGGAGGGCACATCGGCCGAAACGAAACAATAAAGATGAGGACAATAGTCCGAATAATCCAGATGATACAAATGATCAAGCCTCAACTCAAAAATTCAGAGAAAAACTTTAATAATCTTTATTTAAATCTCTCTCACTCTTTTTTTCTTTCTTTCCTTTTTTTAAATTTTTTCATTATATTCGATTGAAACAGATTAGCGTTATCGGTTCCGCGCGCTCACCCCTATCTGTATCTTTTCCCTACACTCCTTCTTTCTTTCGTTCTTTCTTTCTTATTATATTTTTTCTGTGTAGCATGTCCTTTTTCTTCCTTTCTTTATTTATGATAAAAACGGAATGGTCCATTATTTAGCTGTGGTGAAAACACTCATAAGAAATACAAATTCGGCGAATAAGCAACACCAGATAATCAGGATTTATATTTCTGCATTTGATCTTGGGTGATTTGGAAGGTCACATTTTTATCGAGAGGACGTAGCAAGATGATACCGGTCGTACTATTAAGGAACACGAGTATTAATATAAATATTTATATTTCTTTATAAATGGCTGTCTCTGGTGTTTAGTTTAAAGTAACTACTTTCTTATGTATTTAACAAACCCTCCACACGAGTGTGACACAAGGTCATTATTTAAGCAGAGTTTAATAGGTTTAAGTTCAGAGTTTTCCTACTCCAATTCTAGTTGCCATATAAGTTTAAAGAGCCCACTCTGACCAACTATTTACCCATAACTAGAGGGAGAATAGTTGGATTCATACATATCCCAAGAGTATTAGCGTGATGTGAAATGCAACCAGCCTTGTCCGGGATTTCAACTCGTGCCGCCGTGTCCGTATCACTACTTTCTAGGATCTAAATCCTAAAGAAAAGTTTCTAGAAACTAATTGAATTTCTTTGAAAGGTTATCAAAAATGAAAGATTCAGAGTTTTGTGTGTCCTGAGTATGCCACCAAACTGCATCGGATGATGAGGCTCTAGTTCTGGGGAGTGCGGAGTACCCATTCATTGCCTTTAATCCCAGGTTCAATCTGACCAGAAGTGACAGTACATATTAGAGTCCAGTCTATGATCAAAATTGATATATTAAAAATTATTTGTATTTCATATAAAAACGTGATGCCATATAATTGTAAAAGATCTGTATTAGTAAATAATTACTTGAATCTATAATTGTTTAAAAATGATTATTATTAGTTACTCGAAAACATGTGAATTTATGTAAACAAATGATTATTATTAGATAAAAATAATTACTTCAAACTATATAATCATTAGTATTGAATATGAATACTTGAAACTATATAACTGTGTGAAAACTAATGACAATTATTAAATAGAAATGAGTACTTGAAACCATATAATGTCCTGGAAATGACGTTAAACTCTATCTGATGGTGAGGTTCCAGTTCTGGAGCTCTGGGGAATGTGGAGCACCCCTTCATCACCATTGCTCCCTGGTCCACTCTGACCCGGAGTGGTAGTACCTGTTAGGGTCCCATCTATGGGTTAAATAGAAAAAACATGAGTTTATAAACAAAATTGTATTATGCATTAAGAATCAATTTATTTTACAACTTTGTCGGCATTAAATGACCCACCGAGGTTGATGTGCCGTAAAACAAAACAAACCAAAATTGAAACCATATAATTATTAGTATTAGATATAAATAATTGAAACCATGCACCCCCAATGGGGCCACCTGTTGGCCGTGGGTGGCGACCCGTGATGCTTAAGGATAGAGCCCAGGTGGATGAGCAGTTCATGACATGCAATACTCCATTTTGGCCCTATCTTGGGCTAGACGGGCGGTCGGAGAGGCCCCCTCCGATCAATCGGCTGGTCACGTCAAGCCATAGCACCTATATGATTTTCCCAACCCTATTGCCCTTATGGCAAGCCCCAACCCCCTTTTATCATATGGGTGCTAGAAGGTGGTGACTGAGAGTCTACATGTCCTGGGAATGACGTTAAACTCTATCTGATGGTGAGGTTCCAGTTTTGGAGGTTTGGGGAATGTGGAGCACCCCTTCATCACCATTGCTCCCTGGTCCACTCTGGCCCGGAGTGGTAGTACCTGTTAGGGTCCCATCTATGGTTTGAATAGAAAAACATGAGTTTATAAACAAAATTGTATTATGCATTAAGAATGAATTTGTTTCACAACTTTGTCGGCATTGGGTGGCCCACCGAGGTTGATGTGCCGTAAAACAAAACAAACCAAACCAAACAAACCATAAAACCATGCATCTCTGTGCAAATTATGTGTTATTGTTGGATAGTCGTATTCTTATTCTTATTCTTATTACCATCTTAACTTGGTTATATCTTCTGTCTCTGCTACTGTCTTCTTGGATTGTCTTGGATTGTCTGGAGTGTGTCTCTGGTTGTACATCTTCGCACCCATCTTCTGTTAGTTTTTAACTGGCAGACATAGTTCCATTTTGACGTCTTTATATCCTCAAGACCCAACATTTCCTGTGTTGAGAGAGAAAAAAAACTATTGCAGAATTGTAAAGCGCGTCTTTTGATTTAATGGGCTACTTTGCGTTTAAAGGATTTACTTGCTCATATCAATTCTTTCAGTCTTTTGAAAAAGATTTACAAAAGTCAGAGTCAGAGACTTCCTTGATTGAATTTTAAATATCATAAATAAACATACACAGGCACGCACACACACACACACACACACACACACACATATATATATATATATATATATATTATGAAAGTACGCAAACAGTTTGTTTGATATGGCTATGCCGACAATTTTTGGGAGAATATGTGCTTAATTGAAGTCATACCTAATTTGAAAATTAATTAGTTGATAATTAATTAATTAGGCGAATATATCTGTTTAAATGTGAAGCGTAAACAAATCGAGAAACAGTCATTCTCTGTATGTACATTTCGGCCTATTAGGCCTCATCAGCAGAGTTATAGACTCGAAGCCGCTTTGTGTGTGATTCGAACCCTAACTGCCTGGCTGACAGTCGGTGATTCTAACCGTTACACAAGCTGGTCTTCCCAGATTTCTCGCTTTGTTTATAAACTCATATATCCTACTTTTTGGAGACTTGCTGTACGACAGTATGAAAGTCCGCAAACAGTTTGTTTGATATGGCTATGCCGACAATTTTGGGGAGAATAAGTGCTTAATTGAAGGCATACCTAATTTGAAAATTAATTTTAAAATTTGTAAAAATAAAAAATAAATTTTGAAAAAATAAAATTCAAACCATTTTGTGGACCTTTTTTCTCTCGCTGGACCCATAATTACATTATATATATATATATATATATATATATATATATATATATATATATTTGGAGGATATGTGCTTAATTGAAGTCGTACCTAATTTTGAAAATTAATTAGCTAATAATTAATGAATTGTAGGCAGGCATAGTTGTTCAAATGTAAGGCTAAACGAATCAAGAAAATGTCAATCCCTGAATGTACATTTCGACCTATTAGGTCTCATCAGCAAGGTTATGAAACCTAATAGGTCGAAATGTACATTCAGGGATTGACATTTTCCCGATTCGTTTAGCCTTACATTTGAACATATATGCCTGCCTAAAATTCATTAATTATTAACTAATTAATTTTCAAAATTAGGTACGACTTCAATTAAGCACATATCCTCCAAAAATTGTCGGCTTAAATCCATATAAAAATAAACACATTTGTTTGTTTACTTAACTTAATATATGCGTTTGTCTGTGTGTGTGTGTGTGTGTGTGTGTGTGTGTGTGTGTGTGTGTGTGTGTGTGCCTGCCCGTTTTTCGCTTTTCCTCTTACCGTCACACATTCTTTTATGGTATATAGATTAACTTAATATGTACATTGAAAAATCGCAGACTTCGGGCTTGGATTTTTATTTACTGTGAAAGGAGAACATCTGTTGGAAACTTGGAATTCGTTATGGTGGTCTTAATAAGTCGAGCTGTGGTTAGAAATGACAAACGAGAGAGAAAGAGTGTAAAATAGATACATAGATAGATTGATATGAACAGACTGATATATATATATATATATATATATATATATATATATATATATATATATATATATATATAATATATATATATGGAGGATATGTGCTTAATTGAAGTCATACCTAATTTTGAAAATTAATTAGTTAATAATTAATGAATTAAGGCGGGCATATATGTTCAAATGTAAGGCTAAACAAATCGAGAAAATGTCAATCCCTGAATGTACATTTCGATCTATTAGGTCTCATCACCAAGGTTATAGACATGGGAGACTGCTCCGTGTGTGACTCGAAACCTCGACTGCCAAGCTGTCGGCTAAAAAGCCATATCAAATAAACACATTGTTTATTTACTCACTCTCATTCTGTCGTGTAGCAAGTCAATAAAATGTGGAATATAAATAAGTTCAAAACATACGAAGAATCTGAGAATAGCCAGCTGGTGTAGTGGTTAGAGACTTCGCCTGTCAGCTTGACAGTCGAGGTTTCGAGTCACACACGCAGCAGTCTCCCATGTCTATAAACTTGCTGATGAGACATAATAGGTCGAAATGTACATTCAGGGATTGACATTTTCTCCATTTGTTTAGCCTTACATTTGACCATATATGCCCGCCTAAAAATTAATTAATTATAAACTAATTAATTTTCAAAATTAGTTATGCACATATCCTCCAAAAATAGTCGGCTAAAAAGCCATATCAAATAAACACATTGTTTATTTACTCACTCTCATATATATATATATATATATATATATATATATATATATATATATATATATATAGATTGATAGATAGATAGACTGATTCATTGATTCATTGATATGAACAGAGTGATATATATATAAACAGACTGATATAGATAGGTAAATAGATAGGTATGAACAGGCTGATATAGATAAATAAATACATAGATATATATGAACAAACTGAGATAGATGGATAGATAGACTGATAGATATGATCAGACTGAGATAGATAGATAAGTAGTTAGATAGTTATGGAC
>CM042140.1:36842390-36889890 GCA_023376005.1 Doryteuthis pealeii | reverse complement strand
CTTGGAGATTGAGGGGCTTTTTCAGGGCACTCCAACTATACTTCATGTCACATTCATATCCCACAACATTTTATTTTAACTCTCAAATTCCAGGTATTTTTTATTTATTTTTTATTTATTCTTCCAGTGATTTCCAATTCCCGCAGCCTTTTCTTCCAGCTTCTTGGAGATTGAGGGGCTTTTTCAGGGCACTCCAACTATACTTCATGTCACATTCATATCCCACAACATTTTATTTTAACTCTCAAATTCCAGGTATTTTTATTTATTTTTATTTATTCTTCCAGTGATTTCCAATTCCCGCAGCCTTTTCTTCCAGCTTCTTGGAGATTGAGGGGCTTTTCAGGGCACTCCAACTATACTTCATGTCACATTCATATCCCACAACATTTTATTTTAACTCTCAAATTCCAGGTATTTTTATTTATTTTTTATTTATTCTTCCAGTGATTTCCAATTCCCGCAGCCTTTTCTTCCAGCTTCTTGGAGATTGAGGGGCTTTTTCAGGGCACTCCAACTATACTTCATGTCACATTCATATCCCACAACATTTTATTTTAACTCTCAAATTCCAGGTATTTTTTATTTATTTTTTATTTATTCTTCCAGTGATTTCCAATTCCCGCAGCCTTTTCTTCCAGCTTCTTGGAGATTGAGGGGCTTTTTCAGGGCACTCCAACTATACTTCATGTCACATTCATATCCACAACATTTTATTTTAACTCTCAAATTCCAGGTATTTTTTATTTATTTTTTATTTATTCTTCCAGTGATTTCCAATTCCCGCAGCCTTTTCTTCCAGCTTCTTGGAGATTGAGGGGCTTTTTCAGGGCACTCCAACTATACTTCATGTCACATT
Source organism: Doryteuthis pealeii (assembly GCA_023376005.1). Classification (NCBI taxonomy): domain Eukaryota; kingdom Metazoa; phylum Mollusca; class Cephalopoda; order Myopsida; family Loliginidae; genus Doryteuthis; species Doryteuthis pealeii. The sequence continues at coordinate 36,889,031 of CM042140.1, read as the reverse complement.
CATATCCCACAACATTTTATTTTAACTCTCAAATTCCAGGTATTTTTTTTATTTTTTTATTTATTCTTCCAGTGATTTCCAATTCCCGCAGCCTTTTCTTCCAGCTTCTTGGAGATTGAGGGGCTTTTTCAGGGCACTCCAACTATACTTCATGTCACATTCATATCCACAACATTTTATTTTAACTCTCAAATTCCAGGTATTTTTTATTATTTTTTATTTATTCTTCCAGTGATTTCCAATTCCCGCAGCCTTTTCTTCCAGCTTCTTGGAGATTGAGGGGCTTTTTCAGGGCACTCCAACTATACTTCATGTCACATTCATATCCCACAACATTTTATTTTAACTCTCAAATTCCAGGTATTTTTTATTTATTTTTTATTTATTCTTCCAGTGATTTCCAATTCCCGCAGCCTTTTCTTCCAGCTTCTTGGAGATTGAGGGGCTTTTTCAGGGCACTCCAACTATACTTCATGTCACATTCATATCCCACAACATTTTATTTTAACTCTCAAATTCCAGGTATTTTTTATTTATTTTTTATTTATTCTTCCAGTGATTTCCAATTCCCGCAGCCTTTTCTTCCAGCTTCTTGGAGATTGAGGGGCTTTTTCAGGGCACTCCAACTATACTTCATGTCACATTCATATCCACAACATTTTATTTTAACTCTCAAATTCCAGGTATTTTTTATTTATTTTTTATTTATTCTTCCAGTGATTTCCAATTCCCGCAGCCTTTTCTTCCAGCTTCTTGGAGATTGAGGGGCTTTTTCAGGGCACTCCAACTATACTTCATGTCACATTCATATCCCACAACATTTTATTTTAACTCTCAAATTCCAGGTATTTTTTATTTATTTTTTTTATTCTTCCAGTGATTTCCAATTCCCGCAGCCTTTTCTTCCAGCTTCTTGGAGATTGAGGGGCTTTTTCAGGGCACTCCAACTATACTTCATGTCACATTCATATCCCACAACATTTTATTTTAACTCTCAAATTCCAGGTATTTTTTATTTATTTTTATTTATTCTTCCAGTGATTTCCAATTCCGCAGCCTTTTCTTCCAGCTTCTTGGAGATTGAGGGGCTTTTTCAGGGCACTCCAACTATACTTCATGTCACATTCATATCCCACAACATTTTATTTTAACTCTCAAATTCCAGGTATTTTTTATTTATTTTTTATTTATTCTTCCAGTGATTTCCAATTCCCGCAGCCTTTTCTTCCAGCTTCTTGGAGATTGAGGGGCTTTTTCAGGGCACTCCAACTATACTTCATGTCACATTCATATCCCACAACATTTTATTTTAACTCTCAAATTCCAGGTATTTTTTATTTATTTTTTATTTATTCTTCCAGTGATTTCCAATTCCCGCAGCCTTTTCTTCCAGCTTCTTGGAGATTGAGGGGCTTTTTCAGGGCACTCCAACTATACTTCATGTCACATTCATATCCCACAACATTTTATTTTAACTCTCAAATTCCAGGTATTTTTTATTTATTTTTTATTTATTCTTCCAGTGATTTCCAATTCCCGCAGCCTTTTCTTCCAGCTTCTTGGAGATTGAGGGGCTTTTTCAGGGCACTCCAACTATACTTCATGTCACATTCATATCCCACAACATTTTATTTTAACTCTCAAATTCCAGGTATTTTTTATTTATTTTTTATTTATTCTTCCAGTGATTTCCAATTCCCGCAGCCTTTTCTTCCAGCTTCTTGGAGATTGAGGGGCTTTTTCAGGGCACTCCAACTATACTTCATGTCACATTCATATCCCACAACATTTTATTTTAACTCTCAAATTCCAGGTATTTTTTATTTATTTTTTATTTATTCTTCCAGTGATTTCCAATTCCCGCAGCCTTTTCTTCCAGCTTCTTGGAGATTGAGGGGCTTTTTCAGGGCACTCCAACTATACTTCATGTCACATTCATATCCCACAACATTTTATTTTAACTCTCAAATTCCAGGTATTTTTTATTTATTTTTTATTTATTCTTCCAGTGATTTCCAATTCCCGCAGCCTTTTCTTCCAGCTTCTTGGAGATTGAGGGGCTTTTTCAGGGCACTCCAACTATACTTCATGTCACATTCATATCCCACAACATTTTATTTTAACTCTCAAATTCCAGGTATTTTTTATTTATTTTTTATTTATTCTTCCAGTGATTTCCAATTCCCGCAGCCTTTTCTTCCAGCTTCTTGGAGATTGAGGGCTTTTTCAGGGCACTCCAACTATACTTCATGTCACATTCATATCCCACAACATTTTATTTTAACTCTCAAATTCCAGGTATTTTTTATTTTTTTTTATTTATTCTTCCAGTGATTTCCAATTCCCGCAGCCTTTTCTTCCAGCTTCTTGGAGATTGAGGGGCTTTTTCAGGGCACTCCAACTATACTTCATGTCACATTCATATCCCACAACATTTTATTTTAACTCTCAAATTCCAGGTATTTTTTATTTATTTTTTATTTATTCTTCCAGTGATTTCCAATTCCCGCAGCCTTTTCTTCCAGCTTCTTGGAGATTGAGGGGCTTTTTCAGGGCACTCCAACTATACTTCATGTCACATTCATATCCCACAACATTTTTTTTAACTCTCAAATTCCAGGTATTTTTATTTATTTTTTATTTATTCTTCCAGTGATTTCCAATTCCCGCAGCCTTTTCTTCCAGCTTCTTGGAGATTGAGGGGCTTTTTTCAGGGCACTCCAACTATACTTCATGTCACATTCATATCCCACAACATTTTATTTTAACTCTCAAATTCCAGGTATTTTTTATTTATTTTTTATTTATTCTTCCAGTGATTTCCAATTCCCGCAGCCTTTTCTTCCAGCTTCTTGGAGATTGAGGGGCTTTTTCAGGGCACTCCAACTATACTTCATGTCACATTCATATCCCACAACATTTTATTTTAACTCTCAAATTCCAGGTATTTTTTATTTATTTTTTATTTATTCTTCCAGTGATTTCCAATTCCCGCAGCCTTTTCTTCCAGCTTCTTGGAGATTGAGGGGCTTTTTCAGGGCACTCCAACTATACTTCATGTCACATTCATATCCCACAACATTTTATTTTAACTCTCAAATTCCAGGTATTTTTTATTTATTTTTTATTTATTCTTCCAGTGATTTCCAATTCCCGCAGCCTTTTCTTCCAGCTTCTTGGAGATTGAGGGGCTTTTTCAGGGCACTCCAACTATACTTCATGTCACATTCATATCCCACAACATTTTATTTTAACTCTCAAATTCCAGGTATTTTTTATTTATTTTTTATTTATTCTTCCAGTGATTTCCAATTCCCGCAGCCTTTTCTTCCAGCTTCTTGGAGATTGAGGGGCTTTTTCAGGGCACTCCAACTATACTTCATGTCACATTCATATCCCACACATTTTATTTTTAACTCTCAAATTCCAGGTATTTTTTATTTATTTTTTATTTATTCTTCCAGTGATTTCCAATTCCCGCAGCCTTTTCTTCCAGCTTCTTGGAGATTGAGGGGCTTTTTCAGGGCACTCCAACTATACTTCATGTCACATTCATATCCCACAACATTTTATTTTAACTCTCAAATTCCAGGTATTTTTTATTTATTTTTTATTTATTCTTCCAGTGATTTCCAATTCCCGCAGCCTTTTCTTCCAGCTTCTTGGAGATTGAGGGGCTTTTTCAGGGCACTCCAACTATACTTCATGTCACATTCATATCCCACAACATTTTATTTTAACTCTCAAATTCCAGGTATTTTTTATTTATTTTTTATTTATTCTTCCAGTGATTTCCAATTCCCGCAGCCTTTTCTTCCAGCTTCTTGGAGATTGAGGGGCTTTTTCAGGGCACTCCAACTATACTTCATGTCACATTCATATCCCACAACATTTTATTTTAACTCTCAAATTCCAGGTATTTTTTATTTATTTTTTATTTATTCTTCCAGTGATTTCCAATTCCCGCAGCCTTTTCTTCCAGCTTCTTGGAGATTGAGGGGCTTTTTCAGGGCACTCCAACTATACTTCATGTCACATTCATATCCCACAATTTTATTTTAACTCTCAAATTCCAGGTATTTTTTATTTATTTTTTATTTATTCTTCCAGTGATTTCCAATTCCCGCAGCCTTTTCTTCCAGCTTCTTGGAGATTGAGGGGCTTTTTCAGGGCACTCCAACTATACTTCATGTCACATTCATATCCCACAACATTTTATTTTAACTCTCAAATTCCAGGTATTTTTATTTATTTTTTATTTATTCTTCCAGTGATTTCCAATTCCCGCAGCCTTTTCTTCCAGCTTCTTGGAGATTGAGGGGCTTTTTCAGGGCACTCCAGCTATACTTCATGTCACATTCATATCCCACAACATTTTATTTTAACTCTCAAATTCCAGGTATTTTTTATTTATTTTTTATTTATTCTTCCAGTGATTTCCAATTCCCGCAGCCTTTTCTTCCAGCTTCTTGGAGATTGAGGGGCTTTTTCAGGGCACTCCAACTATACTTCATGTCACATTCATATCCCACAACATTTTATTTTAACTCTCAAATTCCAGGTATTTTTTATTTATTTTTTATTTATTCTTCCAGTGATTTCCAATTCCCGCAGCCTTTTCTTCCAGCTTCTTGGAGATTGAGGGGCTTTTTCAGGGCACTCCAACTATACTTCATGTCACATTCATATCCCACAACATTTTATTTTAACTCTCAAATTCCAGGTATTTTTTATTTATTTTTTATTTATTCTTCCAGTGATTTCCAATTCCCGCAGCCTTTTCTTCCAGCTTCTTGGAGATTGAGGGGCTTTTTCAGGGCACTCCAACTATACTTCATGTCACATTCATATCCCACAACATTTTATTTTAACTCTCAAATTCCAGGTATTTTTTATTTATTTTTTATTTATTCTTCCAGTGATTTCCAATTCCCGCAGCCTTTTCTTCCAGCTTCTTGGAGATTGAGGGGCTTTTTCAGGGCACTCCAACTATACTTCATGTCACATTCATATCCACAACATTTTATTTTAACTCTCAAATTCCAGGTATTTTTTATTTATTTTTTATTTATTCTTCCAGTGATTTCCAATTCCCGCAGCCTTTTCTTCCAGCTTCTTGGAGATTGAGGGGCTTTTTCAGGGCACTCCAACTATACTTCATGTCACATTCATATCCCACAACATTTTTTTTAACTCTCAAATTCCAGGTATTTTTTATTTATTTTTTATTTATTCTTCCAGTGATTTCCAATTCCCGCAGCCTTTTCTTCCAGCTTCTTGGAGATTGAGGGGCTTTTTCAGGGCACTCCAGCTATACTTCATGTCACATTCATATCCCACAACATTTTATTTTAACTCTCAAATTCCAGGTATTTTTTATTTATTTTTTATTTATTCTTCCAGTGATTTCCAATTCCCGCAGCCTTTTCTTCCAGCTTCTTGGAGATTGAGGGGCTTTTTCAGGGCACTCCAGCTATACTTCATGTCACATTCATATCCCACAACATTTTATTTTAACTCTCAAATTCCAGGTATTTTTTATTTATTTTTTATTTATTCTTCCAGTGATTTCCAATTCCCGCAGCCTTTCTTCCAGCTTCTTGGAGATTGAGGGGCTTTTTCAGGGCACTCCAACTATACTTCATGTCACATTCATATCCCACAACATTTTATTTTAACTCTCAAATTCCAGGTATTTTTTATTTATTTTTTATTTATTCTTCCAGTGATTTCCAATTCCCGCAGCCTTTTCTTCCAGCTTCTTGGAGATTGAGGGGCTTTTTCAGGGCACTCCAACTATACTTCATGTCACATTCATATCCCACAACATTTTATTTTAACTCTCAAATTCCAGGTATTTTTTATTTATTTTTTATTTATTCTTCCAGTGATTTCCAATTCCCGCAGCCTTTTCTTCCAGCTTCTTGGAGATTGAGGGGCTTTTTCAGGGCACTCCAGCTATACTTCATGTCACATTCATATCCCACAACATTTTATTTTAACTCTCAAATTCCAGGTATTTTTTATTTATTTTTTATTTATTCTTCCAGTGATTTCCAATTCCCGCAGCCTTTTCTTCCAGCTTCTTGGAGATTGAGGGGCTTTTTCAGGGCACTCCAAATACTTCATGTCACATTCATATCCCACAACATTTTTTTTAACTCTCAAATTCCAGGTATTTTTTATTTATTTTTTATTTATTCTTCCAGTGATTTCCAATTCCCGCAGCCTTTTCTTCCAGCTTCTTGGAGATTGAGGGGCTTTTTCAGGGCACTCCAACTATACTTCATGTCACATTCATATCCCACAACATTTTATTTTAACTCTCAAATTCCAGGTATTTTTTATTTATTTTTTATTTATTCTTCCAGTGATTTCCAATTCCCGCAGCCTTTTCTTCCAGCTTCTTGGAGATTGAGGGGCTTTTTCAGGGCACTCCAACTATACTTCATGTCACATTCATATCCCACAACATTTTATTTTAACTCTCAAATTCCAGGTATTTTTTATTTATTTTTTATTTATTCTTCCAGTGATTTCCAATTCCCGCAGCCTTTTCTTCCAGCTTCTTGGAGATTGAGGGGCTTTTTCAGGGCACTCCAACTATACTTCATGTCACATTCATATCCCACAACATTTTATTTTAACTCTCAAATTCCAGGTATTTTTTATTTATTTTTTATTTATTCTTCCAGTGATTTCCAATTCCCGCAGCCTTTTCTTCCAGCTTCTTGGAGATTGAGGGGCTTTTTCAGGGCACTCCAGCTATACTTCATGTCACATTCATATCCCACAACATTTTATTTTAACTCTCAAATTCCAGGTATTTTTTATTTATTTTTTATTTATTCTTCCAGTGATTTCCAATTCCCAGCCTTTTCTTCCAGCTTCTTGGAGATTGAGGGGCTTTTTCAGGGCACTCCAACTATACTTCATGTCACATTCATATCCACAACATTTTATTTTAACTCTCAAATTCCAGGTATTTTTTATTTATTTTTTATTTATTCTTCCAGTGATTTCCAATTCCCGCAGCCTTTTCTTCCAGCTTCTTGGAGATTGAGGGGCTTTTTCAGGGCACTCCAACTATACTTCATGTCACATTCATATCCCACAACATTTTATTTTAACTCTCAAATTCCAGGTATTTTTTATTATTTTTTATTTATTCTTCCAGTGATTTCCAATTCCCGCAGCCTTTTCTTCCAGCTTCTTGGAGATTGAGGGGCTTTTTCAGGGCACTCCAACTATACTTCATGTCACATTCATATCCCACAACATTTTATTTTAACTCTCAAATTCCAGGTATTTTTATTTATTTTTTATTTATTCTTCCAGTGATTTCCAATTCCCGCAGCCTTTTCTTCCAGCTTCTTGGAGATTGAGGGGCTTTTTCAGGGCACTCCAACTATACTTCATGTCACATTCATATCCCACAACATTTTATTTTAACTCTCAAATTCCAGGTATTTTTTATTTATTTTTTATTTATTCTTCCAGTGATTTCCAATTCCCGCAGCCTTTTCTTCCAGCTTCTTGGAGATTGAGGGGCTTTTCAGGGCACTCCAACTATACTTCATGTCACATTCATATCCCACAACATTTTATTTTAACTCTCAAATTCCAGGTATTTTTTTTTATTTTTTATTTATTCTTCCAGTGATTTCCAATTCCCGCAGCCTTTTCTTCCAGCTTCTTGGAGATTGAGGGGCTTTTTCAGGGCACTCCAACTATACTTCATGTCACATTCATATCCCACAACATTTTATTTTAACTCTCAAATTCCAGGTATTTTTTATTTATTTTTTATTTATTCTTCCAGTGATTTCCAATTCCCGCAGCCTTTTCTTCCAGCTTCTTGGAGATTGAGGGGCTTTTTCAGGGCACTCCAACTATACTTCATGTCACATTCATATCCCACAACATTTTATTTTAACTCTCAAATTCCAGGTATTTTTTATTTATTTTTTATTTATTCTTCCAGTGATTTCCAATTCCCGCAGCCTTTCTTCCAGCTTCTTGGAGATTGAGGGGCTTTTTCAGGGCACTCCAACTATACTTCATGTCACTTCAATCCCACAACATTTTTTAACTCTCAAATTCCAGGTATTTTTCAAGTTTTTCACTTATCTTTTTAATTTCTTGTCTACTAGAATGTCAAAATTAATTCGTGGTCTTTTTGTGAATTAAAATCAAATCTGGACTTGTAGATTGGTTAATCCGCTTGTATCTTAAATACAAGGATTTATTCCGCCAGACGATCATTTGAATTCTTTTATTAATGTCTGATGACTCTCTCTACTGTTTAAGTGACAGCAAGTATTATCAATTGTTAACATTATTGTAGTAGTAGTAGTAGTACAAAGTTCCAATCTGTTGTATGCTAGTTGGGGGTAAATTTCATGTGAAATGTAACATCAAAGAAACAAGCAAAACAGTACAAGTAAGTAATACAAATGTTTGAGTCGTAACAAGTTACAAATATGTGATTTGGTTTTATGAATTTCCCTTTTACCAAGTCTTATCAGTGTTAAATCATACTTGCATTTTCAGTTCAAGAGGACTGGTATTCGTGACTGGTCCCTTTGTTTGCCACTGCCTTTCTGCCCTCTGTAACTAAAATAATCCTTTCCTTGCCCTGCCCTAAGAATATCATTAGTTCGCGGGAGTTTTGAATTTTGGCGTCGGTCAGTCTGGCTTTGTCTATTTTTAGAATACGATCCTTTTTTTTCTTTGTTCCATAAACCTTCCCTAACAAGAATCTACAGCTTATGAACCATAACTAGTCAAATAGATCTGTTTAAAAATTATATTATTCGATAGGACCGTGTAACCCCCCAAACGCCCTTAAAAAAACAACTTCTCAAAAATGAAAATATGAACGTGAGTCCTAACATCAAGGTATGAAATGATTCTAGATGAGTAAATGTGCCATTAAAGTCAATCAATCAATCGAGATATGTATGTATAAGTAAAGTCGTCGGGGTGGCCTAATATCAGCATCAGTCAATCAGCGGGGAGTCTATCCCCTTTTCACTGCGCTAGACCAAGGAGATTGTTTGTCCGTCTGAGATGGGACACCACACCTACCATCATCTACTTACTTTACCGCACAGATCGCCTGTGCTACTCATACACTGAGTTGGTGAGGGCCGGTATCGAACTAGGAACCTTGTGGTTTCTAGCCGAAAGCTCTACCGACTGAGCTAACCCGACCCTAGGTATTATATATTAACCAAATCCTTTCGGCATGGACAGGATGCCACAGAGATTTTAAGTGGTTTAAAGCTGATTTCCTTCTCCTATGTGACAGAAGGCCAGAAGTAGGGTTCGCTCAATGAGAATCGAACTCACTAACAATGGTCTGCAAATCTAACTTGATAACTATTACAACACGTAAGGTGCCCTGTTTTCCTTCTCCTATACCGCTTGCAGAATCAAGATAAAAACTAAAGAACCTAGTCTGCCCTACTATTTACTCATAGCTGTGAGGAGGGTGGGGATATGGATACATGCCTTTCCAAACGGCATCAGCGCGAAGTGAAGCGTCAACAGCTTCGTCCAGTATTTGAAATCGTTTTGCCGATTCCGTTTCCTAAACAAAAACCGTTACGCTCAGCGCGCCTCCACTCAACATAGTAAGCAATAATTTAAACTCGTTAAGTCTTCGTTCTCAATTGGGATGAAAAGTAGAAATCAGATAAAGTTGGTTTTAAACTATCTTGCAAGGGGCTTTTACATTTTTCAGTAGCTGACATTGTTGAAATTTCTCAGCGAAAAAAGAAATCTATATATTAATACCCTTGTTCCTAATCTTCCGACCGTTATCATCTTGTAATACCCTCTAGTTAAAAATCAGATCGTCCAAATCGAAGATGAAATGCAAAAATCTAAATCCTGATTATATGGTGTCGCTTATCCGCCGAATTCTTATTTCTTATGATTGACTGAGGAATATGGGGTACCCCTTCATCCCCATTATGCCCAGGTCCCCCCCGGGTCCCGGGTCAAAATCACGAGCGTCGATCCCAGGGGGCCATCCCCCAGGCAACACCTGCCCCCTCGATTTAAAGGGGTAGGGCTGGGTTTATTGCGCAATTCCTGAGGCGCCCCCCTTGAGGGGGAATGACGAGGGGATAGACGCAATTTTTAACCCCGCCACCAATGAGTCTCGGCTTGTAGGTGGTCCCACGTTAATAGGGCCTTGTGCCTAACCTAGTACAAGTGGGGTACAAGGATAATACCCCCCATTATGCCGAGGTCCATTCTGACCCGGATTGGTAGTACCTGTTAGGGTCCCATTTATGGGTTAGATAGAACAAAAACGAGTTGGAAAATGTGTTAAAAAAATTTAGTTTTAAAAAGAAAATTGAGTACCCATCAAGAATGAATAAAGCAAAACGTCTTTGGCATAAAATAACCCAACAAGGTTGACATGCCGTAAAATCCAACCAGCCAATTCGATTCCCTTATTGGTAATATTTTCACCACCTGTGTCTCCTATGCCGAAATAGAGAGGCAAGAAGTTTTTTAAACATTGCATTAGAACAAATGATTTGGGAGGGAAGGAAAGAGGCAAAGAGAAAGAGAGAGGGAGAGAGAGAGAGAGAGAGAGGGGAGGAGAGATAGCGGAGGAAAGACTAATGGGAAGGATGGCGTGGCATTTTGTTGATGGGGTAAGTGGTTTCTATCTTTTTTTTTATTTCTTCTTTTTTTTTTTTCGGGATTTTTCAGGTGACAGCAGATACGAAAACTGAGAATGGTATTCAGGTGACATTTTATTGACGGGGAAGCGGACGCAACATGACTGCATGAAAAGATGTAAAAGTCTTCCATAAAGACGGCGCACTTTAAGAAAACAAGTCTGGATTGATTTAGTTTCGGTTTGGCTTTTGTTGTTTTTTTGTTGATTTTTTTTTGGGGGGGGGTTCTCTTACAAAAAGAAAGGAATGTCAGATAATTTGAAGAGAAATGAAGAAAATAAGAACGAACTAAAAGAAAGAAGAAAAAGAAATATGAGACGTGAAAGAAAGATAGAAAGAAAGAAATAATGAAAGAAAAAAGAAATATGAGATGAGATAAGAAATAAATAAATAAATAAATAAAGAATGAATGAATGAAAGAAATATGAGATTAGAATGAATGAAAGAAAGAAAGAAATATGAGATGAGTTGAGAAAGAAAGAAAGAATGAATGAATGAAAGAAATATGATATTAGAATGAATGAATGAAAGAAAGAATGTGATGAGATGAGAAAGAAGAAAGAAGAAAGAAAGAAAGAAAGAAAGAAAGAAAGAAATATGAGAAGAATGAAAGAAAGAAAGAAAGAAATAGCGATGATGAGAAGAAAAATAAATGAAAGAAAAAGGAAAAAGAAACGAGTAGAAAAAAGAAAGAAGACAAATTGGACGAAATGGGACAGAAAGAAAGAAAGAACAGATGAGGAAGAAAAACAAAAAAGAAAAAAGAAGGAAGAAAAAAAGAAAAATGTAATAAAAAAGTAATAAAAAATCAGACGAAATGAGAAGGAAAGAAGGAAATATAAAAAGAAAGAAAGATGGGAAAGAAAGAAAGAAAGAAAGAAAGAAAGAAAGAAAGAGAAACGAAAGTTAAAGAAAGAAAGAAAGAAAGAAAGAAGAAAAAAGAAAAAAAGAATGAGAGAAAAAGTAAGAAAGAAGTATGAAGGAAGATAAGAAAGAAAGAAAGAAAGAAATAGAAATGAGAAGAAAGACAAACGAGAGTTAAAGAAAGAAAGAAAGAAAAAAAGAAAGAAAAAAAGAAATATGAATGAGAGAGAAACGAAAGAAAGAAGTATGAGGGAAGATAAGAAAGAAAGAAAGAAAGAAATAGAAATGGAAAGAAAGAAAGAGAAAAAGAGAAAGAAAGAGAAATGGGAAAGAAAAGAGAAAAAGAAAGAAAGAGAAATGAGAAAGAAAGAAAGAAATATGAGAGAAGATAAGAAAGAAAGAAAGAAAGAAAGAAAGAAAGAGATACAAGAAGGAAGAAAGAAAGACAAGTTGACATGTGATGGGATGAGATGAGATGAGAAAAAAAGAAAAATCTAGATTGGAATGAAAGAAAAAAGAAAAAGAAAAAGAAAATGAGTACATGTAATGATTCAAACCATCCTGTCGACTGAACAATTGGAGTTCTGAAATATTGCGGAGGTTTGCTGTCACTTGATACACATTGGAATACACAAGAAACTACTGTTGCAAAAACTTAATGAGTGCAAAATGATAACAAACTGAGAAAGGTGCCAAATCAGGAAACTCCTTGCTGACACAATCTTCAGTGAAAATCATCCGTTACTATCAATGCGAAAATTCAACGAGCTTGATTGAGTAAAACAGAACAATGAAAATCTTTGCTGTTTTGAATTGGTTACACTGTAAGGATTAAAGTTCCAAATGCAAAACAAAGCCTTCACAAAACGTTTTCATCACGTTGGGGTCACCAGTTGTAAATTCAAAGTGATAGTACTTGAAGATAAAACTCCGACAAAGGTTGATAGACAAAACATTTAATATACAGCACAGAATAAACAGGGTACATAATACATAGAGGTGTACATAAACATACATACATAAGTAATACAAAGGATAAACATAAAAGCAACAGACATGAGACTAGGAATAGTCCATGCTGTATGAATCACTTACAGTAATGTAAGGGGGACCAAAGCCCCAACAAGAAGGGGGTAGACCAGAGTCTAACCCATAGTGGTGTCTCGTAGGTCGAGCAGAGAGAGGAGAGAGAGAGAGAGAGAGAGAGACGTTCAAATCAGCCGCTTAAATATCAAGGGCCCCTAGCGGGAACCAGCGAAACTAAACGGGCAGACAACTCCCCAGGCAAATCCGAAAATAACGCCTACAACACTTAAATTTTGCCACCGCGCCGACAAATTTACTTTCGGAGACAATGGAACACATTTTAAAAGAGATAATCAAAGATCATCTCTATTCTGTGGCAAATAGACGTCTTAAGCTAAAAAAAAAAGTAAAAGAAAAAAGCAGATAAGCGACAACAGATCAACTGGTGTAATGGTTAACAAGCTAGATTCGTAGACCATTGATTCTCACTGAGCGCCCCGTACTTCTGGCCTTGTGTCACATCTAAGCTTAATAAATGACTAGCAAGAATATTAAAACTGTTTAATGTTTAACTAAACTATTATTTTATTGTTTAGTTAAACATTAAACAGTTTTAATGATGATAGACAGATATACTTTACCTTGTTAATGGTGCGGAAAAGAACCGAAAGTACTTGGTCTATCAATAACGGCTCTTTCGGACAAATCATTAACGCCTTTCAATATTGTAACATCAAAAGAATTGTTAGGAAGCTTGAAAGAAGAAATACATTTTTTTAAAACTTGAAAACAATAAGGATTCTGCTTTGTTTAATCAAATTTGTTTGAATGAAAAGATGTTGATGCGTACGTGTGCATTTTTTGCGGTTTGTGTGTGATGATAATAAACTTTATAGGGTATTTGTGTTCCCCAGCTTCCTGCTCTTCATTTAAAAACACGCAGCTTTTTCCTGTAAATGACAAATAACTCATGATTGAATATAAACGATGGGAAAGGGTGGTGACAGGTTCAGTTTGATGTCGACCATTTGCGGAGGAATGTACATGAGTGTCTTTTTTCAAGAAAAAAACTGTTCCATTATTACACAGTTTCACGGAACACGGGACTTCAGCAGGATAGTCAGAAACCATACTGCCTCAGCCACGATACAGCACGGGACAATCCTATCGAATTTTATGCGATATACGCATTGTAATTGCCTTCAAGCAAAAATATAAATAATAATATATACTTTAATCAACAATGCTTCTAAAAAAAACATCCAAAAAATCTTAATAATAATAATAAAATGTTCTCCATTCTCTGTGACGGGCGCCTTCGCTGGCTTGGACATGTCAGGAGAATGGAAAATGGACGCCTCCCAAAAGATCTTTTATACGGCGAATTAGTAAAAGGGTGCCGATCGGTTGGTAGACCATGCCTACGATTTAAAAAATGTCTGCAGGAGAGTTATGAGGATATGCCATATTGACTCAAACACATGGGTGGTAGATGCAAAACATAGAGCAGCCTGGTGCTTCAACGTTAAGCAAGGCACTGAGAAGGGTAAGGCAGAGAGGAGAGTAGCCTCAACAGCAAAGAGAACCAGAAAGAGAGAGAAAAGCCCGAAGCCCCAGAAAGCATCACAGTTTGTGTGCATTCAGTGCACCAAAGACTGTCACTAAAGAATTGGCCTGTAGAGAACACTTGCGCAGATGCAGATAAAAAAAAAAAATTTTAATTTTTAATTTTTTCTTATTTATTCATTTTTTTCTTATTTATTCATTTTTTTCTGGACACTACGCCATCGTCCTTAGTGGACGGAAAGGATCCAATAAATAAAAAAAATGTATATATAGAGAGAGAGATAAAAGGGTATGAAAACACACAATGTAGTTAAAATGAATATATTTTTATATCATTTTCATTGCTAATATTAACAATATTTCGATTTATAAAAAAATCATCATCAGAGCATAATGATAATTAGGTCCGTTTTTAGATGTAAATGTTTTTAATCATTATAAAATATACTGTATTAATCATTATAAAATATATAATTTAATCATTATAAAATATTTATACAAATACCGTCGGATTCATTTCCTTACTCTTAACTCATATATACATTTTTTGGAGGATATGTGTTTAATTGAAGTCATACCTAATTTTGAAAATTAATTAGTTAATAATTAATTAATTTAGGCGGGTATATATTTTCAAATGTAAGGCTAAACAAATCAAGAAAATGTCAATCCCTGAATGTACATTTCGACCTATTAGGTCTCATCAGCAAGGTTATAGACATGGGAGACTGCTCCGTGTATATATATATATATATATATATATATATATATATATATATATATATATAGTGAGTTAGATTTGCTAGTTGAGTATGTTAATTCTTACCTTTTACTAACTTTTTTTTTTTTGGTATTAGATCAGTAAGTATGGAATTCACAATCAACAGTCAGCAAGATTAGCTCGTTAACCTTTGCACCACTTTAAGCACCCAATCCTCGCGTCACACAAGGCGTCGTATTCTAAGCAACTCGAAATAAACACATAAGCAGATAATAAACATTTGTAAGGTAGCTTGTCCGAGCACGTCGGTCCAAGTATTCATGTCTAGGTCATTAGACAAAAAAATATATATTTACGACTTGATTTCTTTAACGAAACTTTCTCCTCTGAGTCCAAATAGATCTCAAATTCTTATTTGTACTTTTATTTTTGGGGGCTATTTATTGTAGGCACTGGCAAAAAAAAATCGGATACTACGAGTTTTAAAAGCGAATTAAAAATAATTAAATCTATTATTTAAGGTCAAACTTTGTCTAAATCGATAAGTAGTAACATAATGACCATCATTAAAAAAAGAAAAATATCATTACATATGCAGTTTATTTTTAATACATTTAAAGGGATTTGTTTTGGTCAATTTCGATGCGAACCGCCATTCTGTCTTTTTTTTCAAGGGTTTTAAGCGCTTGTTTACAGTTTTAATGTAACATTCGTGATTGCAAAAAAAATTACCAAAAATCAGATAATTATTCGATTTTAATGAAATTTTCAGTATTGATTTATCAATTAATGAATTTTATAATGCATCAGTTATTTTATTTCAAAACTTTAATTAGGTATTTCTGCTATGAAAAATTGATTTATAAAATTCATTTAAAATATGAAAATCCTGATGTTAAGTTTAAAATGTTATATTTTTAGATTCTAGAAATAAATATCTATTTAATGCAAACCTTATTTTAGTCAATCAAAGTATACGTTTTGAAGAATAACTCTATTGAAAATGTAGCCCACCCCTTTTTTAAGCAGAAAAAATATCAATGTATATTTTTTCTTTTATAAGATAATAGCCAATTAAATAATTATCGAAATGAGTAAAAAAGAAATCTCCAAAAAATGTATTATTTATTTTTTTTAACATTTTATTTTCCGATTTTCGGTACTTATTTTCTTATAAGATATTCCACTTGAAAATTTTTTTTCTATTTACAACTTCGGTCTTTTATCTTTTTTATTTCTACTGTAATTAGTATCAATCAAGGACCAACTCGCCAATATTTTACACTCCCAAAGTAAGGGGGGGGGTCAAAATTAAGTAACCTGAAAAAAAGGAGAAAGTTTTGAAATAAAATAAATAATGTATTATAAAGATCATTCATTGATAAATAAACACTGAAAATTTCATTAAAATCCGATAATTCTGATTTTTGGTAAATTATTTTCTGTAGGGGGGGCGAAAGTCATTTGGTCAAAAACGCATTTTAGGCTCATTTTGCCAGTGCCTAATTTATTGCTTCATTCCTTGACTTTATCCCAACGTTTTGCGTTCGTTTTCTCAGCTTTAAATACGAGATCCATGTATTTACCAGTTGTTACCGAACAAATAGCCGATACGTTGAATTACTGACATGTGCAGTACTTACCCAAATTACAAGCCCTGTCTGATGGGGCTTTGTAATACGACTGCATCTTTGCAGAGAGGTAGGACACATCCAATTGGCGCCACCTGTTGGTCGTGGTAGCGACCCACTTTAGTCCTTACTTAGCTAGACGGGCGGGCAGAGAGGCCCCCGTCGACCAATCGGCTAGTTATGTAAAGCCTTAACACCTATATGATTGTCCCGACCGTTATTGGCCTTATGGCGACCCCTAACTCATACTCAAATATGTGTTAGAAGGCGGTGACTGAGTGTCCTGGGTATAATATTAAATTCCATCTCCCCGATCGCTCGTCTAACAACATTAAGAAGTAAGTTATTTGGTTGGTTGGTTTTAAAGGCATATCAACCATTGTGCGTTAATCAATGCAAAAAATCGAGGGGGACTGTAGTGAGATAGCCAATGGCGTGTTATCTCATTTACATATGTGTATAACAGCAGGAGATATATAGAGACTGTTTAGAGGTCTGGGATGAAATTAGCGACTTGATGCTAAGACCTGAGCTACGATTACGCCCGAAGGTTATTGATACTACTACAACTGAGAATACGAAACCACACCTCACAACAGGAACAAAATGGAGTGTTACATGTCATGAATGCTCAGCCAACAGGATTCCGTCCTTAAGCATCACGGATCACCACTAACTGCCAGTAGGTTGGTATATCTTACCTCTCTGCTGAAAGTGCATTTGGCGTATTCTACTGCACCAGTCGACAGGGATTTTAAAAGTAAGAAAACTGAGTGAGGGTTTCTTGATCTTAGCTGTAGAATTAAACAAGAGGGCAGTCCAAATAATATATTACAATTGTACCAGAAGTTAATCTGTTCATATCTAAATGTTCGCGATAAAGAAATACAAAGAAAATATACGAATGTTTGCTATTCTCTCGCGTTCTTTGCGGTCAACGATTTGCTGAAGAGAGCCGTTGTTAGAGGGGACAGATTTAATGACACCGGCCTTTCAAATACAGCTGTTGTGAAACACACAAAAAATAAATAAAAAGGCAATGAAATGATAAATATGAAGAAGAAGAAGAAGAAGAAGAAGAAGAAGAAGAAGAAGAACGTATATCGGTCGAGGCCATTATTCAGATAATTTCTGACTGGCCATACATTTGACTTTTTTTTTTTTTGTGCGCAGATGAGAATCAGCATGGAACATTACGCAATAAACAACGGAGGTATTAATAGTAGCAATGTGGTTATCGTAGATTTTACAACTTTACTTTTCGGTTAGAATCTACATTTCCCCGTTTTCGCTGTGATTTGATGAAAGATATCGTAGTAAAATTGTCTTATATATTTACCAATCTTTGTTTCTGTCTGTCTGTCTGCCTGTCTGTCTGTCTGTCTGTCTGTCTCTCTCTCTCTCTCTCTCTCTCTCTCTCTCTATATATATATATATATATATATATATATATATATATATAAGTAAGTGAAGTCGACGGGGCGGCCTAAAGTCGGTATCAGCCAGTCAGCGAAGGAGTTTATCCCCTTTTCAATAGCGATAGACCAAGGAGATTGTTTTTAGCATCTGAGGTGGAGCGCCACACCTACCAACAGCTCCTTACTTTACCGCACAGATCATACGCTGAGTTGGCGAGGACCGGTATCGAACAAGGAACCTTGTGGTTTATAGCCGAACGCTCTAACGACTAATATATATATATGTATATATATATAAATATATATATATATATATATAAAGTAAGTAAGTAAAGTCGACGGGGCAGCCTAAAGTCGGTATCAGCCAGTCAGCGAGGGAGCCTATCTCCTTTTCAATAGCGCTAGACCAAGGAGATTGTTTTAGCATCTGAGGTGGAGCGCCACACCTACCATCAGCTCCTTACTTTACCGCACAGATCCCTGTGCTACTCATACCTTGTGGTTTCTAGCCGAACGCTCTACCGACCGATATATATATATATATATATATATATATATATATCATTTACTCTGACGAAGGCCGTTATTTCTTTGCATACTAAAAATGAAAAAATAAAATATATATATAAAAAATAAAATAGTACATAGAATGCATGTATACATGGATAAACTCCTGGCCGAAACACGTGTCAGTAAAATAAAATAAAATAGAATAAATCCTATTTTATCCATCCAACATTTTCTTGCCTTTATTTTTCATTTCAACACACACACACACACACACACACACACATATATATATATATATATATATATAGTTTAGAAAAAACAATATAATCAAGTAAAAAATTAACTTACATATAAGTCGACGGGGCGGCCTAAAGTCGGTATCAGCCAGTCAGCGAGGGAGTCTATCTCCTTTTCAATAGCGCTAGACCAAAGAGATTGTTTTTTAGCATCTGAGGTGGAGCGCCACACCTACCATCAGCTCCTTACTTTACCGCACAGATCCCTGTGCTACTCATACGCTGAGTTGGCGGGGACCGGTATCGAACTAGGAACATTGTGATTTCTAGCCGAACGACTTACATATAGCCGACGCTAAAGCGTTTCGGTTTTAATAAAAAAAATCAACAGGGCTTAATATAATAATATTGATTCATACGAAGGGAATGATATAAAAATAAGCAAAAAGTTTGTGAGCCTTAATTTGTGATGTTAGACGACTCAACTCCGCAACCGAAATGCAAGAAAATGTAAAAATGGAACATCACGTGGTGTGAGCGTTTCCATTCAAATGGTTGATGATGTCATTATCCCAGAAATCTTTGGTTTCGGAAAAATCCAAAAATTGTTAAAATCTTCTTATTAATAATGGAGATTCGCTCCCGGTTTTTGTCTGTGACAAAAACTATGTCATAGCTCTATGTCACAGCTTACGTCACAATATTCTTATGCTATGTACACCCAAAATTTGAGCAATTTAAAAATTATTTTTTACTCTCGTCCTTTCTTTTTTTTTTTTTTTTTTTTTTTTACAGTAACAAGAAGTTAACTAAAAAGTTTACAAATAAATAAATACCTACGATTTTGTGGAAAATTGATGTGGAAAATATTCAAAATAATTGTTTGATTATTACATGCACGCAACATTTTATTTGAGAGGGGCGGGGCTCAGTTTTCATTTCAAATTGTTTTATTTTTTTTTACTCCTTTAATGAATATGAGGATTTGTCTAACTTATGATACAAACCCTCTGACATTGAATTTTTAATTCCCACCCTCTCAGGCAATGTTTTTCAAAAATTAATTATTACGAAGCCCGGAGGGTGTTTTCTGTTGCTAATATAAATACAATAGATATACATGTAAACATAGAAAAGTCCGACAGATGTTATATATTTTAAAATAAATTTTATGTAGTGTTATGTAAAATAGTTCGTGTAAAGTAGAAATAGTTTCAAAAATATTATGGTGTATAAGCAAAAGTTCATAAATAATTGTGTGTAAATGAAAATTTCTGGGGTAGAGTGGACACAGTTATCATCAGCCGTAGTTTCGGTTATATTCCTTGCACGTCAGTATCCAAAATTTGTAGAAATATCCTTTCATACGTGTTTTTTTTTTCAATTGGACAAGAAGAGAAGAAAAAATGGATATGAAATCCGACAGTGTAAAGAAATATATAGCTTAGAAAAGAAAAAAAATTAAGTCAAAAAATTGATTTACATATAGCCGACACTAAGCGTTTCGGTTTTAATTTTTTTTAAATCAACAGGGCTTAATATAATAATATTGATTCATACGAAAGGAATGATGCAAATTTTTTTTATTTCCACCACTGTAATTTTATTAAAAAAAAAAGTTTTAAATTGTAACAACATTGATCAACAATTGAGAAGATAATAGCCACGTGGTTATCGTAGATTTTACATCTTGGGATAAAATCTACATTTTTCTTTTTCTTCACTGTGATTTGATGAAGCGTTTCTTTGAAACGATGTGTGATAAACAGTTGTAAAGATAATAGCAAGGGAGTTATCGTAGATTTTTCGTCTGGGTACTTCGATAAAAATTATAGCTGTTAGATAGGAATACTTAAATCCATTTAACAGTTGATTGGAGGCGCGTTGTGTAATGGTTATCGCCGTATGAAAAGGGTACGACGAGACGAGTTCAAATCCTGGATGAGGCTGGTTGCATTTCCCATAACCCTAATACTCTTGGTAAGTTATGAATCCAACTATTCTCCATCCAGCAATGAGTAAATAGCAGTGTTATAAGTGCATGAATTTAGAATTGTATGTTAGACTGAGATAGATAGATAGATAGATAGATAGATAGATAGATGAACAGACTGAGATAGATAGATAGATAGATATACTGAGATAGATGAACAAACTGAAATAAATAGATAGATGAACAGACTGAGATAGATCGATTGATTTATATATATATATATATATATATATATATATATATATATATATATATATGGGAGAAATGTGAGGAGGTTAATCTACCTTTGTCTACCTTTCTCCATATATATATATATATATATATATATATATATATATATAAGTCATCCACAGACACGTGTTTAGGCGTTTCACGCCTCTTCAGTGTGGCTAGACGCAACAACTAACTCCGACCAGAGCTGAACCACGACTGACTTCACGCCTGTCCGATCCGTTAATCTCTGGGCTATTGCAAGCTGCTGTTTAAGGAGCGGTGTTTTAACTGTTTTAAATATATACATCTGTGTATATACTTTACGATCACCAGAGAGATCAAATCTGTAAACAGATGATCATTGCGTTATGCTGGCGGTGAAAGTTTATTAAAGTCGCTCCTAAAGAGCTCTACCTGGTTACTGTCATCCACGAACACGTGTTTCGGGGTTTCACGCCTCTTCAGTGTGGCTAGACGCAACAAGTCCTAGTTCGATACCGGTCCTCGCCAACTCAGCGTATGAGTAGCACAGGGATCTGTGCGGTAAAGTAAGGAGCTGATGGTAGGTGTGGCGCTCCACCTCAGATGCTAAAAAACAATCTCCTTGGTCTAGCGCTATGAAAAGGGAATAGACTCCCTCGTTGACTGGTTGATACCGACTTTAGGCCGCCCCGACGACTTTACTTTATATATATATATATATATATATATATATATATATATATATATAGAGAGAGAGAGAGAGAGGGGAGATTAACAGACTTAGATAAATAGAGAGCGGGGACAAAGGGGGTAGAGAGAGACTTTTTCTAAAAGTCATTGTTGGCATGTTGTTACCTGCAGTTTGTCACAAGTTGTTCTGTATTCATTTGGTGATCCTATGATTTTTTTGCATCGTTTCATTCAAGATTTAATGAAGATATTTAAAATCTGAGCACTGACTGCACATAAATTTTTGCCGGCACCCTAAAAAAGAAAATCATTGAAATACTAACATCAATAATAAAAAAAGAAGACGTTGCAGGAACGGAGAATTGATAAGAAAGAAAAAAAAGCAGGAAAGAAAAAAGAGAAGAAAAAAAAGAGAAAAAAGCAGAAAAAACGTAAAACGTCTGAAAGAAAGAAAGAAAGAAAGAAAGAAAGAAAGAACTGTGACTCTCATAGTAAGAACAAAAGAAAAAAAGGAGGTAGAAAGAATAGGGACTCACCTATAAATAAATAAATAAATAAATATAGAAAGACAGAATAGGGACTCTATTAGAAAGAAAGAAAGAAAGAAAGAAAGAAAGAAAGAAAGAAAGAAAGAGGGGTGTACGAAGATAGAAAAAAATAGATATTGTGTTTGCGTGAGATAGATAGATAGATAGATAGATAGATAGATAGATAGAACAAAAGAAATAAAGAAAGGTAGGATGACTAGCGACTCACCTAGAAAGAAAGAAAGAAAGAAAGAAAGAAAGAAGGGTGTACGAAGATAGAAAAAAAGATAGACAGTGTGTGTTTGCGGGATATATATATATAGATAGATAGATATATAGATAGATAGATAGATAGAACAAAAGAAATAAAGAAAGGTAGGATGACTAGCGACTCACCTAGAAAGAAAGAAAGAAAGAAAAGAAAGAAAGAAAGAACATGGACTTTCCAAGAAAGAAAAAAGATAAAATAAAAAGAATGAAAAACAGGATCTCTCTCTCTCTCTCTCTCTCTCTCTCTCTCTCTCTCTCTCTCTCTCTCTCTCTCTCTCTCTCACTCCAAAGAAAAAAAGAAAAAAAGAAGAATAGAACATCCCAAAAAATTGGGTTTGGGTGAAAACAAAAAAGTAGCAAATAAGTAGTTAGCAAAAATGTTTCACACACTATATCTCTCGAAGTGAGTTCTATCCTCACTGGGTGCTTAACATCTATTCGCGCCTACCATCATTTCATTGTCCTGTGTATGACATTAAACTATCTGATGGTGAAGTCCCAATTCTGGAGCTTTGAGGAATGTAGATACCTGTTCATCAACATTATTCCCAGGTCCACTCTGACCCGGAGTGGTAGTACCCGTGAGGGTCCCATCTATGGGTTAAATAGGAAAAACATGAGTTTAAAAAAATTGAGTACCCATAAAGACTGAATAAAACAAACACTTCTTTGGCATAAAATTACCCAAAAGGTTGACATGCCGTAAAACCAAGTAAGACCGTCATTTCTTTAAAGTCTATTCTTTATTAGAGAAGTAACGTTTCTGTCTCTGAAGTCATTTATATTGCGCTCGCTACTTACGGAATGCCATAAAACACACACACACACACATATATATATATGTGTGTGTGTGTGTGTGTGTGTTTGTGTTTGGTTTGGTTTGGTTTGGTTTGTTTTGTTTTACGGCATATAAACCTCAGTGGGTCATTTAATGCCGACAAAGTTTTGAAATAAATTCATTCTTAATGGATACTCAGTTTTGTTTATAAACTCATGTTTTGCTATTTAACCCATAAATGGGACCCTAACAGGTACTACCACTCCAGGTCAGAGTGGACCAGGGAGCAATGGTGATGAAGGGGTGTTCTAAATTTCCCAAATCTCCAAAACTGGAACCTCACCATCAGATAGAGTTTAACGTCATTCCCAGGACACGAAGACCCTCAGTCACCGCCTTCTAGCACTCAAAGGATAAAAAGGGTTGGGGCTTGCCATAAGGACAATAGAGCTGGGGCAATCATATTGGTGCTAGGGCTTGACATGACCAGCCGATTGATCGGAGGAGGCCTCCCCGACCGCCCGTCTAGCCCAAGAAAGGGGTGTGTGTGTTGGTGTGTGTGAATGGGTCACAAATATTTTAGTATGTATGTGTCTGCTTATAATTCAGAAAAAAAATGTCATTGAGCATTAAAATCTTGCATATACTTTGATATGCTTATAATAGTAAAAAGTACAAAATGTAGGTTTCCTCTTAATTTTTACTGATTAAATAATATAATTCAGTAATTAAAACCAATCGATTTGTGAAATTCTTTAGAGATGAAATTACGAACTTAAGAAATGAATTTAAATTTTTGTCATATGACCAAATTTTTTTTTTTTTAAATTATGTTTCAAAACACTCTCAAGTTTAGGGTTACAAAAGAAAAACAATTCCTTAAGTAAACGACGATTATAATACGCGTCAGAGTGGACCTGGGAGTAATGGTGATAAAGGTGTACTCCACATTCTCCAGAGCTCCAGAATTGGAACTCCACCATCAGATAGAGTTTGATGTCATACGCAGGACATTAAAACACTCAGTTACCGCATTTTAGCTCAAATAGGATAAAAAGGGTTGGGGCTTGCCATAAGAGCAATAGAGTTATGATAATCATATAGATGCTAGGGCCTGCCGATTGTTCGGAAAGGGACTCTCCGACCACCCGTCTAGTAAGGACCAAAGTGGAGTGTTGTATGTCATAGACTGCTCAGCCACCAGTGTCCCATCCTTAAGCATCATGGGTCGTCACACACAGCTTCTAGTTTGTATAGGGATTGGCCCCTATATTTTTACGGCATGTGGAATTGACCAAATTAGAATAATTAAGTTTTCTTAAATAACTAGTTTTACAATGGTATGTCATAAGTTTAGAAAGATGTAAACAAAAGAGAATCAAATAAATATTAGTTTAGAAATATTTTAACAACAATAGAAACAATGTTTTAAATTCATCCGATAATTTATGTCACCAGAATTCCACAGATACCAAAATCATTCGATATTCAATCATTGCAAATCACCTGATATTTGATGAATATTTTAGCTTAATGATCACGTAGACAATTACAAAAGAGAATTATCAATAGACCCTTTTAGCTGAAAGACAAGAGAGAGTGGGAGCTTACGCTCTTCCCGACTCGACAGAGTTGGAGCTGATGCTCCTAACTCGACAGTAGGAGCGAAAGTTCTCCACCAACATCGACACAATGGGGAGAAGTCGCTGCCCAAAAACACAAAATGATATATCAGGTTGGTCTCGTATTTTCGTTTCCAATTTTCTCTATCTCGCTCAACAACAGCAAGTTTCAATCACAGACAAAACTGCTACAATCGCACAAATATAAACAATACATGTCACACTTGTCACACCCAACTATGTACAGACACATACAGTCTGCAACATCGCTGAAAGAACAATTGAATATACCAATTGTAAATTAATGTATATAAAGTTTGTTTCCTTTATCAATTTTGTCTTCTTTTATTTTCTACGGAAACTACATTTCCGTAGTCTTATACATTTAAATTGTGGGGACCCATAACTCGGATCTTCTTCAACTCCTCAACTAAACACTCACCAAACAAGCCGGGTCTCTACATTTGTCACAGGGCTAAGGTTTGGGGCACCGTAGTGAGCTATTGCACCA
This sequence comes from Doryteuthis pealeii, assembly GCA_023376005.1. Classification (NCBI taxonomy): domain Eukaryota; kingdom Metazoa; phylum Mollusca; class Cephalopoda; order Myopsida; family Loliginidae; genus Doryteuthis; species Doryteuthis pealeii. The sequence goes on along the minus strand of CM042140.1, from coordinate 36,863,770 downwards.
TGCCCTCATAAAAGAGTGAAACACTTAGTATTCATTAACTTAGCTTATGTTAGCTCAAGGTCAGACGTATGAGTCACTCAGTAAGAATCGAACTCACTAAAATTGAGTTGTTAGCCTATTGATCATCACACCAGGTGGTCACACTGAAAGCAACAGTGATTTATTTAAGTAACCTTTTTAATGTAGAATGTAAACGTGTTTGACGAAATAAAAATGTCTGAAAAGATAAAAAAAGTGAAGGTCTACAACACTGAATTGCAGTTTGCCCTTTTATATGGTGACAAATGTTAACTCTTATAATACCACTGGCAAAAACTATGGAAAGATAACACTTAGAGGACGTTCACCTCGTTTTCTTTTTAATTTAGCAGGAAATACACTAACAGATAACACACAAAACATTGTTTATTTCATAGCTGAACATTTTGGCATCATAAAATATTCATAAGATGAACTAGATTAAATTATTTAAATTAATGATATAATTTATAAATCATAGAGTTAACACAGAGTATATTCACCTTAGTTTTTATTTAGCAGTAAATAACCTCATAACAGAGAAGACACAAAACATTGTTTATTTCATAGCTGAACATTTTTGGCATCATAAAATATTCATAAGACGAACTAGATTAAATTATTTAAATCAATAATATAATTTATAAATCATAGAGTATATTCACCTTAGTTTTTATTTAGCAGTAAATAACCTAATAACAGAGAAGACACAAAACATTGTTTATTTCAAAGCTGAACATTTTGGCAATATAAAATATTCATAAGACGAACTAGATTAAATTATTTAAATCAATAATATAATTTATAAATCATAGAGTATATTTACCTTAGTTTTTATTTAGCAGTAAATAACCTAATAACAGAGAAGACACATTCTTCATTGTTATTTGTACAACGTTTCCGCCGATATGCCCTCCAGCCTTCTTCAAGTATTTCTTGTCGGACTCGGGAACCGGAGGGCATATCGACCGAAACGTTGTACAAATAACAATGAAGATGGGGAAAATAGTCCGAATAACACAGATAATACTAATCTTCAAGCCTTATCTCAAACATTCAGAGAAATTGTTTATTTAATAGCTGAATATTCTGGCTTCTTAAGATATACGCTAAACAAACTAAATTAAACTTATTTAAATTATTAGTATAATTATAGATTTAAGAAACTTAGATGATGTTCACCTTTGATCTTATTATTATTATTATTTAGCAGTAAATAAACTAATAACAAATTAGACGAAACACATTGTTTATTTCCTAGCTGAACATTCTGGCTTCATAAAATATACGTTAAACAAACTGAATTAAATATTTTAAATTAATGGTATAATTTATAAATTATAGATGTAACACGCTTAGATTATGTTCAACTTGTTTTTGTTTTTTTTATTTGACAGTAAATAAACTAAATGACAAACCAGATGCAAAATATTGTTTATTTAATAGTTGGGTAAGTCACCCACCCCTTCAATTTTTCTGAAATTTTGTCTAAGTGTGGACACGGCCTACTAATATTATACGGCCCCATATGATACAGTAAGAGGCAAAAAATAACAGGCCGATTATATTTTAACTCATTCTGGGTCGCTTATAAACTTGACGCAGAAAGGAAGGTAACTTTAAAAAATTTAACAGAAAATAATAAAATAATACCGCTAGAATTTATTAGTCATTATTTTAATTTAATTTTAATTCTTTTCAAAATTAAAATACGTTATTTATACTTTGTCTTTCACTAATCTACGACTTATAAACGGCTGTGATTTACCTTGTTTTTATGCTTTTCAATCACGTATACGGTCTGTTTTGCCTAAGACGCTAGTTTGGTAAAATTACTAACGCATAACTTTTTGCATTTAAATATTGATTTTTTAAAGTTTTTCGCGATAACTTGTTTACAAAAATGGTTAATCTTTTCATATTACATTTCTGAAGAAAAAAAAAGAAAACAGTTTGTGTATTTTTGTATACTTTTAACATTTTCCAGCCTAAACCTACAGATTGACTATCAGGCCAATCGGCCTGTTATTTTCTGCCTCTTAATGTATCATGTGGGGCCGTATAATATTAGTAGGCCGTGGTGTGGATTATAATAAAGTTAGCCAACCACCAAAATTTGTGCTTCCAATTCCAAAAATTCTAGCGGAATTACGTCCATTTCTAGCTCTCCAAATTTGAGGGGGTCGGGAAAAATGACGACTTTTTTTTACCTATTTGTGTCTGTAAGATGAGATCTAGAGCTTCACTACTCCTAGAAATTAGTTTATAAAGCATTTTTGCCCAGGGAATCCAGAGATGCTATTGAAAAAGTCTTTAAGTCAAACAATTTCAAATTATCGATGATTTCTGATTTTTTCATAGCAAGATCAATATCCCAATGTAGCACTGCGTCTACGACAACACTATTATTATTTCACATGTATTGAACATTATTTGTACCAAAAAGATAGTTTGATATTCGCTCAAATTTTTAGGATCGTCTAATGTTAACATAGTCCACACCGGAAAACATTTCAGACAAATTGAAGCGGGTGGGAGACAATTTTACTTTTTTCTGGATGATTTGACATGGAATTACCCAGCTGAACATTTTGGCATTATAAAATATTTATAAGATGAACTAGATTAAATTATCTAAATTAATAATATAATTTATAAATCATATAATTAATACAAAATATGTTCACCTTAGTTTTTATCTAGCAGTAAATAACTTAATAACAGATAAGACACAAAATAATGTTTATTTAATAGTTGAATATTCCGGCTTCATAAAATATACGTTAAACACACTAAATTAAACTTATTTAAATTAGTGGTATAATTTATAAATCATAGAATTAACAAATAGTATATTCACCTTGGTTTTTATTTAGCAGTAAATAAACTAATATCAGATAAGACGCAAAACATTGATCATTTAATAGCAGAACACTCTGCCTTCATAAGATATTCATTGAAAAAATGAAAGATTAATTGTATGACTTTTTTCCAAGATATACCGAGAAAAAATTGGAATTACCCAATATTGAGGAAAATAATTATGGACACAGTATGAGGTACTCAGTGAGAATCGAACTCACTACAGGTGAGTTGTTAGCCTATTAAGCATTTCACTATGTGACGTGCCCAAACCAAAGAAATAGTAATTAGAAATTGATTTATTTATGTAACCTTTCTAAAACATCGATCATGTGGTCAATTATTGTCAACTTACATTCTTCGACATAAGGTCGTAAAATCGTGTGAATGAAAAACGTTAGCAAAAGTAAATGTCGTTATTCTTTCTTTCTTTTTTTCTTTTTTAGTACGTTGTTGAACGAAAAATAAATGTAAATGGTTGATAAAAAAGAAATAATGAAAATTTAAAAAATCTTGTATTTTATTTTATTCTATTTATTTATCTATTTATTTTATTTTATTTATTTGTTTGTTTTGGGTTTTTTAATTTTTGTTTTGTTTTGTAGTACGTTGTTGTACGAAAAATAAATGCAAATGGTTGTTGAAAAAAATAAATAATAAAAATAAAAAAGATCTTGGAGTTTATCTTATATTATTTATTTATTTTGTTTTATTTTATTTTATTTACTTATTGGTCCCAGTCTTTTTTTTTTCTTTTTTCATTTCTGTTTGTAGTACGTTGTACGAAAGAAAACTGCAAATAGTTGATAAAAAGATATAATAAATATAAAAAAGATCTTGTAGTCTATTTCATTTTGTTTATTTGTTTATTTGTTTTCTTTTACTTTTTTATTTTTTATTTTTATTTTCTTAATCTTTTGGTCCCAGTCCCAATTCGGGTAATAAAAGTTGCGAAAAAGAATGAATGAATAAAATGGCTACAAATCAGTAAAACTAAGTTGGAATTAATTTGCATATTAAAAAGGGTACAAAAACAAACGTGATACAGGTCTTTGTAAGGAAAGAGGCGTTTAAGATTCGAACAAAAACAACTCTAACTAAAGACGAAGTTTAGAACACGCTGATCGTATTCCCTGCAGAGAAGTAAGACCACCCATCTCCAAAAAGAGGTGAAGTTGGATGGTCAGTTGGATTTTACGGCATGACAACCATTGTTGGTTTATTTTATGCCGAAGACGCTTTATTTTATTCATTCTTGATGGTTACACAACTTTTTTTTTTCAAACTCAATTTTTAAACACATTTTCAAAAACTCATTTTCTATTTAACCCATTGATGGGACCCTAAGATTTGCTACCACTCCGGGTCTGAGTGAACCTGGGAGTAATGGCGAAATCCACAAGAGCTCAAAAAGTGGAACTTCAGCATTTGATGTAGTTTAACATCATACCCAGGTGTCCTGGATATATTATTGTTGTGAGGTTTTAAGGGGTCAAATAAGAACAAAACGACGGGTAACAAATGTAGGAAAATGTATTAACAGAAAGTAGACAAATACAATACAGAGAAGTGGAAATTACGTCCGACAAATAGAGTTATTGGCTTACTCGCATTGGCTTACTCCCAAGCCACAATTGTCCCTGTTACTTATAGTAACTCGTCGGTGCATTCCATTGGTCAATTGGGTATATCACCTATAACAATTATTAAACTGGATCTGATGGTGAGGCTACAGTTCTAGAGATCTGGGGAGTGTGTAGTATCCTTCCATTGCCAAGTGGTAATGATTTCAGCTGCGAAACCACGTTTGAATTAAAGGTTATCGTCTTACGATGACTTATTTTAAGGTAATTAAAACATCTAAACAGAGCCCGAGGTTACAGTGGTCTGGATATTGTGATTATACATACCACAATAAAAATGAGGACAACAGCCCGAAATATCTAACATTCATATCAATAATTCTACCCCAATGGATTAAATAAAGGGTTCGGTTCAAAGTCGGTGTAGGCTCCCGATTATGATATGAAGGCTTCCGAGTTCGAAAAGAAGGTTCCCGAATTCGACAAGAAGAAAAGGAAGGTCGTAGAGCACCTCGGCCAAAACATTGTGTATATAACAATAAAGAGGAGGACAACAGTCCGGAAAAAGGTAAATAATAGAAATTATCAAGTCTCATTAGTTTTTAATTCAGAAATATAGTATGAATATTTTGCAATTACCATAACAGGTGATGCATTTAGTCATATTTGGTGTTTCTGAAGTTTCTAGAAACTTTTGAAGCCCTGTCGGCTGGGGATTTAGAATACACCGAATGCAACCGATGGCCGTGGGTGGCGACTCGTGATGCTTAAGGATGGAATCCTGGTAGCTGAGCAGTCCATGACATACAACACTCCACTTTGGTCCTGAGTGTTTTAATGTCCTGGCTATGACGTTAACTCTATCTGATGGTGAAATTCTATTTCTTAAGCACGAGTAATGTGGAGTACCCTTTCATCACCATTACTCCCAGGTCCACTCTGACCCGGAGTTGTAGTAGGATCTCATCAATGGGTTAAATAAAAAAATGTTTATAAAAAAATTAAGAACTCATCATGAATTAATTTATTTCAAAACTTTGTCGGCATTAAATGACCCACCAAGGCTGGTATGCCGTAAAACAAAACAAATAAACAAACAAACTAGAAACTTTTGTCGTATTTTGATTTGAATTCTACTGCTCACCGTTTATAATTATATTATACAATAAACTTTTGTTTTTATCTTTCCTGTCTTCTTTGTTGAATTTTCGCTTCTGACGGTATCTATGTTACCCCCACTCGAAAAACATCATGTTTCTTTGAAATTCTTTTATGTTGTTGCTTGTAAAAAGAAAGAAGACTTATGTAATGTTCTGCGTTTTATCATTTGAAATGAGCTTGAAGCAACATTAACAGTATTCTGACACGTTGATCAGAACGAATTTCGCGGTAATACAAGATGGCCGTAATCCAGTGTTTGTGTTCTACGTTGATAAGCACAAGTTCAAACCGTGCGCAGCCTTCGAAAGAGGAAAGCTGATCTGAGATGATTCACAAGCGAATCAAGTAATACCATATTTATATAGTAATATCGGGAGGAAATTTTATAAAAGAAAAAAAGGATTTTATTCAGTAGAAAGTAGAAAACGAGGATAAGTAAGTAGATATTTAAGTATACAAAAAAGAGGTTGGTTACTTGGTTAGTTTAATGGCATATCAACCCATGTGGGTTATAGAATGCCAATATAGTTTTATATATATATATATATATATATATATATATATATATATATGTGTTGTGTGTGTGTGTGTGTGTGTGTGTGTCTATTGGTTTGGAGGTTGATTTTGAAGGCTATCACAATGCAGATGTAAAGAATATGGTAACAATGGTGTTGTGTGCTAACCTGTATTTTATTCTTGAATTTTCGAGATGAAATCTCTTTTTCAAAGGATCACTGGGACTGAAGTCGTCTTGTTATGGCATTTCTAGTTAAACTAGAAATTTTAACTAGAAATGCTATAACAAGACGACTTCAGTTCCAGTGATCTTCTGAAAAAGAGATTTTATCTCGAAAATTCAAGAATAAAATACAGGTTAACACACAACACCATTGTTACCATATTCTTTACATCTGCATTGTGATAACCTTCAAAATCAACCTCCAAACTAATATATACACAATGCTTCAAGCAAATTGTAAAACTCTCTTATATATACTAGCAAATATATGCACCCTTCGGGTGCAAGTATTTAAGTTTTAATATAATAAAATATCATATTAAATTAGAAAGGCTAATGAAACTGAATAAGAATACAGATAAAAAGATTTGGAACAGAGGGGGTATGATTAAAAAATAGAACAACTTTGAAACTAACTCTTCCATCATTTTCCGTTACTCCCGTCTTTCATTGGTAAATTTTCCTAATTCAACTATTTAGTTAAAATAAGAATTAAAGAATAATATTACAGTTATTTCTTCTTGTTCAGGGATTTCTTTTAAGATTTATCCCCGAGATTTTTGCTCATATTCAATAAGATAAAACCAAACAATTAGAAATCAATAGTACTAAACACTTATTTATTAAAATCAAATTTTTAAGATCAATATGCAAATTAGCCTTCCCATTCACACTGTAAACCGTTATTTTGTTGTATATATAAATACAATTGCATATTATTAGTATGTAGATATTGTTAACATTATTAATAATGTAAAACAATTTTATTAATAACTGAGGTTTAAATAAAAATAAAATCATGGAGAATGTGATGTAAATAACAAAGGGAATTGTGACTTGTATAGTAATATAGTTTCGGTTACAGACAGACAAACACACAATCTCCATTATAATAAGATATATATATATATATATATATATATATATATATATAACATAAAAGAAGTAGTCCGAGGGAAGGGTGATACGTGATTTGGAGAGACAATGGTTTGTTTTCTTTGTGTAACGGTATATAAACCTTCATGGGTTATTTAATACCGAAATCATCCCAGTATAAGAACAGTTGTGGTACTATTTAACCCATAACGGGGAGGGTTGGGGAGGTTTATTTATGTCCCAATGCTATTAGTTCGAAAGTGAACGTAATAGCGAGACTGCAGTTTGAACTCGCTACGATGTCACTGTTCAGCACGTTAGCCATGACGCCATGCCCCTCCCAACTCACGGAGAGACAATGTCTGCTTATTTATATTTCCAATGTTTAAAAATTCTTTTAGGGGAGTAGCTGAGAGGGATGAAAGGGGGCTTTTAGAAATCGCTCTCCCCGGGATCTCAAAAGGTAGTAGTTCACCCAGTGCATTTCAACCGTATGATACATAGTGAGGTTTTCACAGTACCAAATCGATATAATGTTGTATACCCTTTCTTTACTTCTTTACTTCTTACTTCTGGTCGTCTTTTCTTCTGGCCGGCTTTGCTATTCTGATCGTCTTTGGTCTGGAATCTTCTAAGGTCTTCTGTTGCTATGTTCCTGCTGGCTGGTCGTCCTGGATTCATTTCTTAGTCTTGTTACCAAGACATTCATCAACCACAAGAACATATTACTTATATAAACTTTTATTTCCTTAACTATAGATTTCACGTAACTAAATATCTGACTAACATAGCGCGCGTGAGTTCCAGTTTTAGGCAGAGCATAAAATGGCCGCTGCTCTGCCTGACGTCTAACTGCAAACTGGGGCCACTGAAAAAGGTCCCACGTGACTTCACATATTTGGCGGGCTTCTGTAATTTTCCATAGAAGGACCCGGCCATGGTATGAAAGGGTTCATCCCCTCAGAATTACAGGGGATTGACAATAATCTTATGCAACCGCATAGATTATGTAACACGTAATCATACAAATCATACTAAATGTTGAAGGATTCCTCTCAAGGACCCAAATTTTGACCCCCAAATACCATTCCGAATTCTTTTTTCATTATTATTCTCCTAAAACCCTTCTAACAGGTCGTCGTTATTCCTTCTATTTTAATTCAAGGCATATTTTCCCTCTTCCCGGTTAATATTTCAAATCAACTTTCAACTGATCTAATTTCTCCAGGGACTTAGAGAAATGGAAATATTTTTCAGTGCTTAAAATATATTTTAATTACACTTCATAAAATTAAATGTGGATTTGATTGACTTTATATTATTTCTACATTTTTTTAAATTGAAAAAAAATTATTCTTAAGTATCGAAAATTTTGCAGAAATCAGAAGAAAAAAAGCTAAATATTTTTAAAACATTGGTGTTTCGTCTAAATTTCGTCTGAATATTTTTAAGATATTTGTGTTTCGTCTAAATATTTTTAAATCCTCGGTGTTTCGTCTAGATATTTTAAAAACAAGAGTGTTTCGTCTGAATATTTTAAAGATATGTGTGTTTCGTCTAAATATTTTTAAATCCTCGGTGTTTCGTCTAGAGATTTTTAAAACAAGAGTGTGTCGTCTAAAGATTTTTAAAATGTATGTTTCGTCTAAATATTTTTAAATCCTCGTGTTTCGTCTAGAGATTTTTAAAACAAGGGTGTTTCGTCTAAATAGTTTAAAGATATGTGTGTTTCGTCTGAATATATTTAAATCCTCGGTGTTTCGTCTAGAGATTTTTAAAACAAGAGTGTGTCGTCTAAATATTTTTAAAATATGTGTGTTTCGTCTGAATATATTTAAATCCTCGGTGTTTCGTCTAGATATTTTTAAAACAAGAGTGTTTCGTCTAAATGTTTTTAAAACATGGGCTTTTCGTATAGATATTTTAAAATCCTCGGTGTTTCGTCTAGATATTTCTAAGATATGGTTTTTCGCCTAAATATTTTGAAATCCTCCTTGTTTCGTCTAGATATTTTAAAACATGGGGTTTTCGTCTAAATACTTTTAAAGCCTGGGGGTGTCGTCTAAATAATTTTAAATCCTCGGTATTTCGACTATATATTTTAAAACCTGGATGTTTCATGTTTTCATTATGTTGATTAAAAAAGAATCCGGTATCGCTCTCACGCGCTCACTCCATCTCTCTCTATATATATTTTCCCCTACTCTCTTTCTTTCTTTCTTATATTTTTTCAGTGTAGCATGTCCTTTTTCTTCCCTTTCTTTATAATAAAAACAGAATGGTCTATTATCTAGCTGCGGTGGAGACACTCATAAGAAATACGAATTCGGGATGCAAGGGATATATAATTATAAAAGAAGTTTTCATAAAGCCATCTATATATTAATACTCGTTTTCCTTAATTATCATCTTGCAACACCTTCTGGTTAAAAATGGGACCAAGTCGCCCAAGATGAAATGCGAAAATGTAAATCGTGATTATCTGGTATTGCTTATCCATTGAATTCTTATTTCTTATGGGTGTTGTCACCTCAGCTAAATACAGGACCATTCCGTTTTTATTATAAAGAAAGAAATGGAAGAAAAAGTTCATGCTACACTGAAAAAATATAAGAGAGAAAGAAAGAAAGAAAGAAAGAAGGAGGAAGATAGAGAGAGAGAGGAGTTGAGCGCGCTAATCTGTTTCAACCGAACATAATGAAAAGATGAAAAGAAAGAAAGAACGAAAAAAAGTGTGTGTGTGTGTGTGTGTGTGTGTGTGAGAGAGAGAGAGAGAGAGAGAGAGAGAGAGAGAGAGAGAGAGAGAGAGAGAGAGAGTTAAATGAAGATTATTTTACTTTTTGAATATTGAACTATATTGCAATAGTTCTTAAGTAAGCATATCAAACGTTGTAATAATTGAATTATCATGCTGTAAGTATATCCACAGGTCCTTCTCGTCTATATATTAATAATCGTGTTCCTCAATTGTACAACCGTTATCATTTTCCAACACTCTCTGGTTAAAAATGAGACCGTCCAAATCGTCCAAGATGAAAATAAATGTAAATCCTGATTATCTGGTGTTGCTTATCCACCGAACATAATAAAAAAAAAATGAAGAGAAGGAAAGAAGAAGAAACAGACCATATGACCTTTAGGTACACCTTTTGCGATCCCGTTTCATAGGGACATTTTTTCATTAACATCGTCAACATCCGGTTGTTTGTTAACAGATGATTTTCAGAGTTTGTTTTTTAATTATAAAACTAACCCCAAACCCTAACCCTAACCCCTAACAAACAACCGGATGTTGACGGTGTAAATGAAAAAAATGAGAGAGAGAGAGAGAAAGAGAGAGAGAGAGAGAGAGAGAGAGAGAGAGAGAGGGGGGAGAGAGAGTAAAATCAAGTTTATTATACTTTTACATATTGAACTATTTTGAAATAGATCTTAAGTAAACATATCAAACACTGTAATAATCAAATTGTCATACTGTGGTATATCCACAGGTCTTGCAAGTCAAGATTATCATACTTTTTACATCTTGAACTATTTGGCAATAGCTCTTAAGTAAACATATCAAATATTGTAATAATTAAATTATCATACTGTGTTATATCCACAGGTGCTGCTCGTCAAGATTATTAACACTTTTACATACTGAACTATTTAGCAATAGCTCCTAAGTAAACATATCAAATCCGATCAATCGGCTGGTCACGTCAAGCCCTAGCACCTATATGATTTTCCCAACCTATTGCCCTTATGGCAAGCCCCAACCCCTTTTTATCATATGGGTGCTAGAAGGCGGTGGCTGCAGGTCTACATGTCCTGGGAATGACGTTAAACTCTATCTGATGGTGAGGTTCCAGTTTTGGAGGTTTGGGGAATGTGGAGCACCCCTTCATCGCCATTTCTCCCTGGTCCACTCTGACCCGGAGTGGTAGTACCTGTTAGGGTCCCATCTATGGGTTAAATAGAAAAATGTATTTATAAAAAAATTGTATTATCCATTAAGAATTGATTTATTTCAAAACTTTATCGGCATTAAATGACACACTGAGGTTGCTATGCCGTAAGACACAAACAAACCAAACCTAAACATATCAAACATCGTGATAATTAAATTATCATACTGTGGTATATCTACAGGTCTTGCTAGTCAAGATTATTATACTTTTTACAAATTGAAATATTTAAATTTTAAATAAACATATCAAATGTTGTAATGATTGAATTATTATCATACTGTGGTATATCCACAGGTCCTGCTAGTCAAGATTATTATACTTTTTTACAAATTGAAATATCTAGCAATAGCTTTTAAATAAGCATATCAAATGTTGTAATGATTGAATTATTATCATACTGTGGTATATCCACAGGTTCTGCTAGTTGATATAACCAGCTAAAGAATCGGATATGAATCTACCAAAATGTGCCAAGCGCCTTCAACCGCATAAATGGGAAACTTGTTGACTTTGGGGGGAAGTGGATCGGTTTGATCTGTCCGTATCAAATAGCAGGAAAGAAATTAAAGAACTACTGCCGAGTTTTATGAACTAGGGTAGATGTGACGAGACTAAGCCGATGGCGTTATTGCTGGCGTAATTCAAGAACGAGGAAATGTTATTTAAAATTATCAGCGTGAATTTGAGATTAACATATTTTCTTTCCACTTTGCAACGTGCGATTTGATCCGGCGTTCAACGACTCAAAACAAAAATAAGGACTCATTTTTCGTCTATCTTTTATCGTTTGTTCAGTGTTGCTCTTGCCGGTGTTGGCTAAGTGGCAGAGGGTATAATTACAACCAACAAGATGTTGCTTTCTATTCGTAGTTACTTGTTAATTCGGATGTTCACAGGAAGGAGGTAAAACCCTCTTTCTTTTTTTTTTAATTTGCTTAGGCAAAACGGCCATTTCCTTCTAATTCGGTATTTAGAGCAATGTCCTTCTAAAGTGACATAATCAAGCCCGCCCCCGCTGGACTGACCAATACATTCGAAAAGAACAAAGCTGGTTGGTTGGTTTGATTTGAGAAATGAATCAAATTTTGTCATTATATATATATATATTTACCAACCCTCCGCACGAGCAGGATGTGACACAAGGTCAATTTCTTAAGCGGAGTTTAACAGGTTTGAATTAAGAGTTTTCATTCTCCTAGACTGGTTACCTATCCATGGTTAAAGAGCCCAGTCTGCCCTGCTATTTACCCATAGCTAGAGGGAGAGTAGGATTCATACCTTTCCCAAGGCATTATATATTTACCCATAGCTAGAGGGAGAGTAGGATTCATACCTTTCCCAAGGCATTATATATATATTTCGTCGGGGCGGCCTAATGTCGGTATGAGCCATACAGCGAGGGAGTCTCTCCCCTTTTCACTAGCACTAGACCAAGGAGATTGTTTTTTGCGTCTAAGGTATAGCGCCACACCTACCATCAGCTCCTTACTTTACCGCACAGATCCCTGTGCCACTCATACACTGAGTTAGCGAGGGCCATTATCGAACTAGGAACCTCATGGTTTCTAGCCGAACACTCTACCGACTGAGCTAGGGGTCGGGTTAGCTCAGTCGGTAGAGCGTTCGGCTAGAAACCACAAGGTTCCTAGTTCGATACCGGCCCTCGCCAACTCAGCGTATGAGTAGCACTGGGATCTGTGCGGTAAAATAAGGAGCTGATGTTAGGTGTAGCGCTCCACCTCAGACGCTAAAATAATCTCCTTGGTCTAGCGCAAGGGAAAAGGGGATAGACTCCCTTGCTGATTGGCTGAGACCGACTTTATTCCGCCCCGACGACTTTACTTTTACTTTTATATATATTTACCAACTCGTCCGCACGAGCAGGATGTGACACAAGGTCAATTTCTTAAGCGGAGTTTAACAGGTTTGAATTCAGAGTTTTTCTTTTCCTAGACTTATTACCTATCCATGGTTAAAGAGCCCAGTCTGTACTGCTATTTACCCGTAGCTGGAGGGAGAGTAGAATTCATACCTTTCCCAAGGATATTAGCGCTATGTGAAATGCAAACAGCTTCGTCCAGGAATTGAACTTGGGTCGACGAGTTTTCATTTCCTATGACTCTAACCATTACACTACGCGCCTCCTTATTTTGGCATCATAAGGTGCTGTTGAATAAACTAAACTAAAAGAAATGTTGGCTGATGGTTTTAATATTAGACCAGTTTGTTTTTTCTGATGTTTGTATGCACAGTAGCATCATTTGGATCCACAAAACTTATATGGTTTATGGCATGATTCCCTAAGACCTATCACCAGGGTATTGTAAGTAGGGGCACGATCCATTATGTCCGGTAGGGCTATCATGGTTAGTTGGACTTTACGGCGTGTCAACACTTGTTGGGTTATATATTGCCGAAAATGTTTTGTTTTATTCCTTCTTGATAGGTATTCAATTTTTTTTAAACTCAATTTTGTAAACACATTAGTTCAAACTCATTTTTTTCTGTTTAACCCATATATGGGACCCTAACATGTACTATCACTCCAGGTTAGAGTGGACCTGGGAGTAATGGTGACGAAGGGGTACTCCATATTCCCCAGAGCTCCAGAATTGGAACTCCACCACCAGATAGTGTTTAACGCCATACCCAGAATATTAATACTCTCAGCCACCGCATTCTAGCACATATATATATTTACCAACCCGTCCACACGAGCAGGATGCGACACAAGGTCAATTTCTTAAACGGAGTTCAACAGGTTTGAATTCAGAGTTTTCCTTCTCCTAGACCGGTTGCCTAACCAAGGTTAAAGAACCCAGTCTGCCCTACTATTTACCCATAGCCGGAAGGAGAGTAGGATTCATACCTTTCCCAAGGGTATTAGCGCTAAGTGAAATGCAATTACCACGTCCAGGATTTGAACTCGGGGCGACGTATCCATTTCCCATGACTTTAACCATTACACCACGCGCTTCCTAGCACATATATAAGATTTGGGGCTTGCCATAAGGACAACCATATAAATGCTAGGACTTAATCGAATGATCAGATGAGGCCTCTCCGACCGACCAACTTATCTAAGTAAAGATTAAAGTGGAGTGTTGCCTGTCATGGACTGCTCAGCCGCCAGGGTTCCAGCCTTAAGCATCAAAGGTCGCCATCCATGGCCCTATTGAAGGAAGGGGTTCTTACACCTACGCAGTAGTGCAGTCCGTGTATTCTAAATCCCCAGCCGACAACAGAGCTGTTGGCACATTAGAACGAACTATTCAATCACTTTTAACGTAGGTTCTATTTGCCGCGTAATTGAAAACTGATTTTACCGGAAGTAATTTCGACTTAAAAAAAATACCGCGAAGATAGAGGATCAACCAGTTCTGGTCAATGTTCGGTTGGGAATGTTACTTGCATAATGTGATCTTGAAAGCACGCCCACAAAATAAGGAAATACCAGAAACAAGAAGAACGAAAAGAAAGAACTTAATATTTAAACAAGCAATAAATGTTTCAGATAAGACATAGTTGTCACTGACTTTATCCTAAAGTATTTGTGTTTGCAAAGAATTATCTAACAACTTAGGCAGCTTATAATACACATAAAATTCTCCACTATATTGCGTTAGTATTAAGTCCTGACCACTGACAATCCATTTCCGCCCTGTCGGTGGGCGTTAGAATGCACCGACTGCACCTCTGCAGAGGGGTAATACTCCCCCAATGGGGCCACCCGTTTGCCGTGGGTGGCGACCCGTGATGCTTAAGGATAGAGCCCAGGTGGATGAGCAGTTCATGACATGCAATACTCCACTTTGGCCCTATCTTGGGCTAGACGGGCGGTCGGAGAGGCCCCCTCCGATCAATCGACTGGTCACGTCAAGCCCTAGCACCTATATGATTTTCCCAACCCTGTTGCCCTTATGGCAAGCCCCAACCCCTTTTTATCATATGGGTGCTAGAAGGCGGTGGCTGCGGGTCTACATGTCCTGGGAATGACGTTAAACTCTATCTGATGGTGAGGTTCCAGTTTTGGAAGTTTGGGGAATGTGGAGCACCCCTTCATCACCATTGCTTCCTGGTCCACTCTGACCCGGAGTGATTAAATAGAAAAATGTATTTATAAAAAAAATTGTATTATCCATTAAGAATTGATTTATTTCAAAACTTTATCGGCATTAAATGACCCACTGAGGTTGATATGCCGTAAAACAAAACAAACCAAACCAAACCAGACAATCCATTTTTTCCCCAGTTTCTGCGGTCATTTAACTAATGTATTTCTTACAAAAAAAACATTACGTAGCATTTCGATAGTAAAATTATTTGCTATGCATTTTTATTGTAATACCAGAAGCGGCTACCCAACGTCGACTGGGTTTGAGGAGTGGCAAAACCCTGTCATATTGATTTGTTTACTTTTGAGATTTACAAATGCTGGACATTTTCAAGTAGAATTTCGCTATCATTCTTTGTATATTTTAATTTTTAGATATCTTGGAATATAAATAAAATCTTAATAATTTTTGCACAAAAAGTATGAACTGGTCGGAGTAATATGTCATCGATATTGTAAAATTAAACATATGTATATATATTTACTTTGTCGTTAATTGTTTTATTTTCGTTGTTTCATCCGGTAATACATACATACATACATACATACAGACAGACAGACAGACAGACAGACAGACATGCCAACTGTCCTTTATATATGTATAGATAGATAGATATCATTTAGATGTTTTCTATATTTCCGCTGGTTGAAAAGTTCCCTGATAGCCATTTCAAGTTGTTGAGATTCTTTTGGTATATAAGGCGTGTGCTAGATCCTCGACTAGGCTAGATCATGTGATCTACTTCTTGGCCAATCACTGGCAGTACTTTGAGGCTGATACAATACTTAACCGACCTTACTGGTCATAATTACTGTAACACTCATTGGCGACGGGCATAGGATTAAATCACTGGACCTTCACCAATACGCAGGATAGGACTTATACGCTTACCAAAGGATTCTATAACACAGGACTTTCTTTAAGCCCTTTTCAACTGACCAAGGATGGCATTTAAAAACTTACACAAGTGCTCCTATTATTATCAGCAAATCATGCTGAGAGCAGGAACCCCCCCCCTCTATCTCTCTCTCTCCACAAAAGACCCACACAAAAGGAGTATCCTGGATATGCCATTAAACTGCACCTGGTGGTGAGGCTACAGTTCTGGAGATTTAGGGAGTGTGAAGTACCCGTTCATTGCCATTATTCGCATGTCCACTCTGACCCGGAGATATAGTACATGTCAGCGTTTTACCTATGGGTCAACTAGATCTGTTTATAAATTATGTGTATATGATATTAACGATCTGATTGTTTATTTTAACGGCAAGTCAACCCGTCTAGAGTTATTTTATGCCTAGATGTTAGGGAATTGCGTTCATTGTACGTTTATAATTTCATTCTTGTGAATTTTTTTAAGAGTTGGATTATTTTTTGCACTCGGTCCTATCGAATAAAATGATTTTAAACATCTATTTAACTCATAGACGGGATCCTAACAGATCGTATCCTCCAGGTCAGTGTGGACCTGGGAGTAATGGCAATATAAAGGGGTTTGCATACACTCCGTTTGCAAAAAAAGTAAAAGTACGCAAAACACCCGCAAAACCATTAAGAATATAAATATGAATGTACAATGAACGTGATAACCTCATCTTTATGTATGAAATAACCTAGACCGATTGAGATGCCGTTAAAATCAATCAATCGAATAATCAGTTATAGAAGAAGAGGTTCTCGGTGGAGAAACATCATGAAAAGTGGTATTTATCCAACTTGTTCGCTGTGGGTAGGATATTACACAGTCTCAAGTATTGGGCACCCAGTGAGGGTCGAACAGACTATTCAGTAATAATGGATCTGCGAGAATAGGTTGTTAACCATTACACAACGATGGGACGACTTCCGAAATGGGGGGGGGTATACCCCGCGCATTTCAATAAAAGAAAACAAATGCTTTCTCGAAAAAAACAAAAAAACAAATGAGATAGTCGAGTAGATTAAACCAGTTCACTAATATATATATACATTTCCCAACCCCTTCACACGAGCAGGATGTGACACAGAGTTCATTTCTTAAGTGGAGTTTAACAGTTTTGAATTTAGAGTTTTCCTTCTCCTAGGCAGGTTACTGACCATGGCCGAAGAGCCCAATCCGCCATACCAGTTACCCATACCTGGAGGGTGAATAGTTGGATTCATACATTTCCCAATGGTATTGGCGCTATGTGAAACGCAAACAACCTCGTCCAGGTTTTGAACTGTCTTGTTGTGCCCATTTCCTATGAGGCCTTAGTTTACTAAAATATAACTACAAAAATGTCTGTTCTGCAGACACCTTGAGGAGTGGAGATACCCAGTCACACACCCTGTCTGTGATGGTGTTGGGGTTTTAGAATCAAGTAGGTTGGAGTTACTAGATCAACACTCCCTGGTTTTGAATTTAGAGTTTTACCTTCTCCGAGATAGGTTGACTTACCTTACCTTACTAGCTTTAGTTTGAATTAATATTACATTCTCCTAGACTAGTTGCTATACCAAAGTTAAAGAGCCCAGTCTTTCCGACTATTTATCCAGTTGTTGTTGGTTGGTTGGTTGGTTTTACGGCATGTCAACCCTTGTTGGTTATTTTATGCCAAATACGTTTTTCTTTATTCATTCTTGATAGGTACTCAATATTTTTAAACTCGTTTTTTAAACACATTTTTAAAAACATTTTTCCTATTTAACCCATTGATGGGATCCTAACAGGTACTACAACTCCAGATTAGGATGGACCAATGAGTAATGTTGATGAAGGGGTATAGCCCATTCCCCCAGAGCTCCAAAATTCGAACTTCACCATCGGAGTTTAACGTCATATCCAGGACACTAAGACCCTCATCCACCGCCTTCTAGCACATATATGATAAAAAGTGTTAGGGCTTACCATAAGGGCAATAGGGTTGGGACAATAATATAGGTGCTAGGGCTTGATGTGACCAGCCGATTGATTGGAGGAGGCCTCTCCGACTGGTCGTCTAGCCTAAGTAAAGGCCAAAGTTGAGTGTTGCATGTCATGGACTGCTCAGCCACCAGGGTTCCATCCTTAAGCATCACGGGTCGCTACCTACGGCCAACAGGTGGCTCCATGGGCAGAGGTGCAGTTGGTGTATTCTAAAGCCCCAGGGACAGTGCTGCTAGGCCTTTGAGAGCCGAGACTAGCTTGCTAACGATTACACTACGATGGTGCTCCCAAAGCCATTTGTAAATAAGTTATAAATAGCGATTGCGAGTGAGTCTATCTCCTTTTCACTAGTGCTAGACCAAGGAGATTTTTTTGTTGAGGAGGAGTGCTAAACCTATCGTCAGCTCCCCACGTTACCGCACAGATCAGGTTATCCAGTCTGTGGTAGTGCGCTGCATTGGCTGGGCCGGTATCGAACCCGGAACCTTGCGATTCCCTAGGCGGATGTTCTACCGACGGAACTAAACCGGAGCCATAATATTTGTAAATACCTCTACATAAAAATTGCGTATTAGCTCCTTTGTGTAACAGACATGAAGACAAACAAAAACAACAATAAAAGTTCGTTGTGGTGTTTATTTGTTTATTTTTTGTTTATTTGTCTGTTTGTCTGTTTGTTTGTTTGTTTGTTTTTATGTCATTATTTTTTTTTTTTTTTTTTTTTTTTAGCCTCTTTCCCATCTTTTGACTTTCTAATAACCGGCCATGTGTTTTCGGATGGAAGAATGAAATACAAACAACAGCAAAAGAAAAAAAAAAGAAAAAAAAAAGAAAAGAAAGAATTAGCAAGAGAAAATAAAAACGTGGAAAAATAGATGAGGAAACACACAAAAAATGGAAGACACTAATTAGAAAAGGGAATTAATAAAAACAGAACTGAAAACTGAACCGAAATTAGACAGAACGAAACGAAACTCAAGAACCCCGAACAATTAGTAAGGAAATGAAAATAAAAAAAACATGCAAAGACAAACAAAACGAAAGTTGACCGCTTTTATTCATAATTCGTCCATTAGGCTTTATAGAATTTCTGGGGTCTCTCTTCCACCCTCTCTCTCTCTCTCTCTCTCTCTCTCTCTCTCTCTCTCTCTCTCTCAAGCATATACATATACATACACACACTCACAATTTCTCTCTCACACACTCCTACGCAGTCTCTATCTATCTATCTATCTATCTATCTATTTTCTCCCTATATATATATTTATTTCCATCTTTTCACCCTTAGTCTGTATTTCCAGATAGATAGATAGATAGGTAGATAGATAGATAAAGAGACAGACACGAAACACGAAAACGTATGACGTTAAAAGAAATCTTTTTTTTTCAACAATATATATATATATATATATATATATATATATATATATCATATCATCATCATGTCGCGCTGTTAGCACTGATATCCATGACAGTCTCTCTCCATCCGTCCCTATCGTTCATCATTCTCGGGAGGTCCTCTACGCAGCATCCTGTATCCGCGCAGAGCTGATCAATGTACGTATTTGCTGGTCGTGGCGTGCCATGTGTTGGCTTCACTGAGACGTCGCTTATGAGTACGTGCTTCTCCAGCAGACTCGGATGGTTTGGGTGATATGTGGCAGGTGGCCGTACAGCTGCTTTCTCGTGGGGTGCTGTTTCCACGTCTTGTTCATGATCATCCGTAGCATTCTTGTGCAGCTCCCCTCTAGTTTATTCTCTAGTCACTTCGTTAGGGTCCAGGTGGTGCAGCCATACAGCAGCACTGATACGACAACGGCCTGGAAGAACTGTCTCTTTAACTTGTCTGGGAGATTTGTAACAGTTTCTCGCCTGTAGGATCTTCAGAACTGGTCTTAAGATCGCATAGACGAGAAACTAGGTATTGACTCCATGTCCACGCTACCTCAACTGAAATATAAACGCTCTATCAATGATATTGAGCACTATCTGCTTAGAAATATAGCATCCATATTATCAACAATATATATATATATATATATATATATATATATATATACATAAGTGTATTTTGGCAGCATTTTTTCTTATATACAAGTTTTGTTGAACTGTACAGACAATTCTTGTCGGACGAGTTTTTGGTTGATCCTTTCTAATTTTTGGGCCATCTTTTTAGTGTCGGGGTGTAACTGGTGTAACAGTCCACCAAAGGTTTCAAAACGAGCACATTCGGCAATACAGTTTGCCATCATCAGGTAGGAAACGATGGCATGGTTTCGTGTCTCGTTTTTAACGAGAACGAGTACTTGCAAGGAATTAGAAGTGGGAGGTAATAACAATTGGTAGTGGGAGGTTGTAGGAATGGTAGTGAACCACTATATTATATTTGTATATATGTATTTTATATATACCTATAATATTCATTTTTGGGGGATTTTGTGTAAAGCATAGGTTGTAAAATGAATAAGAAACCCAGTGTGTGTTTAAGTGTTAAGTTTCATTTTATTTCATTCTATATTTCGGCAGTTCGACCTTCCTTTGTCAAGTTAATCTAGACTGACTGTTTTGTGTAGTTTATGCGCTTTTATAGCTGGGGATGCTGGTTGCCTGGGGTTGTATGTCCCTCTGTAAGAGGGTCATTGATGTTTGGATGGCCTCTTTACTCGTGATGCTGGCCTGGCTGGAATGTGGGTGGTTGTCAGTGGTTGTGTGTCCCTCTGTCAATGGGCCATTGATATATATATATATATATATATATATATAGTTTGCTATATTTTTAAATAAAGTGCTCAATATCGGTCACAGAGCATTTATATTTAAGTTAGGACACAAAGTCAATGACGCTTAGAAATTTTCAGTTTCTCATGGTCAGGTGATCGGTGAGAAACTGATAGTAACATACGCTATTTATTGACTTAAGAAATGGACTTGTTCAAATCCTGGACGAGGCTGTTTGCATTTCACATAGGGCTAAAACCCGTGAGAAAGGTGTTCATCCAATTACTCTCCCTCCAGTTATGAGTAAATAGTAGGGTAGACTGGGCTCTTTAGCCTTGGTTTGGTAACCAGTTAAAGAGAACGAAAACTTGAATTCAGACCTGTTAAACTCCGCTTATGAAATTGGCCTTGTGTCACATCCTACTCGTGCGGAGAGTTTGGTAACAATCTATTTATTTGACCCATAGA
>CM042140.1:36834890-36837390 GCA_023376005.1 Doryteuthis pealeii | reverse complement strand
TGGCAGTAAAAGTTAATTTAAGTCACCCCTAAAGAGCTCTACCGAGTTTGGGAGCTTATAATAATAAGTCATCCACAAACACCGTGTTTCGGCGTTCCACGCTTATATATACCGATAAAGAAGCATATGTGTGTGTGTGTGTGTGTGTGTTGTGTGTGTGTGTGTGTGTTGGGTGTGTGTGTATTTTGGCAGCTTCTAGTATTCTAACGGAAAATACACACATTCTGCACAAAGAAAAAAATAAACAAAAACTCCAAATACTAGAAGCTCTTTATATAAAACAATACAAACCATCCTTAAACAAAATTAATTTACAATGTAGTACACACATTTTAAAATGCCTATAACATCTTTCTCATCAATTCTTCTCCTTCCAGCCACCACATTGATATAATTTTTAAAAAACTGGAACACATCCCACCTGATGATGGCACTTCGAAGTGCCGAAAGTACTCGGGACCTGAACTTTGGTGGACTTATCCACGAATTCCACCCAAATATTAAAAAGTTGGCCAGAAAACTCGAAAAGATCAACAATAAAACTGTTAAACAGGAAATGTGTCTTTTGTTTAATTCTACATGTATATATATATATATATATATATATGTGTGTGATGTGTGTGTGTGTGTTGTGTAGTTTTATATATAATTATTATCACAACTCAGATCAATATTTTTACTTACTTTTTTAAACTGTTAACACGTTGAAATACGAGCGATTCTTCTTCCGGTCCCTGGAATTGATATTTGAATACAAAGTAAAAGCTGCTTTTTCCGATTTGAAATTTTAGTGACTTAGTATTTTCTACTCTTAGCAATCCAACCAGTAATTATTTTATACCTAAATGTACAAATGTAGACTAATATAAAAGTAGCACTATCTCTCTCTATCCATATACACCAAATAATACACACATGCATGTGTGTATATATATATATATATATATATATATATATATATATATATACATATATACATACGCGGACGCTATTATAGTTCGGATTTACTAAAAATAAATTTTTTCAAAATTTGCATTTTTTTGTAGTAATGCCAACGAAGTTGCCTCCCTTTATTCGTTAAAAATAAAACATCTTTTTTAACTTTGAAAAAAAATTGGCATTACTACAAAAAAATGCAAATTTTTAGTAAATCCGAACTATAATAGCGTCCGCGGAACTAACCGACGTTATTTACAGTCCAAAATGTGACATTGAGTAAAGAACTTCAACAAACACCATGGGATCTTGCTCAACAGCCTGATGATTGCCCTTTAGCATGAAACCTGGGTCGCTGTTTATAACGAACATTGATCTGTGAAACTTTAAATAGATATATATATATATATATATATATATATATATATATATAGAGAGAGAAGAGAGAGAGAGAGAGAGAGAGAGAGAGAGAGAGAGAGAGAAGGAGAGAGAGAGAGAGAGAGATAATTTCAAACAGAATTGACCGGAGGATCATTGACATTTTCTGATTGTATCTGTTTTCTAAACCAGCTCTACAAATTTATTAAGCACCCTTCTATTCATTCATAATTCCGACTTATTCGGTTACTTCTTTTTATCAACAATCAATATTGTTACTCGCTCGATTACGTTTTCTCCGTTACGTCATCCACACACACACACACACATTTACCTGTTAGTGTCTTATTTATGGTTTAAATAGAAAAAATGAGTTTAAAAATGTTTAAAAAATTGGATTTTTAAGAAAAGTTGAATACACATCAAGAATGAATAAACAAAACGTCTTCGGCATAAAATAACCCAACAAGGGTTGACATAACGTAAAACCCAACCAACCAACTAATCCAGGTGTGGTCGTGTAACATTCGTAGGATTATATATAAACTCAGCTGTACGGCCACTTGCCCCTATCACACAAACCATCGGATTCAGACGAAGTAATACTGGACGCTGCTGGAAGCAAGAGTTGCATAGCCTCTTCTTCACTGGCACTAAATAATTATAATCTTGCATACTCTTTTCTTAAATTCTATTTCTTGGTCGTCTTTAGTATTCTGATCGTCTTTGGTATGTCTTCTATCATCTAGACTTGGTCTGGCATCTTCTAAGGTCTGGACTTTCTTGGGGACTTCGGGTCTGGTTTTTTGTTAGGATTTCTCCTCATCAGAAGCCCTGTGTCATTGTTAGTTTTTAGGTAATAAACACAAGACTTCGATTTACTTTTGATCTTATTTTTATTGTTAAATCCCCATCAGACATCAGCTAACTAACATAGCGTGCGTATGCAGAGTGAGTCACAGTTCACATCTTCACTGCCTGACGTCCAACTGCAAACTGGGGACCGAACAGGTCTCACGTGACTTCACGTATTTTGGCGGGCTTCTGTAATTTTCCATTGAAGGACCCGGCCATGGTATGAAAAGGGTCATCTCCTCAGAATTACAGGGGATTGACAATAATCTTATGCCACCGCATAGATTATATAAGACAAGTACGAACTCATAAGCGATGTTCTCCTGTGGAA
>CM042140.1:36827390-36829890 GCA_023376005.1 Doryteuthis pealeii | reverse complement strand
CGTACCATGTTAAGGGTGCCCAAAAAGGAAGAATTTAGCCAGGAGTGGTCTGGACGAAGCCATAGTTGTTATAGTTGTATACAACTGCCAAATCAGGAAACTATAAAATCACTTGATGAAAATGAAAGCTACAAATATTTAGGAATTTTAGAAGCGGACAATATCATGCAAACAGAAATGAAAGGAAAAGTTAAAAAAGAATATCTCAGGAGAACTAGAAAACTTCTAGAAACCAAACTTAACAGCAGAAATCTGATCAAAGGAATCAATACCTGGGCTGTTCCCATTATAAGATACTCAGGACCATTCTTAAAATGGACAAAAGAAGAACTCCGACAGATTGACCGAAGGACGAGAAAATTAAGGACAATGCAGGAGGCTCTCCACCCTAGAGACGATAGAGATAGATTATATGTGTCAAGAAAGAAAGGGGGAAGAGGTCTTGCCAACATAGAGGAATGCGTAGAAACCACAATTGGGGGGGGGGAGAAATATATCAGAAAAAAATAAAATCAACTATAGCTCAACGAAATAGCCAGCGAAAATGTTGGCACTCTATCAAGGTGGGACACAAAGAAAGATATTGTCCGTGACCAGCAGAGGAGCAAAGTGATTATGACACAGTAAAACAAAAAAAAAACTTGATGGTCATCAAAATTTAGCCGAATCCATAAACTTACCCAGATGAGATGCAACCATGTCAAATCCTTGCAGAAAAATAGAAATAAGGATAGCATAGATTCTGTTAGACATGGGTATAAAACAGGGAATATGAGAAATAACTACCCACAAATCTTAGTCAAATATATAACCAATCAAATGGTTTTGTTAAAATGCAAAATGGAAAAATCAAAATATCATATAAATTCTGATTTTTGTATTGTGTTTATAGATATAAGAAGAGTTTACAGCAGTGACCTAAAAGTTGATATGGCTGTCAAATCAATGGTGTTTTAGAAGTTGGCAGCTTAGCACTTGCTTAACTTGTCACGATGAAAAAAATAGCTACAATTTTTCTATAAAGACTCGCTCTGAATAGTAAACATTTAGTCAGTAGGTTGAATCGCCAAAACGAAGTTTGTCACAGGGCCACGGGGAATTCAGGATTGCTGAAATAAGAAAATTGCCACTAGGAGAAATAGACCTTGCCACCAAGATTAACTCCATAAAGAACTAAGTCCACATAAAACAAAACACCAGACAAAGCTCCTCATCGTGTCTTTTCTCTTCGACCTAGTGTGCAAAACGTATTTATTCATTATATATGAATAAAACCGTTGTTATTGTTAACGGTGTGTTATCTCATTTTTAGAGTTGTCAGCAATCACGGCAGCTCATTTCCACTAATTTCTCAACCCGTCACAAAGACACTCCTACCGAGTTGCATCGATCCCAGTTCTGCGTGTCAGAGGAACATAGCGTGGGCGCGGAGGACTTCGAAAGAGCAGCTTGCCGGAGACACATGTGGTAGTCAGGGAAATAATTCATACCGTGACTGATATAGAACCACACTATCCCCTGATCACACAAAACAAAACAAAAATCCATTGCTCAAAATACCTACGGTTTTGTTATCAATTTATTAGTTTAAATAAAAGCAAACATACAGAATATATCAATTCAAAGGTTTTTTGTGATATTCAAGGCATTAAAATCGATGAGAAAAAACAATAAAATCGATAACGTACATTTTCATCAAAATACGTAGACTTATACTGGCTGAAAAATGGCATTTTGGGGGCACATTTGAAGCCCCATATCTCCCCCAATTCTCAAGCGAACTCAACCATCTTTTACTGTGTGATACTCCTCATCATATTAGTTTGGCACTTTATTTGTACACGAAATTGGCAATTTTTTTGGCCACTCGGGGATTATCAGGCCTCAAAAGTCACCTAAAACTCCGAATTGAGCACTTTTTTCACCATCAGTAAATTCAAGGCATTAGAATCCATGAGTATTCATGTACAGTTAAAATATCAATATTCAGCTGGAGTGTAGAATCCACTGACTGCACCTCTGCAGAGGGGTATAATCCCCCTAATGGGACCACCTGTTGGCCGTGATTTACGATCCATTATACTTAAGGACGGAATCCTGGTGGCTGAGCAGTCCATGATATGCAACACTTCACTTTTACCCTTACTTAGGCTAGACGGGCGGTCGAAGAGGTCCCCTCCGATCAATCAGCTGGTCACGTCAAGTCTTAGCACCGATATGGTTGATCTGACCGTATTGCCTTAATGGCAAACTCCCAACTCTTTTTATCAACCCAACTAAGTGGAGAATAGGCTTATCACTCCTTAACTTTGATGATCTGTCAGAAAGGGCTGCTTTCAGCGTGACTTCACTGAAAGAAAAGAATGAAAGAGTGGGGGAAAAGAAATTGACGAGTTAAATAAATAAAGAAAGAAAGGAAGGAAGAGAAGAAAGAAAGAAAGAAAGGAAGAGAAGAAGAAAAAGAAAAAAAGAAAGAAAGGAAAGAGAAGAAAAAGAAGAA
>CM042140.1:36822390-36824890 GCA_023376005.1 Doryteuthis pealeii | reverse complement strand
ATCGAGCGGGAAGTGTCGAGGCGAGAAAGAAAATGGCCACCGAGTTATTTCCGGTTTCAAATGCTTCGTTTCGTTATGAACTATTAGCAACTTTAAAAAAATAACAAATAGAAAAACGGAACAAGTTTCATGGAGGTAACGCATAATAAGTGTACAGTTGATACAGGAATTACGTAGGTGTTAAACTGCGTTTGAATGTATTGAATATGTAAACATAATATATATATATATACATATATATATATATATGTGTGTCTGTGTGCGTGTGTGTGTGTGTGTGCGTGCGTATTGTGTGTGTGCGTGTGTATATGATGTTTACATATTCAATACATATATATAGGGCGCTTATATATTCAACACACACACACACACACACACACACACACATATATATATATACTAGCTAAAGTACCCGGTCCATGACCGGACTAAAATGAAATTTGGATCACCAGGGAGTGAGAGAGAAAGTGGAAGACAGTAGTTAGAGAGGGGGTAAGAGGAAAATAATTCTTGAAACTAAAATCATTGAGAATTTGTATATTTCAGGATTTGTATTTTCTGTTTTATAGTTTAAAATTATTTCATATTATTATACAACAAATTGAAAGTATTCGTTTGTATATTTGTTTGTTATTGTTTTAAATTTTTTGTACATGACAACAATTCACATTTAGTTCTTAATTGCATGTTGAGTTTAAAAAGAAGCTGAGAATCGAAATTTAAATTCTTCGTATTGCAATATCTATTTTTGCTAAAACCTAAGATAGTATTATAGGGACCACCAATTGATCAGTTTAGGCCATCTTGAATAAAACGGAAATATTTTGTTATTATTTATTGATTTTTCATAGAATTTAAAAAAAACTCTTATCGTAACTTGTTTTAGCTACGTTAATTTTCAGTTGATTTAACAGTGCAAAAATGAAACATTGTTTTTCAATCATAATTTTTCATTATTTCCGTAAGCTGAAAAAAAGTTAAAGAATCATCAGGAGTTTATTTAATGTTTTTTCTTTCAAATGGAAAAAATTTTTTCAAGAAAATATTAATTTTTCTGCAAGTTTCATAGTGTAAAATATAGGGGGGGGGTAAATTTCACAGGGTAAAATTGGTGGTACCTAGTATTTTTAAAAACATTGTTTAAAAACGTTTTGGTGGACCTGATTATCTGGACTCCCTCCCCCCATCTATTTTTTCCCTTCAGTTGATTATTATCGATTACACACCAATCTATCAGATTGAAAAAAAAATTTCTTAAAAGTTCTTTTATTTTGAGTATTCACGGGTGCTCATTTCCTCGTATAAGTTTATAGTAAATTGATCCCCATATCGGAACCGCTTGAACGGAACCCAAATTATTTATTTATTTTCCCATTAAACTACCCCCCCCCCCCAACCCTAACCCTAGCCCCCCCCCCTAGTTAAAATTAAGTTTTATTACAAAATTTATATTAATTACAAAACATCAATTTTCATAAAAGTTCAAATGTCACCTATGAAATCTCTATTTAAACATGCCAATTTTTCAGAACTGAAAAGTTGCACTATAAACTCAGCAATGTTTATTGACTTCACAATAAAGAGTAAAATCATAAAACTTAAAATTTAATTTGTAAGGCAAATTCTGAGGAATATTTTAAATTGTATTTTGAATAATAATTTAAATGTTGGTTGTTAGTTGTTTTGTTTTATCAACTTTTCGGGTAATTTACTAACGAATCATGTCATTTTGATAAACAAAGCGCTTACAATTTTTCGCACTTACATATAATTTTTTTTTTAAATGTTCCAATAACTGGATATTGTCAGATAAACTTTTTGTTATTATTTATTATTTTGTTATAAATTTCGTCTTACAAATAATTGACTACTTATTTCCAGTCGGGCCTTCGACTAAAGATAAAACACCGGATTTTGTCCATATTAGTAACCTTTGTTTTTTGTTTTTTTTATCGTGGTTTGAGAAAATAATTAGTTAACGAACCAAAAGAAAAACAGTTTCTAAGTAAATTCGTCAATCTTATTGTTATTTTTAACCCTTTAAAACTCTAACAATAAAAATTAAATAAATAAATTAAAGAATTAAAAGTCATTTTATTCGAATTAAAATCTTAGTTTAATTTATACAAATATGTAACCGTACTTACGACGTAAACTGATTTTCATGATACTGTTATTTACGGATTAAAATATTTTTTAATAATGTAACCGTAAAGCGTTCATTTTGATTTTCTACAATTTTATGCATTACAAAATTAAAATTAAAATGAGTGTACTGTACAATTTAAGAATATGGACAAACTCGCTGTAAAAAATAATTTAATCTATAAAAACACATACAAATTACATATTCAGAAAGACTAAGAGATTCCAACTGCCGTATTCGTATTATCGCCTATACGTAGTATTTTTTTTTTTTAACTCGCTGTAAAAAAAAAAAAATCTATAAAAACACATACAAATTACATATTCAGAAAGACTATTTCATCTTATTACTAAA
>CM042140.1:36794890-36817390 GCA_023376005.1 Doryteuthis pealeii | reverse complement strand
CCCCTCATAAACTTACCGACCAGCAGCTTTTATTACAAAAAGTGGGTACAGGGGTGCCACCTTCAACCAGGGCACAAGGCTTGAATATTTATTTTTTTTTTGGGGGGGGACAAAATTCTCATACCTCTTTCTTGTTCTATCTTAGCTATTTTCACTCGTTGACTGATTCATACTAATAAATACAGTTATCAGTTACATTCCGCAACCGACTATCAGCACAGTAGCGATTGTCTTCCCTACTTGGGTTGGAGTGGGGCAGAAAAAGGATTATCTTTCCTTGCCACCAGGGTTTGCCACTAGATGGAATTACAACCTAGCTATTTAAACACAGCACGGGAAGCTCTCTCTCTCTCTCTCTCTCTCTCTCTCTCTCTCTCTCTCTTCTGTGATCGCCAGGCATGCAATAGTTGTGCCTCTGTTCATTAAAACTTAGGGGTGTGTGACCTGATTCATTTTTTAGAAAAAAGAAAGAAAGAAAGAAAAACGGAAATACTTAGAAAATATTTTTTGTCGGCGATCAGAATCTATGGAAAGAAAAAAAAAAGAATAAAAGTGATTTTTTCACTGAAACGGTAAAGATAATAATCAGCAATAATATTGACCGCTAGTGTATCTAGTGCAAGGCCGGAACAAAGGTTTTTTCTCCATCCAGAAAAGATAAATAGCGAAGGTAGATAAGAGACCTATCCTGTTGTTTAGACGTGCTAAAAGCACCCAGAGGGCTTGACACGATTACCTGTCAAAACTTAATGAAAAGATTTTTTCTTAGATAAGAATCAGCCCGGCGGTTAGAAAGAAAACCTGTCCTTTTGGTTGGGACTAAAAGTGTCTGGATAGTTTGACGGTCAAAATATAAAGGTCAGGCTTGGTTTCTCCAGTAAGCTCCTTTGTTTGAAGTGGCCGGAAGAGATGGCACTTAGATTGTGATGCGGAAGTAAATTTGATTGGCTGATTATGACAAAAAGAGAGGCGACGCCCTTGATAAAATGAAAGGTAAAGAGGAGGTAACAAATATATTCACGCTGGCCGGAAATAAGAATTTCCGATTGAAAAATTATTTAAACTGAGACGATCTTGACAAGAGATCAGAATGAAGCCGGGCGTGCTTGAGAACGGTAGCTAAGAAAGCTTGAAGTGTGAACGTAAAGATCCTGTTACCGACAGATAGACTGACTTCAGCCAACATTGCCGCGTAAGGTTATTCCGACCAGAACACATTGAATTGAGGTCCATCACTCCCCCGTCTTGAGAAGTAATTATTTGTATTCTTGCATTTTTTTAATATAAATGTTGTTGATTTTTGAAGAAGAAAAAGAGTCGTTATTCTTTTTTGTGTGTGACCAATCGGACGCCATTAACCTCGGAAATCCGTTTCTATAGCAGATTTCTAGTCGTTTGAGATCTTAGCACAACGTGGGGCATTCGGCTAGACTTCCCGCAAATATAGAGACCCTGCAATCCTTGGTTGATGCAGAAAATCCGATCTTGACGGCCAATTTCGGAGATTCTGTGAGCCCTTTAGCTCTGTAGCGACCGACGGGTTATAGTGCTTGTCCCTAACTATAGGCTTACTCCCGTTTATGTACACAACCTCTTTCTACACACCAAGTGCCTACTTCTATTCTTCATTTAGTAGCCTCAATATTAGCTACAAAGACTCTTCTTTCTTTAAGACTTTAGTTGCAGTTGTTTTGTATGTGTATTGATGTTAAATGTGCTCAGACAATAAAGTCTGTATTTTGCTATGTAACTCTTTGTTGGATTTTGTTGCATATACATTCACCTACGTGAATATGAGAACCTAATGGCTCTTTCCATTCCCCCTCTCTCTCTCTCTCTCTCTCTCTCTCTCTCTCTCTCTCTCTCTCTCTCTCTCTCTCTCTCTCTCTCTCTCTCTCTCTCTTAAGTTAGAACAATTCACGCGAATTCTAACCTAAGGAAAAATAAACCGTGAGGGGGTGGGGGCAGAGATGTTAGTGTTTTGCTTATATATGTGTTCTTTTTTGTATATTACTTGTATATTTTGAAATTCTAGCAGTTTTGTAAAACAAAAGGTGAGTGAGCTTGTCTCTGTTGTGTCGAGTTGAGAGAGAGAGAGAGAAAGAGAGAAAAACGAAACGAAAAAGAGATGGACCTGATGTAGGCGTTTGTCGTGTCTCCGAACAGTGTCCTCTCTCCAAATAAATCTTCCAACTGCTGAGCCTTTTTTTTTTATAATCTTTTTTTTTTTGTTATTCATACGTCAGCATTAAATTCCACTATTCTACTGCTTACATAATTCGTAAACCGTTGGCTTTGGATTATTTATTTTCTAACTATTGTTCTAAAATATCTATAAAACTGCCGAACTTTAAATCTCCATCAAATTTAACGGAATTAGGCCGCAGTTGACTTTAACAAACACAGATGGAATCTTTTCAACTCTATAATAAACTCGCTGAAGATGGATTTTACTCCGAAAATATTAAGAGGAAAAAGAAAAAAAAAAGAAAATTTAAATAAATATGTTTTTCAACATAAATCTGCATTATTTTGCCTTAAAAAATGTATATATATATATCTTATTACATTTTATAATTAATGCTTCTAACACACTATAAAAACAAAAAAATCTTTATTTCAATATGCCCTGAGCGGGGAATTGTTTTTATAGTATTAAAAAAAAAATTTAAAGGAAAAAAAAAAATATCTTAAATGATTTCAAATTTCCCACAAATGCAACAACTCACGGGTCTTAACGGAACTTTACGATCTTTGCCGAACTTGAAATCTTAACGGAACTTTACGATCTCTGCCGAACTTTAAATCTCCATCAAATTCAACGGAATTAGACGCGCAGTTGACTTTAACAAACACAGATGGAATCTTTTCAACTCGATAATAAACTCTCTGAAGATGGATTTACTCCGAAAATATTAAGAGGAAAAAGGAAAAAAAAAGAAAATTTAAATAAATATGTTTTTCAACATAAATCTGCATTATTTTGCCTTCAAAAAAAAATATATATATCTTGTTACATTTTATAATTAATGCTTCTAACACACTATAAAAACAAAAACAAAATCTTTAAAACTATTTTCGTTTCTATTCTATTTATTTACACAATTCAAAACCTAAATCATAATGTACAATTATAAAAATAATTGTTTAAGAAAACTTAATTATTTTATTCCACATGCACATAAAAAATATAGGAATTAATTTTATACCCCTACTTTGTTTTTACCGGAAAAATATCTCTAGCTGATGATCTCTACAATTCAGTTTGTCCTGACACATATCCTTTTACCTGTACAAAATGTTAACTTCATTACCGACACAGATCTGCACATAGGCAGAATTTGTTATCGTCACCTGAGTAACGCCCACGTTTCACTCAGTCAACGCATAATTCAAAACTCTATGAACATTTTCATTTCTCACTCTTCCTCTCTCCCACTTCGCTACGTGACACTTTTCGACCAATAGAAAAAAAATACATGTCATATTATGCTGATTCACCCTTTAAAATTTTCCATGCTAACCTAATGGCTTTCTCTGTCTCTCCCCCTCTCTCTCTGTCTCTCTCTCTCTCTGTCTCTGTCTCTGTCTCTGTCTGTCTGTCTGTCTGTCTCTCTCTCTCTCTCTCTCTCTCTCTCTCTCTCTCTATCTATCTATCTATCTCTCAATTTATCTTAATCTGTTCATTATCTATCTATCTATCTATCTATGCCCAGTCTGTCTGTCTGTCTGTCTGTCTCTCAATCTATCTTAATCTGTTCATTATCTATCTATCTCATCTCTCTCTCTCTCTCTCTCTCTCTCTATATATATATATATATATATATATATATATATATATATATATATATATATTACGTTACAACAATTCGCGCGAATTTTAAACTAAGGAAAAATAAACTCATACTTTTTTTACCGGAACAATATCTTTACGGTCCTGTCGGCTGGGGCTTAAGAATACCCGACTGCACCTCTGCAGAGGGGTAAGACTCCCCCAATGAGACCACCTGTTGTCTGTGGGTGGCGAATCGTGATGTTTAAGGACGGAATCCTGGTGGCTGAGCAGTCCATGACATGAAACACTCTACTTTGGCCATTACTTAGGCTAGACAGGCGATTGGAGAGACCCTCTCCGATCAATCGGCTGGCCACGTCAAGCCTTAGCACCTACATGATTGTCCAAACCCTATTGCCCTCATGGCAAGCCCCAA
The DNA here is from genome assembly GCA_023376005.1 of Doryteuthis pealeii. Classification (NCBI taxonomy): domain Eukaryota; kingdom Metazoa; phylum Mollusca; class Cephalopoda; order Myopsida; family Loliginidae; genus Doryteuthis; species Doryteuthis pealeii. The sequence goes on along the minus strand of CM042140.1, from coordinate 36,813,179 downwards.
CCCCTTTTTATCATATGGGTACTAAAAGGTGGTAGCTGAGGGTCTTCATATCCTGGGAATGACGTTAAACTCTATCTGATGGTGAGGTTCCAGTTTTGGAAGCTTTTTCACCATTCCTTCTTGGTCCACTCTGAACCGGAGCGGTAGTACCTGTTAGGGTCCCATCTATGGGTTAAATAGAAAAATGTGTTTATATAAAAAAAATTGAGTATCCATTAAGAATGAATTTATTTCAAAACTTTGTCGACATTAAATGACTCACTGAGGTTAATATGCCGTAAAAAATATATTTAGCTGATGACCTCTACAATTCAGTTTATCCTGACACACATCCTTTCACCTGTACAAAAAGTTAACTTAATTACCGACACAGATCTGCACAGAGGCAGAAGTTGTTATCCCCACCTGTGTAACGCCGAGATAAAGATGAACATACCCGAACTGTGCCGTGCGGCGAAAATTTGGAACGTAGACTGTTCTAAAAATAGTTCCCTTTTTTCTGGCAATGCTTCCTGGCCAGGTTATTTGATACGGCACTCGGTCGGTGAGAAAGTGCGTGCAATATGTCACTTGTTTTTTGATATTGACTAAACTTAGCTTCGCTGCAACACAAGGTCAAATAGAAAGTGTGGAAGTTAAAAGAAGTGGGCACCTTCCGTTTTATAAATATGAACGACCTGTTTGCCATCCTTGAAAAACAGCATTATAAATATTGATCTTATACATGGGTTTTATCTATGAGATTTAATATTTGTGAATAATAATGTATTCTTATCGTTTTAATTCCAAATATCAAATATCTTGTCCTGGTGACGATCTCTTTTTTGTACACTTAAAATTTTTATATTTTTTTCTATTATTATTATTTCCTTTTATTTTGTATTTAAAATAGTAATAAATAGAATACAATGTGTACAAGGACAATCTCTCGGACGAAACACGTGTCGGCACCCCAATAAATAATTTTTATCCATTCAACATTTTTTTCCTTTATTTACATTTTCAACATATTGTCGGATTCACTTCAATTTTTCAACTTTCATAAATAATAATGTTTATAATATGCCGCGACTACGTACTTCAAACATTATTAGATTCCATAAAAGAAAAAAGGCCTCACACTAAAAAAGATAAAAATTGAGCGATATCCTGCAGAGATTATTACAGGCGCGGACTATGCAGATTATCTGGTACTTCTTGCAAATACACCTGCACAAGCAGAATCCTTGCTACATAGTCTGGAAAAAACAGCACGGAACATCGGCTTCCATGTGAACTCCGATAAAACAGTTTTCATATATTTTAAAAATGAAGGAGGCGTCTCCATAATCGACGGTAAGCCTCTAAACTCGGTGGAATAATTTACGTACTTAGGTAGTAATATCTCATCCACAGAAAGCACATAGGGAAGGCATGGTCTGCCATTGACAGATTATTAGTCATATGGAATCCGATCTCATTAACAAGTTTAAGCGATACTTGAACCCCAACGAAGCGCCTAAATAATAAGCTAGATGCTGCGGGTGATATTTAAGAATCTGGTTGCATTCGGCATACCACCAATACCCTTGAAAAAGACATGCATCCAACTATTTTCCCTCCAGATATGGGTAAATAGCAGGGATAACCGGGCCCTTTAATCTTCTTTGAAAAACGAGTCTATAAGAATGAAAAACTCTTAATTAGAACCTGTTAAACTCCGCTTAAAAATTAGCCTTGTTTCGCACGGGGAGTACCTTTTCTTTGGACCCCATCGGCAGTGTGTAGAGGGAGCACTTGCTGCTTGGACGACAGCTCATCCTCCATATCAACCCAACCAGACTAAGTGTTCCACGCTTATTGGACACTACGCCATCGTTCTAGTAGACGGATGGATGCTAACGATATCATCCCATTCTAAAAGGCCCTTACTTCATGGGGAATAGGTCACAATCAATAGATAGTCCAGGCTGCCTACAATCAATATTAGGGGTCAAACTTCACAAAAATGTAGCCTTCATTAAAATCAATAAAGTCTCCTTGCTCATAACTACTTTATTCAACATTTCAAAATGTCTTCGATGCCGGATTACTTACTCATATACATCTGACATTGCCATGCACACTAGGGTAGGTCGATTTTCTAAAGGCTAAATATTGAGAAAACGAGGATTTTTAGTGCATTTTAGTAGACGATCTTTGATGCTATTTTCTAAAACAATGGTGCAAGTAAAAGATCTAATTTATGCTATCAGTATACAGTATACTAACACACAACTTTCGCATAGATGGACAATTTGATATTTTTTTAAGTGAAAAATCGACCTACCCTAATGCACACGTTTTACGAAACAGTAATCATTTACTTAGCTTAAATTGGTTCGTTAGTTTTACGGCATGTCAACCCTTGTCGGGTTATTTTATGTCGAAGACGTTTTGTTTTATTCATTCTTGAAAGGTAGTCAATTTTTTTAAACTCAAATTTTAAAACACTTTTTTTAAATCATTTTTTTCTATTTAACCCACATATGGGACAATAACAGGTACTACCACCCGGGTCGAAGTGAACCTGGGAGTAATGGCGATGAAAGGGTACTCCTCACTCCCCAGAGCTCTAAAATTGGAACTTCACCATAAGATGCAGTTTACGTCATACCCAGGATACTATGACTCTCAGCCACTGCCTTCTAGCGCATATATGATAAAATGGGTTGGGGCTTGCCATGAGGGCAAGAGGATTGGGATAATCATATAGGTGCTAGGGCTTGACGTGGCCAGGCGATTGGTCAAAGGGGGCCTCTCCGACCACCCTAGCCTATGTAAGGGCCAAAGCGGGGTGTAATAAAATTTTGACTTGGTGAATAAAAGCATAGGGGTACAGAGGTGGTAAACTTAATTGATTTCATTTATAAATCCCTATATAACAGAACAAAACGTGGCGTAATGGTTAAAGTCATTGGGAAATGGACTCGTCGCCCCGAGTTCAAATCCTGGACGTGGTAATTGCATTTCACTTAGCGCTAATACCCTTGGGAAAGGTATTAATCCTACTCTCCCTCCAGCTATGGGTAAATAGTAGGGCAGACTGGGCTATTTAACCTTGGTTAGGCAACAGGTCTAGGAGAAGGAAAACTCTCAATACAAACCTGTTGAACTCCGCTTAAGAAATTGACCTTGTGTCACATCCTGCTCGTGCGGAGGGGTTGGTAAATAAATATGTATAACAGAACAAAAAATCACAAGATGACGGTGACTAAATATCGTCCACCTAACCGAATACCTGATTGGGTGTGATGGTCAATAGTGATGTGTCATTCACATACGACTCTTTCAAATCATACGGGCCTTGCCATGAGGGCAATCGGATTGGGACAATCATATATGTTGGAGGCCGTGGTGTACTGGTTAGAGTCGGAGGAAATGGACTCGTCGACCCGAGTTCAAATCCTGAACGAAGCTAGAGTTCACACAGCGCTAATACCATTGGAAAAGGTATGAATTCAACTACTCCATCCAGCTATGGGTAAATAGTAGGGCAGATTGGGCTCTTTAATCTTGGTTAGGCAACCAGTCTAGGAGAAGGAAAACTCTGAATTCAAACCCGTTAAACTCCACTTGGGGTGGTCACTACTAGAATAGGTTCAGTCTTAATTAGTGATCTATTTCACTATTTTTTATAGGTGATAGGGCTTGATGTGACCAGCCGATTGATCGGAGGTGGCCTCTCCGACCGCAGTTTAAATTAGTACGAGCCATATATATGAGACGCCCAGTGAGAATCGAACTCACTGGCAATAATCTGCTAGCCTTAACACTGGTGTGAAAAACTTACAAGGAGCAAACTAGTAATAATCGTGAAACTACTTCTAAATATTTAAAGAATAGCTCATTGTCTTTTATTCTTTCGAATTTTGGCTCTACCTCAAGATCACGTCCGATTCACCCTTTACAATGTGTAAAGTATGGACAGCATCTCTGTTAGAAAAGACGCATTAGCATATTATAGATTGTAGCATTGTTCTTTTTTGTTTTGTTTTTTTTGTTTTTTTGTAATACCTGTCGATTAGGCTGACATGTTTTCGGGAGCAGACAAACAACCCGGATGTAAAAGAAGACTGACAATTGGCGCATCAAAATATAAGCGTGTGCAACCGAAAAGTTCATTTGGTACAAGGATGTTATTTTCATAAAAATACCAAATTTTGGGAATGGTCGAAGCAAACAGATTGCGGCCGTGTAATATTTCGCTGAGAAAGAATAACGGAATTAGATTTCCTTAACATACGCTTTTAGAAATACGTCTGTTAATAATAATAATAATAATAATAATAATAATAATAATAATAATGCCACAATCCAAGAACAAGAAGAATATACAAAAAAAAGAGCAAAGAAAGATTACTTATGGTAGCCAATAACAGCAGCCGCAACATATGGACAAACAGAAAATCAACAAAAACAAGAAAACAAATATGGGAAGAAAAACAATTATATGGATACTTTAAACGAGAGATTGCATATGAAAAAACTTGGACATGGTTAACAAAAGGAAACCTAAAGAGAGAAACTGAATCGCTAATAATTGCTGCACAAAACAAATCATAAGAACGAATTATACCAAAGCAAACATTGATAACACACAACAAAACAGTAAATGTAGAGTGTATTGTGATAGAGAGGAGATCATAGCTCATGTATTAAGCGAATGTAACAAACTAGCACAACGGGAATACAAAGCAAGGTACGACTGGGCTGGAAAAGTGATCGACTGGAAATTATGCAAAAAACTTAATTTTGACCATACTACAAAATGGTATATGCATAAACCAGAATCTGTTCTTGGGAATTAAACGCATACAATTCTCTGGGACTTCGAGATAAAGACAGGTCACCTTATCCCCTGCTAGAAGGTCAGACCTAGAAGTGATTAACAAAAAAAGAGAACATCTGGTAGATTTTGCAGTTCCAGCAGATCACAGGGTGAAGATGAAGGAAAACGAAAAGGTAGACAAATACCTGGACCTTGACAGATAATTGAAAAAGCTGTGGAATATGAGGGTGAAAGTGATACCAATTGTAGTTGGTGCACTACGAGCAGTCTCAAAGATCTTGGAAAAAAGACTGGAGGAACTGGAAATCAGAGAAGGAATTGAGACCATCCAGAAAACAGCATTGCTAAAATCAGCTAGAATACCCAGAAGAGTCCTGGAGCCCTGAAGACCTGAGGAGGCTTTATGTCACTCAAACTCCAGCCAAAGGCTATCAGCTAACGCTGGTGTGAAAAATTCACAGGAGTGTACCTAATAATAATAATAATAATAATAATAATAATAATAATAATAATATAGATAAGACTGTAAACCATATAGTCTGCGAATGTAGCAAACTAGCACAATCAGAATAAAAAAACTAGACACGACTGGGCTGGGAAGGTGATCCACTGGGAATTATGCAAAAAATGTAATTTTGACCATACAACAAAATGGTATATGCATAAACCAGAATCTGTTCTTGAGAACGAAACGCATAAAATTCTCTGGGACTTTGAAATAAAAACGGATCACCTTATCCCAGCAAGAAGACCAGACATAGTGTTGATAAACAAAAAAGAAAGAACTTGTCAACTGGTGGATTTTGCAGTGCCAGCAGATCACAGGGTGAAGCTAAAGGAAAAGGAAAAAATGGACAAATATCTAGACCTTGCCAGAGAACTGAAAAAGTTATGGAATATGAAAGTGAAAGTGATACCAATTGTAGTTGGTGCACTTGGAACGGTCCCAAAAGGATTGGAAAAGGGTTTGGAAAGTTTGGAAATCAGAGAAAGTGTTGAAACCATTCAGAATACTGCACTGCTGCAATCTACCAGAATACTCAGAAGAGTCCTGAAAACCTGAGGAGACTTGCTGTCACTCAGACTCTAGTGAAAGACCATCAGTTAATGCTGATGTGAAAACTCAAAAGGAGCAAATAATAATAATACCACAGAAGAACAAGAAAACTCCTAGAAACCGAGCTCTGCAGCAGAGATTTCATCAAGAGAATAAATACCTGGGCCCTCTCTATGATAAGATACTCTGGATCATTCTTAAAGTGGACAAAAGAAGGACTCCGACAGATTGACCAAAAGACAAGAAAATTAATACCTATGCACAAGGCATTACATCCGAGAGAAGATATAGACAGGAAGGTGGAAGAGGTCTCGCCAACATAAAGGACTTCGTAGATGCCTTAATTCAAGGATTTGAATACAACTCAAAACAGAGCAAGGGAAGATTAATTACGGCCACTAATAACAGCAGCTGCAACATATGGACAAGCAGAAAAACAACAAAAACAACAAAAACAAGAAAACAGAAACGGGAAGAAAAACAACAGGTGGCCCTGTTTGGGGGCGGGGGTACCCCTCTGTAGAGGTGTACTCGGTGTATTCTTCTGCCTCAGCCGACAGGGTCGTTGAGAGTTTTTCACACCGACGTTAGCTGGTCGTTTTTCACTGAAATTATTTATATAATAATACTGGTGTTCTTTAATCTACCGTCAAACATAATGAAAATAATGAAAAGATAAGAAAGAAAAAGAGAGAAAGAGTGCGTGTGTGTGAGAGAGAGAGAGAGGGGGGGAGTGCGAGACTTAAATCAAGATTATTATTGTTTTACATATTGTACTATTTTCCCAATAGCTCTTAAGTAAACATATAAAACGTTCTAATAATTAAATTATCATACTGTGGTATATCCACAGGTCCTGTTAGTTATTTACTCCTTTTGAGTTTTCACATCAGCATTAGCTGATGGTCTTTCACTGGAGTCTGAGTGACAGCAAGTCTCCTCAGGTCTCCAGGACTCTTCTGAGTATTCTGGTAGATTGCAGCAGTGCAGTGTTCTAAATGGTTTCAATTCTTGCTCTGATTTCCAAACTTTCCAAACCCTTTTCCAATCCTTTTGGGACCGTTCCAAGTGCACCAACTACAATTAGTATCACCTTCACTTTCATATTCCATAACTATTTTAGTTCTCTGGCAAGGTCCAGATATTTGTCTATTTTTTTAATTTTCATTTAGCTTCACCCTGTGATCTGCTGGCACCGCAAAATCCACCAGTTGACAAGTCCTTTCTTTTTTGTTTATCAACACTAGATCTGGTCTTCTTGCTGGGATAAGGTGATTATTATTATTATTTATTATTATTATTATTATTATTATTATTATTATTCTCTCTGTAAAAATAATTCAGACATTTTTGAATTTCTATAAGATGATATTTCAGAAAAGAAAAAAACCAAACAAATAGATATTTACATGTATTTACATATATTTACTTCAGTGGTTCTTTAATTACCACTTTTTGTTGTTGTTACGGTAACCTGACCCTTTCTCACTTCTACTGACGTTATTATTGCCTCCTATTACCGTAACATAAGATTTTTTCAATTCTCAATTCGCCATTCTCTCGGTAATGGAATACTATAATTTCACACACACACACACACACACACACACACACACACACACACATATATATATATATATATATATATATATATATATATATATATATATATATATATATAAAAAGTAAAAGAAATACAAATCAGAAAGGTTTTTGCATAAAGAAGTGCTCAACTGTATTATGGCAGAGCAGTTATAAAACCTTTAAAAATATTCGAATTATGAACTCTTGAAGTCCATTATTTGTAGTTTCATGTGGATCATACAATCATCAAACGGAAATGTGAGAAAAATGGCCAATCGACCGTTTTTATAGTCAGAGTGATAGTCACGTGATAAGCTGTTAGTACATGTGACACTCACAAGCAGAAAAGAATTAGGGCTTTCCAAACAGAGAATAAAATTTGGAATTAATTAGGTGGCAAAGGATACAGGGGTGATTTATTAACATATCTACACTTGGATATCAATCGTTTTTTTCTATTTATTTTTTATGTTGCCTTTTGTTTGTTTGTTTGTTTGTTTGGATATTTTTTGCATTTTTAAGGATGCATTATTTTTCTTCCATAATCTATTCTCCCCAATTTGGGCTGCTCTAAACACTTTTCTGTTTCGTATTTCTTTTCTTATATATATATATATATATATATATATATATAAGGTTTTGTAATTGCTTGAAGCATTGTGTATATATTTGGTTTGTTGGTTGGTTTTGAAGGCTGTCACAATGCGAGTGTGAAGAAAAAAGAAGATAACTATGATGTTTTTTGTTAACCTGTCATTTATTTCTCAATATTTCGGGAAGAAATTCCCATCCTCAGAAGAATACTAGAATGTTAGTCTCAGACACATATCAATAAACATACGCTTACATTCACACACACAAGCACGCGCACACACACACTTACACACACAAACACACACATAAGCAAGAACCCCAACCACACACATACACACACAGAATTTGGAAGACCCAAGACAGAACGAATGTAGCAGCCGCTAAGACAACTTCAGTTCCAGTATTCTTCTGAGGATGGGAATTTCTTCCCGAAATATTGAGAAATAAATGACAGGTTAACAAAAAACATCATAGTTACCTTCTTTTTTCTTCACACTCGCATTGTGACAGCCTTCAAAACCAACCAACAAACCAATATATATATATATATATAATAGTATTTGATAATTTGCTTGAAGCATTGTAAAGTATATTATTATTTATATTTTGAAGGCAATTACAATGCGTATAAAATAGAATAAAATATTGTCCGACATCTAATCCATTTCGTAGTATCTTCAAAATTAATCAGACATTGGACAATATTTTATTTTATATAAATAATAATTATTTTATGTTATATAAAATTTTATTTTATATGAATAATAATCATATTGGACAATAGTTTATTTTATATAAATAATAATAATAATTATATATATAAATAATGATAATAATTATATATATATATATATATATATATATATATATATATATATATATAGGAAATAAGAAGAGAAATTATAACCACACAAATAAAAAAATATAAGCACGTCATTTCTGACGATAAAGCTTCGCTTTGAAATCGATTAGACATATAAACATCTTTTTGTCTTTATTTTTTACGCATTGTATTGCCTTCGAATTTTATTATTTATATATATATATATATATATATATATATATATATATATATATATAGTAGATGGGGAGGAGAAACAAGATGAAAAGGGGCAGATAGGTCCTCATTTATATAGTTGACTTGGGAAGTTTGTTTTTTTGTTTTTTACTGCATTTTTTATCCATTTTCGGTTCGGATTTTGATTCTATTTTCGCGAATTATAGTTTTTGCGATTGATATGTCGTGGTTATAGAATCCAAGTCTTAAGTTTATCGTTTCGGTGTGTGCTATTATAGCTGAATCGCATTGACGTCTTAGGTTTTTCTTATGTATGGGCTTGATTAGCGTAGCGTTGGTGAAATTGAATGTATGGTTTGGGTCTGCAATGTGCGTGAATAATGCGTTTAGGCTATCGTGTTTTTTATCGATATATATATATATATATATATATATATATATGTGTGTGTGTGTGTGTGTGTGTGTGTGTATGTATGTATATATATTCATTATATATATATATATATATATTATATATATATATATTCATTATATATATATATATATATATTCCTTATATATTTATATATATATAAATATATATTCCTTATATATATATATATATATATATATATATATATATATATATATATATATATATATATTCATTATTATTTTTCAGAATACAAGGTGTGCCAAAAGAGTACCAAGTTTAAAGCTGTATTTACCAAGATAGAAATGAAGAATGAATGGAACTTCTTTTTTTCTGAATACAAGGTGTGTCAAAAAGTACAAAAAATCTCAATACTTTTTTGACACAAAATAGAAACGTTTTTACGGCAGTCCAAATACGGAAGAATAAATCAGGTGGTATAGCACACACGAGGGGTTTATTAACATGTCAGTGTTTTTTATGTTGTTTCTTGTTTGTTTGTTTGTTTGTTTCTTTTTTTTTCATTTTTAGGATGCTTAATGTTTTCTTCTAGACATAATCTGCAGCTATTATTACCTCCATTATAAGTTTAGGCTTGTATCCCAGTTTATTATGGGAGGTTTGCCTGTTTCAACTCTAATTTGCCATATACTTTTAGATAATGTTGTACAGTAGGCGTATTTTCTATTTGTAATATACCATCTATTTTTGCAATTCAGTTCAGTGGGACTGATGTATATTCTTTTATCTTTATCGTTAGCTTCTTACTTTCTAACACTTTCCTATATATATATATATATATATATATATATATATATTAATATATATATATATATATAAATCAGAATAGCGTAGACATAATGTTAACAGCGCTAGGTTACTATCAGTTTCTGGCCTGAGCATTATCTATAAGTATAACAAACTATATATATATATATATATATATATATATATATATATATTAGAAGAGGAAACATTAAGGGTCTACCATGGATTCAATCAAAATGATTTCATCAGGACCCTACACTACGTTTAATTATGTCGATGTAACTCCTTAGTTGAATATCATTATTATTATTATTACTGCTCTATGTTTTTAATATATTGAGCACTTTTGGATTATTTACAGATGCCACTGCAACAGAAAAGTTAAAGCGGCAATTGGATATCATATCTATCTATATATATATATATATATATATATATAATGGACTCTCCCGTCGATTTTCGACGTATGAGGGTTCATACACACAATGAACTCCCACACAGGGATTTGTTTATAGTGGTGAAAGCTTGTGTTGGACCATCCACACTTTTTGGCACAGTCGATAGTAAATAATTGGTGCATCAAGGGTTGCCACAAACCCAATCAACGACCGACCTCAGGAATTTTGAATTCACAGTTTTCCCTCTCCTAGACTGGTTACCTACCCAAGGCTGAAGAGCCCAGTCTGCCCTACTATTTAACCCATATATATATATATATATATATATATATATATATATATATATATATATTAACTCATATATTCATATTTAATATTTAACCCATATATATAAGGGTAGCTTTAAACAACGCTACTATAACCATTTAACATCCTTCAAACACGAAAATAAGAGGAACGTGACAGCACTATCCAACAATATATGGCAGTATAAAAAACAAGAAAAACATTTTAAATTAGAATGGAAAATACTAGACCAATCGAAGCCATACATAAATGGTTAAAAAAAATGCTTATTATGCACAACAGAAAAATTCCGCATTCTTCAAGGAATAAACTCCGAAGAAAATTTCCTAAACAACAAAATAGAAATTTTTCGAGCATGCCCACACAGGAAAAAATTCTTAATATGGAATTGGACTAACCAAAACATCAGACCGCCATAATTAAGAATTCATATATAAATAAACCCACACAAACTAAAATAAATATAAAAACGAAAAAAATTTAAAATCCCCATAAGAACACGAGATCCAATGACGACAAATAGTGATGCCGTTGAATGACGAAAGCAAAATGAAGGAGCGATTAACGGATCGCGTGGGCACGTGCCGGGAGTTTAAAACTGTCCATTTTTTTTCAAAAAGTCAACGCCTCTGAAGATGAATAACACCGAAAAAGTGTTATTCAGAAACCAATGGTAGGACCGACTTTAATATTGCATTATTAATCATGAATAAATAAATATATATATATATATATATATATATATATATATATATATTAAAAAGGTGCAATTAAACATGATTGCAATAGAATGTTCAAAATCATTACAATCATCATCAAACGTTTACAAATTATTCAAATTTCAGTGTTAAATAATCCATAGAGTTAAACAACCTTTACGGTTTTAAATGAACCACACACACAGAACATATTATAACTTGTTTGTTGGTTGTTTGTTTTTTAGTTGGCTGGTTGTATAATAATTATATATATATATATATATATATATATATATATATGCCTGGATGGTGGGACTGACACCGATTGAAAATAAAAAGAAGAAAAAAAGGGTGATGGATGTTTTTAGCAAAAAATCCATCACCATTTGAACAACAAAACCTCTTTTTCTCTTCTTTTTATCATATTGTCCTGAAGAAGGTTTTATATAAACTGAAACGTTTAAACGTCGACATAAACATAATAAATTCACCGTTTGGGAACATTTTGTTTTACCTACTTTTATATTCATTCCTATTTCTATATATTGTCGGTTTCATATCCATATTTAACACCCTTATTAGGGTTAATAATTGTTGGGTTATTTGGTGGATATAATCCGTGCTTCAATATACCACTTAAATATATAGACTAAGCGAGGTCACGTGGTTTAAACCTCAGCCAATAAACAGCCCGAATGCGTGGCTGGTTTACTACTTAAGCACTGATACTGAGAGACTTCCATTTTCAATCATTGACGAATAGTATCATTTCAATACTGAGGAGTACCAAGGAACAACCAAATGATTATTTACCAAGGATTTCCGCTGGACAAGATCCCTATGCTACTCATACGCTGAGTTGGCGAGGGCCGGTATCGAACTAGGCACCTTGTGGTTTCTAGCCGAACGCTCTACCGACTGAGCTAACCCAGCCCTTAAAAAAAGATAGATGTCCTGGGTATGACATTAAACTGCATCTAGTGGTGAGGCTCCACTTCTTGAGACCTTGGGAGTGTAGAGTTCTCCTTCATTGCCATTACTCCTAAGTCCACTCTGACCTGGAGTGAAAATGCTTGATAGGGTCTCACGTATGGGTCAAATAGATGTTTGCAAATTTTTGTATTAGATAGGATTACTTGGTATCATATAACCATGTACAAAAAAACTTAAAAATGGCACAAAAATGTAAATATAAACATATAATGTACACAATCCCCTAATATCTAAGCATCAAATAATCCCAGACACGTTGATATACCATAAAATCGTAACAATAATTAATTCCTCTGAATGTTTGAGATGAGGCTTGAAGATTAGTATTATCTGCGTTATTCGGACTATTGTCCCCATCTTCATTGTTATTTGTACAACGTTTCGGCCTTTTTCAGGTATTTCTTGTCGGATTCGGGAACCTTCTTTCGGAACTCGGGAACTTTCTTGTCGTAATCGGGAGCCATCACGGAACTTTGAACCTAACACTTTATTTATTCCACGGGGTATCCTGTTCTCATTCCGCATACATAGCTGGGGTAGGAGTTGTGTTAATTATTTTTCTAACTGCCTCTACTCAGGATTGAACTCGGGATCCAGAGATGACTGTCACTTAGAACTGTCTTAACCTAACTACCTTATCCACCAGGCCATGTGTCCAATTGGACAAATAACAATGAAGATGGGGACAATAGTCCGAATAACGCAGATAATACTCATAATTAATTCATATATCTTTTCCACGTTGGCTCTATCTTGGGCTAGACGGGCGGTCGGAGAGGCCCCCTCCGATCAATCGGCTAGTCACCTCAAGTCCTAGCACCTATATGATTTTCCCAACTCTATTGCCCTTATGGCAAGCCCCAACCCCTTTTTATCACATGGGTGCTAGAATGCGGTGGCTGCGGGTCTACATGTCCTGGGAATGACGTTAAACTCTATCTGATGGTGAGGTTCCAGTTCTGGAAGTTTGGGGAATGTGAAGCACCCCTTCATCACCATTGCTCCCTGGTCCACTCTGACCTGGAGTGATAGTACCTGTTAGGGTCCCATCTATGGGTTAAATAGAAAAATGTATTTATAAAAAAAAATTGTATTATCCATTAAGAATTGATTTATTTCAAAACTTTATCGGCATTAAATGACCCACTGAGGTTGATATACCGTAAAACAAAACAAACCAAACCAAACCATATATCTTTGATTTAAACCATTTTTAATCGATAGAAAATAACAAAAAACAGGAAGACGTGTGCCGCTACATGTTCTTTGTATTTCTTGTTTGCCCTTGTGTCGTACTAAGCTAAACTTCTTAAATGTCATCATTTAATGACATTCCCGCGTTTTCTGTGGTGTCAGCCGCCATCTTTGATTGGCTTGTTAGTGGAAGCGTTGGTTGGTTGTCTCAATTGTTGATTGCTGTGGTTGACGTGCGCCCTCCTCTTCTCTTTCATTTTTGCTCTCCTTTCTTGTTTCTCTTTGTCGACCTCTTTTTTCTCTTTTACATACTTTGCTTCATTTGTTAATCTACTTGATTCCTCGAGGAACATGGGCCATTGTTTCTGGCGGGTAACACTATACGTTTAATCCATCATCACGGTCGGTATCCCGTTCCACATAGTTACGTAACATAATGAAGTTTACGATATCCGTTACCGGAGACGAAACGATTTAGTTTCCCTGTGTATCTATCCATATCTATCTATCTACATATCTATATCTATATCTATCTATCTATCTCTTTCTCTCTCCCTTCCTCCCTCTCTATCTATCTATCTATCTATCTATCTATCAATATATATATATATATACTAGCAAATATATGCACCCTCCGGGTGCAAGTATTTAAGTTTTAATGTAATAAAATATTGTATTAAATTAGAAAGGCTAATGAAACTAAATAAGAATACAGATAAAAAGATTTGAAACAGAGGGAGTATAATAAAAGATTTGAAACAGAGGGAGTATAATAAAAAATGGAACAACTGAAACTTACTCTTCCATCACTCTCGTCTTTCATTATTATTTTTTTCGAATTTAAGTATTTAGTTAAAAGAGGAAGTAAAGAATAAAATGACAGTTATTTTATCTTGTTAATGGATTTCATTTAAGATTCATTGAAGAGATTTTTGCTTATATTCATTAAAATAAAACCAAACAGTTAGAAATCAATAATACTAATCACATAATTATTAAATTCGATTTTTTAATATTAATATGCAAATTAGCCTTCCCGTTCACACTGTAAACCGCTATTTTTTTGTATATATAAATATAATTGCATGTTGTTAGTATGTAGACATAGTTAACAGTATTAATAATGTAAGACAATTTTATTAATAATTGAGGTTTAGATAAAAATAAAATCATGGAGAATGTGATGTCAATAACTAAGAGAATTGTGACTTGAGTAGGAATATAGTTTCGGTTACAGACGGAAAAGCACACAATCTCCATTATAATAAGATATATATATATATATATATATATGCTTTTAATTTTAGTCAGACCTAATTTTTTGAAAGTTAATTCATTTATGATTAATTAGGCGGGATTTAACTACTTAAATGTAAGGCTAAACAAATCGAGAAAAATCAATCTCTGAATATATATTTCGACCTATTAGGTCTCATCAGCAGAGCTATAGATGAGACCTAATAGGTCGAAATATATATTCAGAGATTGATTTTTCTCGATTTGTTTAGCCTTACATTTAAGTAGTTAAATCCCGCCTAATTAACCATAAATGAATTAACTTTCAAAAAATTAGGTCTGACTAAAATTAAAAGCACATATTCTCCCAAATACACTGTCGGCTGAAAATAGCTAAAGTTGTTTACATTTGCATATATATATATATATATATATATATATATATATATATATATAGGATATGTAAAAAAAAAAAGTATCAAGATTTTTTGTACTTTTTGACACACCTTTTATTCTGAAAACGTTCCATTCATTCTTCATTTCTATCTTGGTAAATACAGCTTTAAACTTGGTACTTTTTGACACTCCTTTTATCCTGAAAAATTAATGAATGGATTTTTTCGGAATACAAGGTGTGTCAAAATGTACGAAAAATTCCAATCTTTTTTGCACAACTTGTGTGTGTGTATATATATATATATATACATATATATATATATAGTAAGTAAAGTCAACGGGGCGGCCTAAAGTCGGTATCAGCCATTCAGCGAGGGAGTCTATACCCTTTTCAATAGCGCTAGACCAAGGAGATTGTTTTAGCATCTGAGGTGGAGCGCCACACCTACCATCAGCTCCTTACTTTACTGCACAGATCCCTGTGCTACTCATACGCTGAGTTGGCGGGGACCGGTATTGAACTAGGAACCTTGTGGTTTCTAGCCGAACGCTCTACATATATATATATATATATATATTATATATATATATATATACCTTTGAAAGGAAAGAAAAACTCAAAAAAACCGTCATTCTGTATTTAATCTTAAAAAGGTTATTATACATTGAGCTCTCTTTAGGGATTTATAAAAAATTCTGTATTTGCAGCTACTAAAACATGCAATAATTATACAGTGTGATTTTGAAAATCCCATGTAGAATCATCCGTTACTACCAGTCTTTGGATACCTTACACACACACACATATATATATATACATATATATATAATATATATATTATATATATATATATATATATATATATATATATTCTTATCTATATCTTATCTATATTTATCTACCTATATCTATCTATCTATATCTATACCTATATCTAACTATCTATCTATCTACCTATCTATCTATACATGTATCTATATATCTATCTATATCTATATATCTATCTATATATATATATATATTCATATCTATATCTATCTTCATCTACATCTCTCTCTCTCTCTCTCTCTCTCTCTCTCTCTCTCTCTCTCTCTCTCTCATTTATATATATATATATATATATAATATATATATATATATATGAATAGTTCTTACTTTTTTGTCCATCATATTCGACCAAATATCTCAGAGAGGGAGTCAAGTTTGAACCTCAGACCCTAAAATAATGGCAAAATAATGTAATAATCTAAGTAATACTTCATTTGTCTAATTTGGCATTACCATATGAAATGTTCTATCAGAGTGTGGTTTCTTTAAAACGACAATATATATATATATATATAATATATATAATATATATATATAATATATATATATATATATATATATATATATATATCGCACAGGATTATTCGATGCAAACTCTTCAGAAAATCGGGCATGTGAAACTCTTACCTTTCTTTCTTTATAATAAAAATGGAAAGTTCCATTATTTAACTGAGGTGACAACTCTCATGAGAAATAAGAATTCAACGGGTAAGCAACATCAGATAATCAGGATTTACATTTTTGCATTTCATCTTGAACGATTTGGACGGTCTCAGTTTTAACCAGATTGTGTTGCAAGATGATAACGGTAGATAAGTGTATTAATACATAGACTAACTGGATCTGGTTCTGGGAATGATGATGATAATTTAATTATTACATCGTTTGATATATTTATTTAAGAGCTATTTGATTTTGTTCAATATGTAAAAAGTATATCAATCTCTATTTAACTCTCTCACACTCTTTTTTCTTTCTTTCGGTCTTTTCATCTTTTCATTATGTTTTATTGAAACCGATCAGCGTTATCGCTTCAGCGCGCACAACCCCTCTCTTAATCTTTCCACTACTCTCTTTCTTTCTTGATATCTAGATAAATATAGATAGATATAGATGTAGATAGGTATAAATAGATATAGATATAGATATATAGATAGATAGACTGACTGACTGACTGACAGGGAAACTGAATCTTTTCGTCTCCGATATTAGATATCGTAAACTTAATATATTACAAGATGATAACGGTCGGAACATTAAAGAATAAGAGTATTAATATTTAGATTAAATGGCAGAAATATACGTACTAGGAAGTCAATTATTTATTTATCTTTTTAATTTTTAATAATCTGGTTTCGAAAATTTATAAAAATAAAAACAAACAAAATTAATGAGCATTTTCTTTTTTCTTTTTTTTTTTAAATTCTCTTTTATAGTTAAACGACATTACACATGTAATGTCTGATTCACTGATTTAAGAAGGACATATGTTTGTCGACATTTTGCTTTTAAAGGTCAGCGCGTTGCTTTGTCATATTCATTAAATAATTCCTTTTTTATTCTCTTTAAAATACAAATTCGAACGTGTTCTGTGCTACCCCTTTATTTCTTTTTTCTTAAAACTAGGCCATTTTGAGGCTAGGTGAAGGAGGCAGGGTATTTTCAGACTTAATTATACTGCCACGTGTCAGGGACATAATCGATATTCATAGTTTTAACCCAGTTTTACATATGAGAAAATAGAACACACAAACACACACGCACACATATACATATATATAGCAGAAACTAAATGGATTCTAAAATTACAAACTTAGTGAGTTCGATTCTCATTGGGAGCCCCATACGTCTGGCCTTGTGCTATATCTAACCTAAGCTTAGTAAATAACTATATATATATATATATATATATATATATATATATATATAGATGATATGAGTGCTACATTTATTGTTATGGGTCTAACGGGAGAAAATTAAATATTTTATAAAAACG
>CM042140.1:36774890-36789890 GCA_023376005.1 Doryteuthis pealeii | reverse complement strand
TTCTCGTCAAACTCGGGAACCTTTTTGTCGAACTTAGGAGCCTTTTGTCTTAGTCATTTAGACAGTAATATATATATGTATTTACCAACCCAACCGCACGAGCAGGATGAGACATTAGGTAGAATTCATTTTGTGCCGAAGTATTTTGGTCACTTTTGGTCTTTTAGACTGCAATTTTTAAGCAACAAAAGGAATCCTTACAAATTGCAGTTTAGAAACCAAAGGATTCTTTACAAGCTGAAGTATACGATACCAAAAGGATTTCTAAATACTTATAGACTAACATACCAAATTGCAGTCTAAGAGACCAAATTGCAGTCTAAGAGACCAAACTGTAATTGAAGAGACCAATTTTAAAGAATCATTTTGTCTCAATTTGTAAGAAATCCTTGTAGTGTCTTAGAATGCAGTTTGGTCCCATATACTGCAATTTGTAAGTGTTCATTTTGGTATCGTAAATTGTTAATTTATTAGGAATTCATATCGAATATTCCAGTTTCTAAGCAATCATTTTGGTCACTTTGATTGCAGTTCATAAGGAACTGGAAGCGGCTACCCAGCGTCGCCCGGGAAGAAATATGTGGGGGTTCGTCTCGCAGACCCATTATTACTGAATTGCGAGTTGGATCCTCGCAGGATACCCTATTAAAACCCCTACGTATAAAAATACCTTGTGTTGATTCAATCTGGTGAGGCGTCAGAAAAAGAGTGCAAAGACACTCTGAAAAGAAAAAAATAATGTCTCCTATTTAAAATATTAAATGCAAAAAAGATCCATGCTGTTACCATTTAAATTCTTTTTGTTTTAATTATCTTCATGAATATAATTCAAATCTTCATTATTTTTGCTGAAAAAGCAAGATTTGATGATATTTAATGTGTATATATATTTACTCTATCGTTAATTCTTTTAATTTTGTAGATTCAATCAGATGTACACGCACACATATATATACACACAACTACCATTTATATATGTATAGATAGATTATTTTGGCCTCTTAGACTGCGATTTTTAGGGGCTGATTTTCGTTTCTTAGACTGTAGTTTAGAAGGGATCATTTTGGTGACTTAGATTGAAATTTGTTCAGAATTATTGTTGTCTCTTAGACAGAAAATTGTAAGGAATTATTTTGGTCTCGTAGACAGCAATTCTTAATCATCTTGGTTTCTTAGATTGAAATTCGTAATCATTCTGGTCTCTTAGACTACAATTCGTAATCATTTTGGTTTCTTAAAGACAAACCAAAATGATTTCTTACCAATAGGTCTTTTTGACTGCCGTTTGTTCTGTTAGACTGCAATTTCTAAGAAATAATTTTAGTATCGTAGACAGACGAAAATATTTCCTTATAAATTGCTGTCTAAGTGATTAAAATGATTCCTTAAAAATTGATTCCTTAAAAAAAAATTAAAATTTTCTCTGGGACGAAAATAATTCCCTTTAAATTGCAGTTTAGTTGAACAAAAGTCTTCCTTTACAATCTACAGTCTAAATGACTAAGACAAAACAGCACGTCATGGTTTCTATACAGAAATGCTAAATCAATGTGAAGATGACGATTGGTTTATATAGCGTTTTAACTTTTATCGATGCAATAATGTAACATTTTGTTGTTGTACACATGCATAAACAAGTCGGCCTATTAAATTACTCCATATAGCCAACGAACGTGCGGAATAAAAAGATTTAGTAACAATTCTTTTAACACCGCCGGTGTCATTCTAGATTTAGGGATAGATCTGTTGTAGACGAGCTGTGGTGTGTTAATTTATATTTTTAAACGCACAAGGTTAGTTGGTTCGATCTTACGGCATGTCAACCCTTGTGTTATTTTATGTCGGAGACATTTTTGTTTTATTCATTATTGTTACTAGCAAATATATGCACCCTCCGGGTGCAAGTATTTAAGTTTTAATGTAATAAAATATATCAAATTAGAAAGGCTAATGAAACTAAATAAGAATGTAGATAAAAAGATTTGAAACAGAGGTGGGGTATAATCGAAAAACAGAACAACTGAAACTTACTCTTCCATCACTCTCGTCTTTCATTGTTATTTTTTCTAATTTAAGTATTTAGTTAAAAGAGGAAGTAAAGAATAAAATGACACTTATCTTTTCTTGTTAATGGATTTCATTTAAGATTAATTGAAGAGATTTTTGCTTATATTCATTAAAATAAAACCAAACAATCAGAAATCAATAATACTGAGCACATATTTATTAAAATCACATTTTTAATATCAATATGCAAATTAGCCTTCCCGTTCACATTGTAAACCACTATTTTGTTGTATATATAAATATAATTGCATGTTGTTAGTATGTAGATATGGTTAACAGTATTAATAATCTAAAACAATTTTATTAATAATTGAGGTTTAAATTAAAATAAAATCATTGAGAAAGGGACATTAGTAACTAAGGGAATTATGATTTGAGTAGTGATATAGTTTCGGTTACAGACAGAAAAACACACAATCTCCATTATAATAAGATGTATTCAAAATTTTATTTAACTCATTTTTAAACTCATTTTCCATCTATTTAAATCATAGATGAGACCCTAACAGGCACTACCAGCTCAGATTGAACCTGGTAGTAATTGCAATGAAGGGGTACTCCACACTCCCCAAAACTCCAGTAGATGAAATTTAACGTGATACCTAGGACACTGAAACGCCCAGCCACCTCCTTCAAGCGTTTCTCTACAAAACTATTAACCGTAAGGGTCAAAATACTAAATAGTATTTTAAGTCAATTACTGAAACTATTATTTCAGTAGACACTGTACATATAAGATATCCTAATATTTATATTTCAAACGTTTATTTAGATGATGTTACTTTTAAAGGCATGTTACATGTTAAGAAGGGCTGAACATTTTTAATATATTACAAACGCTTACCAGTCACATATATTCAATAAGTAGTAATGATAATAATATCACTTTTGTAAATGTTGACTAAGAATATTCAACACTATTTGTTACATCAACCTTTCCAAGCCAAAGGTTTTGAGGCAAAGATATTGTCTAACTAAATGAAAGTCAATATGCTGTGACCATAGAAAAGGATTAATGGGGCCTGATATATGATCTGTGAGTTTCATAAATTCATTCAAGTGAATGATTTCAAAATGAAGAAACACAGATCCTAAATAAATGTGCTTTTAAGATTTCTATGCTATAAGGTTAATTCATACCAAAAGTACATTTGTCGTTTCTCTAAAACCAACCACAGTGCGCGCCGAGGAATTCTGCTGTGATATGTATAGCCATATCCTACAAGGCAATAGTGTAAGACACTTAGTAAGTATCAAATTCACTAGTGTACTCTAGTAAAGTAAAGTAGGCGGAGTTGACTATTGTCGGTATCAGCCGGTCAGAGCTGTGTATCCACCCTATAGGGCCGCCTGTTGGCCGTGGTGGGTAAATCGTGATGCTTAAGGACAGAATACTGGTGGCTGAGCAGTCTATGACTTGCAACACTGCACTTTGGGCCTTACTTAGGCTTAACAGATGGTCGGAGATAACCCCTCTAATCAATTGGCTGGTCACTTCCATAAATACCTAACACCTATATGATTGAATACTCCTTCGCTGTCCGGTTGATACCGACAATAGGACATTCACCAACTTTACTTGGTATATATATATATATATATATATATATATATATATATATATATATTTTTTTTTTTTTTTTTTTTTTTTTTTTTTTTTTTTTTTTTTTTGGCCCGACAATATCTGAATACTACATGTCCCATATCGAGAATAAAATATTTAACAGCAAAATTACAAAACCATACATATATACACGTTATGTCGATGACATTTTCATAACTGCACAATCCCCTGATGAACTCAAAAAATTAAAATGCACCCTTGAAAAAAACTCTGTACTAAAATTCACAATAGAACATAATATAAACAAAAAAATCCCCTTCTTAGATGTACTTACCGATTCCAGTAACAAGGAATTCACCACATCAATATATAAAAAAGCAACCAGCCAAAACTCCTCACTACTTAATTACCATAGTGAATGCCCCCTTAAATATAAAATAGCCCTCATTAAAAATCTAATTCATAGAGCCTTCTACATTTCCTCATCCAAAAGAATATTTTATAAAGAACTCCTTAATATTAAACAAACCCTCGTAAATAATAACTTCCCTAACAAAACCGTAGATCAACAAATAAAACTATACCTGCATACCATCCACAAAAATACAATAACAACCCCAACAATAATAATAACAAAATCAATCTATATTACCGAAATCAAATACACATAAACTACAAATCTGACGAACATGTAATAACCAACATCATACATAGACACGTCAAACCCGTCGATCAACAACAGAAAATAAAACTAATTATTTACTACACCAAATTCAAAACCTCAAAACCTCCTCATTAAAAATAACACAAACTCTCCTAAAAATCCCCTAAGCCAAACGAACGTAGTATATAGATACATTTGCCCATTCCGAGAGTGTCTCTCAGAAAATAAACTATACACTAATAGCTACATTGGCCATACAACAACAACACTATCCCGCCGTCTTACATACCATCTCTCCGACACAAGCTCCATAAAACAACACTTTATTAAAAAACACCAGAAAAATCCACCTCCCTCGAAATTAGAAAAATCTTAAACGAAAATACTAAAATTATCTACAAAAATAACAATAAGAAACGCCTACAGATCCTAGAAGCCATATGCATTAAAAATAAAAAACCTAACATTAATAAAATAACCTTTAAAGTCGGAGACAACGTATTAAATATCTTCAATAACTAACACTCACCTAACCCCCCTCTTAAAAATAATAGACTCTCTGAATTAGATAAAAGCATAGATAACAAAACTAAAATCAACTAAAAACCAAATTACATAACCCCATGAATACGACTGGAGCAACAGTCGAAAGCGCTCGGGAAAATAAGTATGAAAAATATGATGAATCAACTCGATCCAGATTCAAGAAGGATAGCCAGAAGACTGGAAAAAATATCCATACAAAAAATGAAAAAAGAATACTCCGTGGTATTCAATAACACATGTCTTACGAATATATATATATATATACATACATATATATATATATATTAATGTTTTTTTAAGTTGGGCGTTATTACGAAGCATCTAAAATAGATGAATGAACTCGATGTTATGGAGTATTGGATTCACTTATTTTTTTATTATTATATTTTATCATAAATGTTCGGGTACGTTAGATACCCTTTATCAAATGACTGTTGTTCCTGTTCAACGGATCTTTTGTCTCTGTTGTTATTGACAGCGGCAGCGTCTGTAAAAAAAATTATAATAACGGAGTATTCCGATGTCAGCGTTCAGTCCCCTCGCGTGAGTTTGTAATTTTAGAATCCATTTAGTTTCTAATTTAGTTAATTTATGATAAAAAAAAATTTTTTTTTTAAATAAGTGAATCCAATACTCCATAACATCGAGTTCATTCATTTATTTTTAGATGCTTCGTAATAACGCCCAACTTTTAAAAAAGCATAAAAATATATACCGAGAGAAGCATACGGAGACCTCCTAAAATACAACACACACACACACACACACATATATATATATATATATATATATATATATTATATATATATATATATATATATATATATATAAGACGAACTTAAAACAATTAACAACATCTTTGCCGACAATGGGGATCCCGGGAATCTTACTAAGAAGGTGATCAACCAAACTATATCAAATTTTAACAGCAACAAAGAGTTTGGTCCACCTAAATATCCCGTATATTTACGATTGCCATGGATAGGACTTGTTGGTCAGACGTTGCAAACAAAATCAAATTAGCCATAACACGCTGCTTTAACGCAGTTAAAGTCCGGACATTTTACACCGCCATACCTGTATTTCGCTCTGCTCAAAAAGACGTCCTGCCAATCTTTGAACAAAGTTATGTAATTTATAAATATCAATGCTGGTGCGATGCCAGTAATATTTGTAGGACGTCGCAGAGGTTAAGCGTCCGAATAAACCAACACGTCTCGAGGGGTATAAGAAGCATCCTCCAAACCACATCCAAGCTCTCACAGGCACATGATTCCACCATCGGTGACCACCTTTGTAGTACAAATAGTTGTAAAACCAACTACAATGATCAGCAATTTTCTGTTCTACACAGGGCCAGGACAAGCCACCACCTCAATGTCCTTGAGGCAGTCTTCATTTTCTTGCACTGCCCGTCCCTGTGTAGACAAAGACATCTGAAACACTCCCTGGTAATTTTTGCCGGGGATGTGATTGCTGAAGTGGGGATTACATGAAGGTATTTACCAATATATATATAATTTTCCCCCTCCCCATTTGCCTTCATATTGCCCCACCATTTCGTATGGTTTAATCTCCCTCTTTTACCCATTTAATTTACATTGTGACTTTTAAACGATCTACCGGTCGTTACTTTTGACAAAGCACCGGTCGAAAGGGCCCTTACGTTTTTCCTTTTCTCTTTCACTCTATCAAAAAATTTGCTGATCAATAAAAGTATGTCATTATTTTTTTTAATCCTATATAAATTCAGCTGTACCAAAAATTTGTTTATATATATATATATATATATATATATTATTATAATGGAGATTGTGTGTTTTTCTGTCTGTAACCGAAACTAAATTCCTACTCAAGTCACAATTCTCTTAGTTATTGACATCACATTCTCCATGATTTATTTTTATCTAAACCTCAATTATTAATAAAATTGACTTACATTGTTAATACTGTTAACTAGGTCTACATACTGACAACATGCAATTATATTTATATATACAACAAAATAGCGGTTTACAGTGTGAACGGAAAGGCTAATTTGCATATTAATATTAAAAAATCGAATTTAATAAATATGTGCTTAGTAATATTGATTTCTAACTGTTTGGTTTTATTTTAATGAATATAAGCAAAAATCTCTTCAATGAATCTTAAATGAAATCCATTAACAAGATAAAATAACTGTCATTTTATTCTTTACTTCCTCTTATAACTAAATACTTAAATTAGAAAAATAACAATGAAAGACGAGAGTGATGGAAGAGTATGTTTCAGTTGTTCCATTTTTTATTATACTCCCTCTGTTTCAAATCTTTTATTATACTCCCTCTGTTTCAAATCTTTTTAGCATTCTTATTTAGTTTCATTAGCCTTTCTAATTTAATACAATATTTTATTACATTAAAACTTAAATACTTGCGCCCAGAGGGTGCATATATTTCCTAGTATATATATATATATATATATATATATATATATATAAGTAAAGAAATAGCAAAAGACTTAGAGATTTTGCGTTATAGTCTATTTCAGGGAGCTTAGACAAAGTGTCTAACTCTCCCGACTCATCAGATGCGAATGATGAATACTTTAATACTTTAAAGGCATTTGAAAACAATTGTTTTTTTAATTTATAGTCCTATAAATAAATAAAAATTTAAAAAATCTATTTTCAAATGCCTTTAAAGTAATAAAGAATTCATCATTCACATCTGATGAGTCGGGAGAGTTAGACACTTTGTCTAGGCTCCCTGAAATAGACTATAACGCAAAATCTCAAAGTCTTTTGTTATTTCTTTACTTATAAATTTGCTCTGTGACTCCAACATTAAGAGCACACATTGAGATCTCAAACTGCGACAGGTTTTTTTTAAATAAAACTCTTGTGTAAGGAAGATTTCTTCTCTGGACTTTTGGATTATATATATATATATATATATATATATATATATATATATATATTCAGTATACTATTCTAATTTAGGTCACTAAAACTCTAGTAAATCGCGAATAGTGTTCGAATATTGTCAACGAAATCAGCAGTTGGATAATATCGATGGGTTGCCCGGATTTAAAGGGTGCATATTTTCTTACTATTTAAGTGCACAATGTGCTATCAACAAGCCGTAATGAGAACTATAAAAAGAAACAGGTTAAGATATTTAAACATTCCACTTGGTGAATAAAAAATTTAAAAAAAAAGAATTTCCTTTCACTTATGAACAAAAATATTCTTTGTTTTTATCGCCATATTGACTTTTTTTTCTTTGCTTCATACAATTTCTATCGACATATATGGGCTGAGATATGTTATCATATATATTACAGTTACATACCGGTGTCAATAACAGGTTGATACACACACACACACACACACACACACACACACACACACACACACACACATACATATATATATATATATTATATATATATATACATACATATATATACATATATATATATACATATATATATACATATATATATATATACATATGTATATATATGTATATATATATATATATATATATATATATATGTATGTATACATATGTATATATGACACTTTACTGCATTCCATATAAAAAAGTAAGTAAAGTCGACGGAATGACATAACGGAGTGGCGCTAGACAATGAAGGAGTCTATCCCTTTTTCACAACCGCTAGAGCAAGGAGATTGATTTTGCGTCTGAAGTGGGCCGCCACACCTACCATCAGCTCCTCACTATACCACACAGATCCCTGTGTTACTCATACGCTGAAATAAATATAAATGTATATATATATATATATATATATATATATATATATATATATATATATATGTGTGTGTGTGTGTGCCCGTGTGTGCAAATATATATATATATAGGTGAATATATAGATGGATATATATAGAGAGATATGTAGATGTATATATAGAGAGAGAAAGAGAGAGATGAATATATGTATGAATATATACATGTAAATATATATATGTATATATATATATATATATATATATATATATATATATGTGTGTGTGTGTGTGTGTGTGTGTGTGTGTGTGTGTCTGTGTCTGTGTCTGTATATTGTTGTAGATTAAACGAAGGAAAAGTAAATATCTAAAAATGGTCCGCAAAGAGTTTTGAATTTTTTTCTTATTTATTTCTGTGTGCCTGACATGTTTCGGATTGTTTTAAATCCTCTTCAAGCTAATACAATTATATGTTGGAGCTCATATATTTCTAGATGGAGGGCTTGGTAATAAATCGTACTGGTCAATTTAATCAATTATTTGATAACAGTCGAGAATTCCGTATATAAGTGTTTTTTTGTGTGTTATTGCCGTATATATATATATATATATATATATATATATATATATTGGTCATCCACAGATACAGTGTTTCGACGTTTACGTCCTATCAGTGCGACTTGACTTTTACAGCTACTTATATCCGGGAGCGAAACCCAACTGAATTTTCGTTTCTCAAGTTCCTTACCCTCTTAGCCGACGGCAACTGTCAGTAAGAGGCAAACAATTAATTGGTACATAATTACGTAGATGTGTGTTTTTTACAATCACCAGTGAACTCAAGTCTGTAAACAACAGACGAGTATATATATATATATATATATATATATATATATATATATATATATATATATATATATATATATATATATATTACTAAGCATCTTTAATAACTGACACACTAACCTTACCAATCCTTCCTCAAAATAGAATCCCCCAATTGAATAAACAATGAATAAATAAATAAATGAATAAATCCAAATGAATAAAAACTAAACATACAATACAAACACTACAACCAACATTCCCTGAAGACGACCAGCGAAATGGTTGAAAGTGCTTGGGTGTAAAAAATGTGCGACGATTTTTCCACCATCTGAATCCCGATGTGTAAAAAACTACTAGAAAACTCGAACGTCTACAACTGAACATCCTAAATAAATATTCCGGGTTCTTTGTATGAATAACATGTACATATATTATATAAAATATACAAATATATATACAATTAAAAATAGAGTGCTCTATTACGGGTGTAAGAGCTGTATTTATACGCATGAAACTATAGCTGCGGAAAATTAACACCATAATATTACCTTTATATGCCAAAACTAGGCACGTGGTCTAATGGACAGAGTTGTAGGAAATGGACTCGATTCCTAGACGAAGCTGTTGGCATTTCACATGGCGCTAATACCCTTGGGAAAGGTATGAATCCAATTCTCCCTCCAGCTATGGATAAATAGTAGGGCAGACTGGGCTCTTTAACCTTGAGTTAGGCAACCTATCTAGGAGAAGGAAAACTCTGAATTCAAACCTGTTGAATTCCGCTTAAGAAATTGACCTTGTGTCGCATCCTGCTCGTGCGGAGGGGTTGGTAAAAAAATATATATATATATGCTAAAACTTTTCAAATTCATTTTCTATTTTACACGCATATATATATATATATATATATATATATATATATATATATTAAAATGAGATCTTTATAGTTGTTTTGTTCTGCATGCATGCTTCTATTTTGGCTATTAATATTCTAATGTATTAAGCACACTGGGTATGCTGTGTGAAATGCTTGGCCAATATTTTCAGGCCTGCTTCTCTCCTCACACCCGAATTTTTATAATGAAGTCAGGTGCGTCTTTGCATCTGTTCCCTTTACATATTTTCTGCTTTAATCGAATTCCCGGACCCCCACCCTACTTTGAAGTAAGGGTATTTGTCATGCATTCCACTTATGCAGGCGTGACACAAGGACATCTTTATGTGAGCCCACCCACAAGCCGAAGCTCATGGGTTGATCACGTCGGCATTGTCGCTCAAGGGGACGCCTCAGGCACTGGGCAATAAACCCAGCCCTGCCCCTTTAAATCAAGGGGGCAGGTATTGCCTGGGGGTAGCCCCCTGAGATCAATTAATATTACTTATCCGGTTCAGGGGCCGAAGCACTCTGGACCACCCCGGTGGACAGGTAAGGGTATTTGCCTCTCATCCCACTTATGAGCGCTAGACACAAGGTCTCGTTTTTACGTGGGCGCATAAAAATTGCGTCGATCCCGTCGGCATTCACCCTCAAGGGGGGCGCCTCAGGCGCTAGGCAATAAACCCAACCCTGCCCCTTTAAATCAAGGGGGCAGGTATTACCTGGGTGAATAGCCCCCTGGGATCGACGCTATTAATTAACTTTACCGATCCAGCGGCCGAAGCTCACTGGACCCCCGGGTAGGGAAGGTAAGTATCTACACAAGTACGCATTTTGAACTTGTCTTCTCTTTTCAAGTATATACGTGGAATCACTGAAAGGTTCTTGGCCTGACCAACACAGGAATCACCTAGAGCCATATTAATTAGCATGTTAATCCTGCAGTTAAATTAGCTACTCCTTAGAATTAAACATTTTCATATTTTAGTTCGGTTTAGCTTAGTCGGTAGAGTACTTGCCTAGGAATCGCAAGGTTCTGAGTTTGATACCGGTTCCCGCCAACTCAGCATATGAGTAGCACAGATTGGATAATTTGATCTGTACGGTAAAGTTGGGAGCTGGCGGTAGGTGTAGTGCTCCATCCCAGCAAAATAATCTCCCTGGTCTAGCGCTAGCAAAAAGGACATAGACTCCCTCGCTGCACGGCTGATACTGACAATAGACAACTCCGCCAACAACTTACTTATTTCTCAAATTTTTTATTTTTTTATTTTTTACAGTTCGTACTTTTAATTTTGCGATAAATCCTCTAGATTGGCCCTTAGACTGTTTAATTTTTAGTTTTGAATAAAAAAGAATAAAAAATCTAAACAAAAAAACTAAATTTATTTTCGCTATAAAGTTTCAGAGATACGAGTCGTTCAAAATTTTATCTTCTATTTATAATAGAAATTCAGTCTTTTTTGTCTGTAACCAAAACTATGTCACTGCTTATATCACAGTAATTTCAGGAATTAATTTATCAATTAGTATCTAATTTATAGTCAATACCATTACTATAAGCGAACGCTCTATTATATGTATGTGCTTTGTAGTAGTACTCAACAAATTTTTAAAATAAGTTTTAATAAATACATGCACGGTATTATTGATTTATATATAGATTGTTTTATTCTACTATATATTTAAAGTTATCTAATGTATAGATTTTTACGAGAAAATTATTTAGAAAAAAATATAACCATATAACTTGTCTTAGCTAACAACGGTTAATCCGTAAGATTCAACCGGAAGTATTTTGTTTATATCTATTTTCAAAAATGCAAAAACTACGATTTAATTTTCTTCGATTTTAGGTTATTTAAATAGCTTTTTTTATTTAATTTATATAAATGTTATTTTGTTCTTTAAAAAATAAGTAAAGTTGTTCAATTAATCTAATGCTTACTTTGAATCCGCAAGACCAAACCGGAAGTAGTTTGTTTAGATTTATTTCTAGAAATGTAAAAACTACGGTTTTGATTTTATTCGTGTGTTAGATTATTTAGATAGCTTTTTAATTCTACTGTATATAATGTTATTCCAGTGAATAGGAAGTGAAATCTATAGTGAAAAAGTTGCTCAGAGAACAGTCAACAGAATTCTACGGGGAAAGGATACATGCGCTAATTCGAAGGTGGAACATTGCTATTGAGAGAAACGGTGACTATGTGGAGAAGTATGTTTACTTAAGAGCTATTGCTAAGTAGATCAATATGTAAAAAGTATAATACTCTTCATCTAATTACTCTCTTTCACTCTTTTTCTTTCTTTCGTTTTTTCTTTTCATATTTTCATTATGTTCGATTGAAACAGATTAGCGTTATAGCTTCCGTGCGTTAAATCCTCTCTCTCTATCTTTCCCCTTCTTTTTTTCTTTCTTTCTTTCTTTCTTATTATATTTTTCTGTGTAGCATGTTCTTTTTCTTCCCTTTATTTCTTTAGAATAAAGACTTTTTTTTTTTGTAAATAACTGTAAATTTAGTAACCTATTCAAGTGGAACGGTGCGAACCTGTTGAATCCACTGGGTATGTGCAAAAATTTTCAGCGTTTTATTTATCTAAAATAATGAATACCAGTTTATTATTACACACGAGTACAATGCAAGAGTATCATGGCCTACCCATCTATGGTACCACCCTTAATATATGAAACGCAACCCCGCTCAACAACATGTTAATTTTCATAAACTATCATTCATAAAAAAGTATATGAAACCCACACTTCCGGTTGGAGGAGGGTCGGAGGTAGCACACACCGGTCCTAATTACATATTCAGTTCCTAGTTTTCAAAAAGGGGGTCAATCGGGAGCTTTACACATACGTAATACGACAATTTCAGCTAGTAAGTATTTGCTCCATCTTTCCTCTGTGTATGGAGTCAACTGCCTTAGAGAAACTTACAAACAATAGTTTTGCCTCGATAAATTGTCAGACTGTGATAAGTTTTGGTTTGATTTCTACTAAATACGTATTAATTTTTCCTAATAATTTTCTCTGCTTCAAGTCGGATGCGATTGAGAAGTAAAGGCAATATAAAATAGATTTAGGGTAGCAAAGCGCTTGGTAACTGTCAGTTTCTCGCCTGAGTACTATTCATAAGTATTGCAAACTATGTATATAATCTTATATTATAGTTGCTTAGTAAATAATGTATATATTTGCTAGTCTATTAATAATGGAGATTCGCTTCCGGTTTTTGTCTGTAACAAAAATTACGTCACTGCTTACATCACATTACCCAAAATCGTCATAGCATAGAATAAAATTTATTCTACGCTTTTGGGCATGTTCAAATTTTGAGTGTATTTATTCAATAAATACACTCAAAATTTGAACATGTAACATTAGACAGTCCTCATTGTTTTTTAAAACAAGTTTTAATAAATACATGACTGGTATTATATATCTATATATATTTTGTTTTATTTTAATACATATTTAAAGTTTACATTTCAAATTGTTTTATTTGTTAATCCTTTAATGAATTTGATGATTTTACTTACCTAGGGTAGAAACTCGCTGACATTGAATTTTTTACTCCCGCCCCTCAGGCGATATGTTTCAAAAATCTATTTTTACATCGCCCGGAGGGTGTTTTTTATTTTGTACTAGTATATATAAAGATTATTCTACCGAGAAAGTAGTTCTGCCTGTTTTGATAATCAACTACCTTTTTTCTACTAACAAAAAAATAAAAGGAAAAGAAAAAAGAAATAAATACAAAACCAGTTGAAAAGCCTTATTGTGTCTTTAAAATGTCACTCGTATAGATAATCAAAATGGCGGCCCTATCTCACGTAATAAAATAACTTACTTCTATCAGGATCAGCCAGTCGTTCATACGTTCCTAGCTGAAGAGGCTTGTAGCTCACTTTTCACGTTCAACTTGTTTAAAGCGTTGTTATTTGTGAGGCTACTTGGACTAATATCCTTATCAATATGAACGTCTTCTTTTTTCCCGCTTCACTCCCACTTCTCCTCTTACAACTTCTCATCTTTTTTATGACTTATTTTTCTTTTCTCTATTTTTCTTCCTCTTTTTTTCACTATAAATTATTCCCTGCTTTTTTTTTTTCTTCTTTCTCTTTTCATTTCTTTTCTTTTTCATTTTTCATTATTTATACCTTCCTCCTCGCT
Organism: Doryteuthis pealeii; assembly: GCA_023376005.1. Classification (NCBI taxonomy): domain Eukaryota; kingdom Metazoa; phylum Mollusca; class Cephalopoda; order Myopsida; family Loliginidae; genus Doryteuthis; species Doryteuthis pealeii. The sequence continues at coordinate 36,775,428 of CM042140.1, read as the reverse complement.
CTGCTATAGTCATTTCCCTCTTTTTCTCTTTTTTTTTTCTTCCTCTTCCTTCACTAAAAATTATTTCCTGCTTTCACTTCTTCTTTCTCTTTTTCTTTCTTTTTTTTCTTTTCTTCCTTTTTTCATTATTTAGATCTTCCTCCTATATTCTCGTTTTTCCTTCTTTTTCCTCTTCTTTGCTTCCCTTTCCTTCAAAAAAAATTATTTCCTTCTTTTTCTTTTTCTTTTACTTCTTCTTTTCTTTTTTTTCTTTTTTTTCCTTTTTTAGATCTTCCTCCTCACCCTTCTATACTCGTTCTTTCCCTCTTTTCCCTCTTTCTTTTTATCGTGAATTTACTTTCTCTTTTTATTCAAATTCAATCGTTCACATTTTTTCCTTCTTTTCTTCTTTCTTTTATTTCTTTCCCCTTTGAATATTAATATTTGGCTTCTTTTTCCTTTCATACTATTCTTTATTTTCTTCTTTCTCTTTTTCTTTATTATTTTCCTTTCTTTCTTTTATCACTTTTCTTCTTCTTCTTCTTCTTCTTCTTCTTCT